>JARYGA010055520.1:1200000-1800000 GCA_030545235.1 Helianthus tuberosus
TCGAGTCAGAAAGTCAAACTTTGTTTGACTTTCAGCGTTGACCAGTAATGGTCAATGCGAAGTTCTTTTGAACTTCGCAACGTGATTGTAATCACGATGGTCATAGTCCCTTGGGACTATGCCTACTGATTACCACGTTGTCTAGGGTCGTAGGGTAAGCGATCTAATAAATCGCCTATACCTTCGAACCCGACCCAGTTTGGTCGATCATTAGGATCCGACCAAATACATTAGGTGACCATAGTGTAGGGAATAACCTTCCGAGGTTATACCTTATGGTCACATCGTTTAAGTAGTTGTATGATAGGTAGTTTATATGCCTTAGGTAAATTACCAGAATACCCTTTTCGTGTATAATTGGTAATTTAGCATATGTAACCTAAATTTTTGTCACATAACTGATTATGTAACATGTTTAGGCATGTAACACTTGTCATAGGACTAAACGGGTCGTAATGGGTCGTAAACATTTATGTTAGGTTTCATTTAGTATGAAGGCTTTGTTAAACCAAATGACACGAGTCTCTACACTCGTTTGGTTTACGAACCCTCATTCTATCCAATCATCCGATTAAGGTCTAGTTATTAACATAGTTACCTATATTAGGTGCCGTTTGATTCCGAGATCCTTACCATTGTTTGATTGTCACTCCAGGACTACTGAGTAATCACAAGTGAGTACATAGACCCCTCTTTTACTGTTTTCCAAACTGTTTTGGGGTGGAACACATGTGCCTACTTGTTACTTTCATGCTTTCCTGTTTTCACATCATATACCTGCTATGTTCGTTAGTACATTATAGTACATGATTTCATTACATTTTATGCTAGGTGTGCCCATTGTGTACATTACTTAATACATTGTTTTACATTACATTTCATGCTAGGTGTGCCCATTGTGTGCATTACTTGGTACATTGTTTTACATTACATTTCATGCTAGGTGTGCCCATTGTGTGCATTACTTAGTACATTGTTTTACATTACATTTCATGCTAGGTGTGCCCATTGTGTGCATTACTTGGTACATTGTTTTACATTACATTTTCACGCTATGTATGTTCATTTGATTACATACTTAGTGCATCACATGCTTACATTTTGGTATGACATTTGGTTTGTTTAACATGGAACAATACATTCATTAACATTGATCATGCCATTCGTTAGTAGGTAGTGGTACCATAGGAATTGACAACTCCCGTTCCGGACATCCCAGGGAAAGGGGATGAAAGGAATGACCGAATTCGATATACATAATTTAGATAAACCTTTAATTTGTTTAAGGGTTTATCGCCACAGTCTCAAGGCTTGGATGTATGCATTTTAACAATACCGCATAAATGTTTGTATCAGTATAGCATGCATTTGTTACACAAAACATGACTTTGATTTAAACTGTGTTTTACTTCAATACCTTGTTGTTGTGTATTTTACATATGGTTTAGTTGATACATTTCAATTACCATACATGACATTTTGGTTACATATTACATGATCTACATTGAACATAAACATTTGACATCGATATACACATTGGTGGTTTACATTGGACATAGACATTTTGATATGGTTTACACAATAACACTTGACAATTGGTTTGTACATGAACAAGTTACATTGGTGGTTGTTTGGGTAAATGATTTGAGTAACGAGGCGGGTGTAATATGATACAAACATGGTGGATACGCCGCTGGTACTTCCTATATATAAGTGTTTGTATAATATTACATTGCGCAACGTTATTTAAACCATTTCAGTATTGACATATTACATTTTATACACATAACATACTTTTGACAAGACGTTGTTTTACAAAACAGTTTATTTTATACAACTCATTTTACATGGTTATTCATTTAACCTTACATTTATTTATACATATCAACTGATCTTATCGTTTTTCAAATGATTTACAAGACAAAGCAATTTACAAGGTTCATGACTAAACATTTTCTCAAATACAAGTCATGAATCCTATTTTCACAAACCTATGTATCTCACAGGCATTTTTATGCTGACGTACCTATTTTCACATGTGTTTTCAGGAGCTTTTCCGTAGGATGTTGATCACGATACTAGGGCGGACCTGTGCCTTAGAGACATAAAATGGAGATAGACTTGTTTAATTATGTTATAAACTCTTTTATTTACTGTTCAAGACAATGTAACATCCTTGTTTAATAAATAAAATACAACTTTGAATACCATGGTTATGAAACAATTTATTCTGTTACGACACGCCCCGACGTTTCCGCCGCGATTTGTTGTTTTACGCGGTCGGGGTTTGACATTTTAGTACCGGTTTATCCTCAACGTCTAACCAAAATAAAAAGTTTAGAAAAAGGTTTTAAACTAAGAAAAAAAAAACTAACTAAAATGCTGAAAATAAAAATAAAAGAAAAACAGATAGACAAGATGAATCACTTGGTTCCGACTCGTATCTAGTATAACCTTTGATTATTTCCGCACTTTTGCACATAATTAAGAGATTATCTTAGTTATTGTAGTAGGCCCCTCTTTTGAAGGTGACGTTACCCTCACCCCAGTAGTTTGAGTCAGCAAGGATACAATCCTAAAGGGGTGGATTATTGGAAGATAATGAATTAAGTTATTAATGCAGTATTGTGGTAGGCCCCGCTTTTGGCGGTGACGTTACCCTCGGCTAAGTAGTCTGAGTCAGCAGGGATACAGTCCTAAATAGCCGGGTTATAGTATTAATAGTAGTTAACTTATGAGGGGATCAAAGAGTTTGGACCCCCGCCATCCAATACCGTGAAGCATTGAAGGAGGTCCTACTAAATTTGACCCAGGTCCATTGCAGGACCTCTAAACGCTGAACAATGGCAAGACCTTTACCAAACCGTTCCCTTAACCCCCGACCAGGTAGCCAACATACCTCCATATAGACCGTGGAGATATGAATGGTGAAAATCCTTTATTTTATATAGACAGTAAAATAATGCCAAGACACCACGGACAAACGATAAGGAAAGATCACCTTCAACATAAGTAACTAGTTATTAAAGTCATTAATACAAAACCAAATAAAAAGTGCAAAAGATTAGAAATAAAAAGTATTATACTAGACACTTTGTCTTCACCAAGTGATGTAAGAGACTTAGGCAAACATGGCCTTGATTGTCAAGAACTCTTACGATCAATCTTGGATCCCAAGACGACTCACACACTCTACGATGGACAATGGATGATGGTGGTGGATGATGGTTTTATGGTGGTGGTGGGTGGTGGATGAAGTGTGAGAGAGGTGGTGTGCCAAGGGATGAGTTGAAATGAATCCAAGCACTCCTATTTATAGGCTGAACAGAGAGCTGGGCACGGCCCCGTGTCCGCTGGGCACGGCCCCGTGCCTGTCTGACATTCTCTCTCCTCATTAATTGTAATTCGCAATTACAATTAATGCGCCTGCTGTACTTTCGACACGCCCCCGTGTCCGCTGGGCACGCCCCGTGGTGGGTAATAGAAGCTTCTATAGGTTTGTCTTTTCTGCTGCTTCTTGGGCACGGCCCCGTGCTGGCTGAGCACGGGGCGTGTTCAGCCTTCTGTCTTCTGTATTTTGCTTTGGAAGGTGCCGTTGAGGGGTCGGGCAGTCCACTAATGTTCCTTTCCTTGTATTTATGTTGGATTTAGCTGTCTTTTTGCTTCTTTTGTGTTTTTGAGCTCATTTAATCCTGAAAATACAAAAGGAAGACAAAAACACTCTTTTTCCAATATTAGTACTTAAAAAGGGTTAGTTTTATGCCTTAATTGATGTAATTTATATGTTGCATTTTGCACACATCAAATACCCCCACACTTGAACTTTTGCTTGTCCTCAAGCAAAACTCTTTAATATGTGGCTTACACTCCCAAATGGAATAGGTAGAAGAGAAGGTTTTTTTTTTTGGGCTTGTCGTAGAGTGTCGGGATGTCCAAGATCTTTTTGGGTTTTATTTTTATTTATTTACAATCCTATTCGTAATGATTTATTTAGAACGTTTCATAAGAGAAATTACTTATTTGGGCAGAACATGCCTTTTTAAAATTCTATTTATATACAAGTTCACATTCCTCACGGGAGAAATCACTCACACTCGGCCGAAGGTGTATTTTTTTAGTGAATCACTCGAGAGCGGCATGGAACTTATTCCTACCATAAGCTTGCCAAGAAATCAATCCTCCTCCTTTTTAACTTTTATACCTTTGTAAATATCAAGAGGACTTTGCGGGTTAAGGGTTAGGCTTGGGTTAAAGGTAGGTGGTTGGGATAGTGGTTAGTGGTTAGTAGAAAAAAGGGCGAAAAAGCGTAACAATTGTCGGTTTTCGTAAGATTTTCTATTTTTGTAACTTTTTATTTTGATGAAGCTTTTATTCAAACAAAGTTATCTTTGATGAACTTGTTTGTTTATTTTTCTTTTTGCTTCATCATCAACACATTTTTTTTTCATACGAAAAACCGAACTTGTTACTAAAACAAAGGGTTAAAAATGAAAAAGGTTTTGGTGGGTAAAAGGGTTTTTGGTTTGTGTGATGAAATGAAAAGGTTTAGGCTCAAAGGGGCTAACTAGGGGGATTTTTGGGTAGGTGGTAAAAGAAAAAGAAAAAAAAATGGTGTAGAAATAAAAAGGGTTAGTCCTAATGCCTCCATCATTTACTTACTCGGGTTTAAGTTGATAAGGACCGGGAATGTATCGTCATGGCAAGTTCTAGAGTTGTAAGAACCAAGCGGCTATTCACACAAGAAACGAAAGATGAGCATTTAGTCTAAAGATGTAAATTTGTATGCTCAATAAAGGCTCAAAACTCACTTTTGTGGGAATGGGTTTTTATGTGATCAAGTATATATAATCAAATTTTAACTAAGTTTGTCATGCCTTTTCATAATTTTCTTATGTTGGTTCTTTTTATCACTACGCTATCGGTTGTAAACTCGTAAAAAATATAACCTTTTTGAGAACTTGAATTTCCCGAGTTAAACCTAGACAAGTAAAAAAAATGAAATTTTTTTGAAAAAATTTGGGGTGATTAGCGGTTCCAATAGAGTTTTGTGTAAGGCTTGTGTTTAGGACTTGCAAAATTCAAGGTTTTAGCATCCCCCCCACACTTAAATTACACATTGTCCTCAATGTGTCTCACAAATAAATTTTTAGGTTGATTAGATGTGTAAAATAGTGTTTAAAAGCAAAAAAAATTCTGTTACTGGGCGCTGAACACGGCCCCGTGTTGTCCGGGCACGGCCCCGTGTTCAAGTGCCAGTAACAAAATTAAAATAAAAAGAGCAGAAGTCTGGACACGAGGGCGTGTTGGGTGAACACGGCCCGTGTCCAGGTACCTGTACTGGGCGTTTTTCTGCAGGTGGTTTAGCACGGGGCCGTGTTGGTTGGGCACGGCCCGTGTTGAACCTTCTGAACTGGAGAGAATTGTCGGGTTGCCTTGTTCTTGTGCAAGAGTTCATTTTTCTCGTTCCCCTTTTCATCCTTTACCACCATGAGTGTGTTTTATTCCTGAAAATTAAAACTAACTAGAAAGCATAAAAATTAATCTAAATTAAACTAAGGATAGTTCCGTGGAATGCCTCCATGGTGCGCCACGTTTATAAGGGTCCTTGGCTAGACCCAAAGCCTGGTCATATGTTACCCAAGTGGGATGTATTGCATCCCATGTTACACCGTCGGAGAGCGTCATCCAAGCTTGAGTCTATGACCTTCATGTAGTTGACCGGATCTTCTTCCTCTACTCGCTTTCCACATTCAAATTTTACTTCCTCATCCCCAAATTTCAATGTTAGAGTTTCGTCATTCATATCCACCAATGCTTGGGCGGTGGCTAGAAATGGCCTCCCGAGGATGAGAGGGACATCGGTGTCTTCTTCCATGTCCAGGATGACAAAGTCGGTTGGAAAGACGAATTTGTCAACCTTGACTAGCAGATTTTCGGCAACACCTTGTGGGAATTTGACGGACCTATCGGCGAGTTGTATGCTCATCTTTGTAGGGCTTGTTGTTCCTAGGCCGAGTCGTTTGAACATTGATGTGGGCATGAGGTTGATGCTAGCCCCAAGATCGGCTAAAGCATTTCGGACGGGGGACTTCCCAATCGAGCAAGGGATTGTGAAGCTCCCGGGGTCGATTTTCTTTTGTGGAAGTTTGTTGAGTACTAAAGCTGAGCATTCTTCGCCTAAGTTAACTAATTGCAATGATTCAATTTTCCTTTTGTGAGTGAGGAAATCCCTCATGAATTTTGCATATTTAGGCATTTGGGTTAGGACCTCAATAAAAGGAATATTAACATGCAAATGTTTTAGTAAACTTTCGAACTTTGCGAGTTGCTCATCGGTCTTTTGACGATTTAACCTACCGGGGTACGGAATTGGAGGAGTCTTGGTGGGCTCTTGATTTGGTGTAGAAGCCTTTTCTGGCGCAGGAGGAGTCATAGGTTGGCTAGAATGGCTTCCTTCATTTGGCGGCAATGGAGCATCCTCGGGACCCACGGTTCGATTTCTTAATGTGATGAGATGTACTTGTGCCTTCGGGTTTGTTTCGGTATTACTAGGTAACGCGCCTTGTGGTCTCTCGGAGAAATTTTGAGCTAGTTGATTTAATTGTTTTTCAACGTTTTGAATGCTAGCTTGTTGATTTCTGAAATTCGATTCCAATTGTTGAAATCGATCCGAGTTTTTCTTTTCAGTGTCAGAGATGAGGCGAGATACAGTATCTTCAAGCCTTTCTCTTCCACCTTGTTGTTGAGAGAAATTTTGCGGTTGTTGAAAATTAGTTCGTTGGTTTTATTGGTTACTACTATTGCCGGGATCTCTCCAACCAAGATTTGGGTGGTTACGCCATCCTTGGTTGTAGGTACCCGTTGGAGAACCCGACGGCCTAGGTCTATTATCCATGTAGTTTACCGTTTCTGTTTGTTCATCTAATTCTTTCATACAACTCCAATTTTCATGTGACCCACCACACCCTTCACAAGCCATAACCGAGGCCGTTTTTGTCATTTCTAGCCTTTTTATTTTTGAAGAGAGGGCCTCGATTTGGGCTTGTAAAGAGGTGTTTTCATCAACCTTATGGGCGCCCGGGGCAATAGATTTATTACCTCGGGGAGTGTGCCACTGAAAATTGGTTTGAGCAATTTCCTCAATTTGATTATATATTTCATTCGGGCGACGATTACCTAAAAGTCCCCCGGAGCTTGAATCAAGTGTTTGTCTTGTGTGTGGCAACAACCCATTGTAGAAAGTGGATATTTGTTGCCACACCGCTAGACCGTGATGAGGACACTTTCTTAAAAGCTCCTTGAACCTTTCCCAAGTTTCATATAAGGATTCCCCATCCTCTTGTGAGTATGTATTAATTTCAGTCATTAATTTAGCCGTTTTAGCAGGAGGGAAATACTTATATAGAAACTTTTGGGCAAGTTCATCCCAAGTGTTTACCGATCCAACTGGGAGGGTGTTAAGCCAAGCCTTAGCTCGGTCTCTTAGTGAAAATGGAAACATTCGAAGGCGGATGGCGTCATTTGATGCTCCATTGATCCGAAAGGTATCACATATTTCTAAGAAGTTAGTAATATGTAGATGGGGATCCTCGTCTGCAAGCCCGTGGAAGGTTGCGGAGTTTTGGAGCATTTGTATCAAATGCGGCCGAAGTTCGAAGTTGTTGGCCTCGACATTCGGTGCATTGATAGCGGCGCCAAGATTGCCTACGGTGGGCCGTAGGTAATCCATGAGGGTACGTTGGTCCGCCATTGGAAGTGGGTCCCCCGAAGCTTTCTCTTGATTTTTAGCTTTTAGTCTTTTTCTGAGAAAGCGCTCGGGTTCTTCTAGGGGTTCTTTTATGTCTCTACTAGAACTGGAGCTCATGCACTACGTAGGAGGTTTAAATGTGGCGCCTGGGTTCCAAGTCCTGCAACAAAAACAGAAAAGAACGCTGGTCAGAATGTTCACCACGGCCCCGTGCTCAGTGAACACGGCCCGTGGTCAGAAGTACAGTAATCGTTTTCTGTATCCCAGTTACTGGGAGTTGGACACGACCCCGTGTTGCACCGACACGGCCCCGTGTTCAGCTCTCTGTAACTCAGAAAATAAAAACTGCCAGTGATGACGCTGGGCACGGCCCGTGTCTGACCGGGCACGGCCCGTGCTGAGCTCTGCAGAAGCTGAAAAACTAAGAAAAATCCTAAAAAATTAAAAAGAAAAGGAAAAAAAATGATTAGGCCGTTGATTCCTAACTTTCTTAAAATCCTTGTGTCCCCAGCAACGGCGCCAAAAACTTGATGCGCGTTAAAGTGTCGTATATATTAGGTGTATATTTTAAGCCCTTTTTAACACTTATTTTAGCCAAGTTTTAAATTTATAAAACACGATATTTCACTAACACTAAACACACATATGGGCAAGTGCACCCATCGTTGAGTGTAGTATAGCGTTGGTAAGATACCGAGGTCGTCCAAGGACACAAGAGCTTTTAGTACCGGTTTATCCTCAACGTCTAACCAAAATAAAAAGTTTAGAAAAAGGTTTTAAACTAAGAAAAAAAAACTAACTAAAATGCTGAAAATAAAAATAAAAGAAAAACAGATAGACAAGATGAATCACTTGGTTCCGACTCGTATCTAGTATAACCTTTGATTATTTCCGCACTTTTGCACATAATTAAGAGATTATCTTAGTTATTGTAGTAGGCCCCTCTTTTGAAGGTGACGTTACCCTCACCCCAGTAGTTTGAGTCAGCAAGGATACAATCCTAAAGAGGTGGATTATTGGAAGATAATGAATTAAGTTATTAATGCAGTATTGTGGTAGGCCCCGCTTTTGGCGGTGACGTTACCCTCGGCTAAGTAGTCTGAGTCAGCAGGGATACAGTCCTAAATAGCCGGGTTATAGTATTAATAGTAGTTAACTTATGAGGGGATCAAAGAGTTTGGACCCCCGCCATCCAATACCGTGAAGCATTGAAGGAGGTCCTACTAAATTTGACCCAGGTCCATTGCAGGACCTCTAAATGCTGAACAATGGCAAGACCTTTACCAAACCGTTCCCTTAACCCCCGACCAGGTAGCCAACATACCTCCATATAGACCGTGGAGATATGAATGGTGAAAATCCTTTATTTTATATAGACAGTAAAATAATGCCAAGACACCACGGACAAACGATAAGGAAAGATCACCTTCAACATAAGTAACTAGTTATTAAAGTCATTAATACAAAACCAAATAAAAAGTGCAAAAGATTAGAAATAAAAAGTATTATACTAGACACTTTGTCTTCACCAAGTGATGTAAGAGACTTAGGCAAACATGGCCTTGATTGTCAAGAACTCTTACGATCAATCTTGGATCCCGAGACGACTCACACACTCTACGATGGACAATGGATGATGGTGGTGGATGATGGTGTTATGGTGGTGGTGGGTGGTGGATGAAGTGTGAGAGAGGTGGTGTGCCAAGGGATGAGTTGAAATGAATCCAAGCACTCCTATTTATAGGCTGAACAGAGAGCTGGGCACGGCCCCGTGTCCGCTGGGCACGGCCCCGTGCCTGTCTGACACTCTCTCTCCTCATTAATTGTAATTCGCAATTACAATTAATGCGCCTGCTGTACTTTCGACACGCCCCCGTGTCCGCTGGGCACGCCCCGTGGTGGGCAATAGAAGCTTCTATAGGTTTGTCTTTTCTGCTGCTTCTTGGGCACGGCCCCGTGCTGGCTGAGCACGGGGCGTGTTCAGCCTTCTGTCTTCTGTATTTTGCTTTGGAAGGTGCCGTTGAGAGGTCGGGCAGTCCACTAATGTTCCTTTCCTTGTATTTATATTGGATTTAGCTGTCTTTTTGCTTCTTTTGTGTTTTTGAGCTCATTTAATCCTGAAAATACAAAAGGAAGACAAAAACACTCTTTTTCCAATATTAGTACTTAAAAAGGGTTAGTTTTATGCCTTAATTGATGTAATTTATATGTTGCATTTTGCACACATCACCTCTACGGATTATCAGTTGTTTGAAGGCACATAAGTTTTTGCGTAAAGGATGTGTTGCCTTCTTAGCTCATGTCGTGGACAAAGAGGCCGAAGAACCGAAGCTCGAAGATATCCCTGTGGTGAGGGAATATCCTGAAGTCTTCCCCGAAGACTTGCCAGGATTACCTCCTCAACGACGAGTCGAGTTCCGCATTGACTTGGTTCCAGGTGCCGCGCCTGTAGCCAAGGCACCTTATCGACTTGCACCTTCAGAGATGCTAGAGTTGTCAACGCAGCTGCAGGAGTTGCTAGATAAGGGATTTATAAGGCCAAGCTTCTCGCCTTGGGGAGCTCCAGTTCTGTTTGTCAAGAAGAAGGACGGTAGTTTTCGAATGTGTATCGACTACCGGGAGCTGAACAAGTTAACCAACAAGAATCGGTATCCCTTGCCGAGGATTAATGATTTATTCGACCAACTGTAAGGATCCAACTACTATTCCAAGATCGATCTTCGATCAGGCTATCGCCAGCTGCGGATTCAGGAAGAAAGTATACCGAAGAACAGTGAGTCAACAATTTGTTTTAAATATACGCTAATATTGTATTTTATACATGGTACACAAACAGTTATACACAGAATACAAAACTTTGAGGAACTAGGAAACAAGTACTTAGGACCTTCAGGAACTTACGTCAAAGCTCATTAAAGGTTATCACTTAGAAACCACATCCATTAACTTGAGAAAACACCATTATTCTGTCGTATATGCTATTTTAGTTAACCGAACAGGTGAAGTACTTGAAATTCTTATATTGAAATTTCCACTTTTGCATCTAGCAAGTAGATTTTTACATCTCTACTCCTCTTAATGGTAGTTGCATCACGACAATTTTCTTCATTAAAGCGAACACTCATTTGCTTCATTTCTTGATCATTTCATATGTTACACATGCATCGTTTTTTTATGCATGTGGCTTCCCTTCTAATGATCGTTTTTATCAAAGTTACAAATATCATCTCGCTATATCCAGTTATTGCCTTGTGTCTAGGATAATCAGCATTATTGTAAGTATCGACTCCTTGATATTGAGTCAACAAAACCTTATTGAAATTTCTTTTCCTTCGAGTTACATACATGGTTCATCTTTGTAACATTACCGAAACTTCCTTGTCGATACCTACGTTTATTGTCAGATTGCGCTGAAACCAAGTTCAATTGCATGAACTTGTCTATTTCGCACATTCAATTCAAGACACCATGTGATGTATTGAAAGCATTATATTCAAATTCATTTTAGCAAGCGTTTCATTTGTTTCGAGTCATAGTAAACTTGTTTGGTCTACGACTCCATTAAATCGTTCGTTGATTTCGACACCTTGTGGTGATGCTTTCACTAAATTGAAGCTTGCGCTAATCTCGTTTATGCATCTCATACACGGATTTAATTGTTTATTTATTGACTTGCTCTAAATTCGCTCTGATTTTTCATGTTAAAGCAGTCTTAACACAATCGTGTGCTAAGACAATGGTACATAAATTCATTTTTATATTCCGGTGTACCTATCGACGTTTCTTTCATTATCGTTCGAATGCCTTGCGATAATTATTGGTTTTTCATCTTCGGTCGAAAACAGTAGTTCTTCGATGTTCCATATTCAATTGAAAACCCTATGATGTTGTTTAAATCAAATCTTCAGATTTGTTTCAGTGTGCTTTCATTTGACTTCAAACACGGTGAACTTGTTCGGTCACCGCTAATATTGAATTATGTCGTTCACTACGACACCTTGTGGTGTCGGTATAAACTTGTAGCTTGTGCTAATCATGGTCAACCATTTCATACGAAACTACGTATATTTTACTTTTGACTCGTCATTTAAACACTCTTAATGAAACTATGTATTAAGACAATGATACACCAGATTTGGTTGTATTCCATTTCGGTGTATTCTTGCAATTCAATAATGTCAACACACTAATTTTATTCATTTATTTGTTCAGAAGTTGACATATCATTTTCATGTCACTATTACATTTGAGCTTGCTGGTTCTGAGTTCATCTAGCGGATGTCATTGTTTCTAGAACTCATTTGCATATTGTAAACGATCATTTGGAATTCTATCGGTCGAAACTCCTCTTTTGTTGAACCCCTGTTAACTAAGTTACACTAGGTTATACATCTAGACGTCTCGTATCCTTTGACATCGAATTCTGAAACACATACCTATTAACCGTTGGGTTCCTATTGTTGTAATATGTCCCTGGATTCACCTGATTCAATAAGTCTTGATTCGGTTTCGTGGTTAACCATTTTGGTATTATTCATATCCATACACGCATAACGTAACCCTAAGGAGTTAATGTAGTTTAAATTTCGAGGACGAAATTTTCTTAACTGGGGGAGAATGTGACAATTGTCGAATTTGCATGTATCCGTACAATTATTAAACAGTAATTAGTGCACAATGACTGTGCTGGTTTAACATCTTTGACATGAATACTTTCTGATTATTGTTATCATATATACATGTGCATCATATATTGCAAATGTCATATCATTATTGCATGCAACACTTTATTGATTCAAATGATGCACGAAACAAAGCTAGCACAGTTATCAGACGAATCAGAAAAATGCTCACGGAATTCAGTACATAGACAGACATGGTATTGAGACACAGAATGAGCCAGAAACCAAGAAGTTACACTAGTATAGTGTGTAGGAAAGTAAGGATCATAAAACTGCCTTCCTAGTGATAATTTAAGTGCTGGAAAGTGCCTAAAACTCACATAAACTGCATAATTCTGCAGAATTCAGCAAAATTCGGCATTTAAACAACTTAATATCATGCAGAAATATGGTTAAATGTTCCTGAATACTTTCCAAAGTGTCGGGAATCAAAACTGTCACAAAAGGTAACATAAAGCACACTAAACTGCATAGTTTAGCACCTCAACGAACCTGTAACCAACTGAACAACTGGACACTACCCGAAACACCAATTTTTCACTAGAAGCATTGTTTCATCATTTTCGAGCTAGTAATGGTTCCCGAACATCATAACACCTATTATAATCACATAACAACTTATAGCCCTAAATATATACTTGAAATCTAATTAGATATCATAACTTACCATTGAAACCCAACTAGTGCACCCCCCCACTTGCGGCCCCAACAAGGGAACCACCAAAAGATTTTATTTCAATTCTTTATTGGATATTGTTAGATCTTTTAAAGACATAATATACATTGGGTTATATGATATTGGAGGATTATAAATAAAACCATAAGTTCCCTAACTTCCATTTTCACACAACATCATCAACATCATTTTTCTTCCTCTCCTTCCCCTACCTTCGGCCGAACCCACACACCTCATCACCACCATTTTTCATTCAAGTTTCAACCAATCTCTACATATACAAAGGTGTAAGAAGGTGTATAAGGAAGCTAGGAACTCTTGGAAGTTGAAGGACCTCTCATACAAGCTTTTATCCACCTCTTCTTCATCTTATGATCATCCCTAGCCTTGAGCTAGTAGTAAGATCATTCTACACCTTATTTTACATCTTATTAAGTTGGTTAAAAGATGGTATAAGTTGTTAATCATGAAGAACACTATGAATCAAGAACATGAAACTTGAACATAAGACTAAAATCATAAGAAATCATGTTGTTTAAGTGTTGTTATGCTTGTTGATTGTTGATTGCTCATGTTATTGATGTTAATCATCATGTGATCTTGCTAGATAGTGATTAAAGACATAATCTAGCAAGATGAGAGGATGATTATGTAACACCTGTGTCATTTCAACCATCAAACAAATGCCAAACCAATGAAATATTGTATTTCATACTTTGTACTTGTATAAATATGTGTATCTTTTGCACATATCAACTCTTGTTCGATTTCAAACTCTAAATCGCTTTCTAGAAGGTTATACGCGCACTAATGCGTAAATATAACCAGTTTAATGCAACAAACACTCCGGAATAGTGAAATAGGTTTAACATACCTTAAATAACCTTTACATAACTTAGATATAAGTTTTGGAAGGTTTGATGTGGTGAAATCAAAGTTATATCGCTTACAGGGACTAAAGTTGACAAACTGCGAAAGTATGCCAATTTGAACTGTAACAGACATTCCGGAACATGACCATAAGTTAAACATACCATAAATATCCTTTACATAGCTTAGAAATAGGCTTTGAGGGGTTCGGTATGCTAAAATAAACTTTTGGGTCATTCAGGGACTAAAAGTGTCAAAAAGTGCACAAGTTTGCATTTTCGCGCATAACTTACGTTCTGAATACATCCGGACATCCAAAAATTTATGTAAGCATGACTATATTATATTTTAGTGTTCGCCATAAGAAAAATCCATTCGTCGCGTCATTTGGATCGTTTTTCGCGCTTGTGCGCATTCCGTCGTAATTAAGCGAACATCGCGTTCGTACGACCAAACGAACCATCATCCGGCATATTTTTGAGCATGTTTTGACTTCCCTATACTTTAACTTCATTTTAGAGCCTTGAAATGAGGTTAACGGGGTTCAAACGCATCGAAAATCGCTTAAAAGGGCTGCAGGGACTAAACCTGCCATTTTGGAAACATTACTGAAACAGAGGGGCAGTGGCGTAGCGCGAGCCCTAAGGGCCTATGCAGTCGCGCTACGCGACTGCCTATGCTGGACAGAAAACATGCAGAAAACTCAGTTTTGCGTTTTCGGGACCAGATTCGATGTATTAGCCGTTGTTTAATTCACAACCACACATTCTAACTTGCTTAGTCAGCGGATAAGGATGGAATGTTGGCACCATAACTTTGCAACACATGTATGGATGGAATTTAAACACCTAAACACCATACCTTTGCAACATATGTATGGATGGAATTTAAACACCTAAACACCATAACTTTGCAACACATGTACGGATGGGATTAAGGCACGTTTTCCATGAAACGATCTTAACGGTTCGGGTATTTCTATAAATACCCCATACCCCCCATTGCTAAAATCACTAGAATTCTGATTTGAGAACCTCTAAGTTGAAACCATTGTTTCATACCTGAGATTCTTGAATCGGGATTAGCATTCGGGGACCCTTCGTAAGTATTCTTTCGTTCTTTTCCTTATTTTATTGCTTTTCGAGTCAGAAAGTCAAACTTTGTTTGACTTTCAGCGTTGACCAGTAATGGTCAATGCGAAGTTCGTTTGAACTTCGCAACGTGAGTGTAATCACGTTGGTCATAGTCCCTTGGGACTATGCCCACTGATTACCACGTTGTCTAGGGTCGTAGGGTAGGCGATCTAATAAATCGCCTATACCTTCGAACCCGACCCAGTTTGGTCGATCATTAGGATCCGACCAAATACATTAGGTGACCCTAGTATAGGGCATAACCTTCCGAGGTTATACCCTATGGTCACATCGTTTAAGTAGTTGTATGATAGGAAGTTTATATGCCTTAGGTAAATTACCAGAATACCCTTTTCATGTATAATTGGTAATTAAGCATATGTAACCTAAACCTTTGTCACATAACTGATTATGTAACATGTTTAGGCATATAACACTTGTCATAGGACTAGTTAGGCGGTCCGAACGCGTTTCACGCGAACGACGCGTTAAAGTAGCATAAGCTACCTAAACGGGTCGTAATGGGTCGAAATCACTCAGGTTAAGTTTCATTTAGTATGTAGGCTTTGTTAAACCAAATGACACGAGTCTCTACACTCGTTTGGTTTACAAACCCTAATGCTACCCAATCTTCCGATCTAGGTCCGGTTTATTAACATAGTTACCTATACTAGGTGCCGTTTGATATCCGCGATCTCTAGCATTGTTTAGTTGTCACTCCAGAACTACTGAGCAAATCTCAGGTGAGTACATAGACCCCTCTTTTACTGTTTTCCAAACTGTTTTGGGGTGGAACACATGTGCCTACTTGTTACTTTCATGCTTTCCTGTTTTAACATCATATACTGCTATGTTCGTTAGTACATTATAGTACATGATTTTATGACATTTCATGCTAGGTGTACCCAATTGTGTGCATTACTTAGTACATCGTTTTACATGACATTTTGACATAGACATTTCGGCATAGACATTTTAACATGATTGACATTTGATCATGCATTTCCCACAAAACATAACTTTGATTTAAACCAAGATTTACTTCAATACTTTGTTTTTGTGCATATGGTTTAGTTGAGACATTTCACTTGCCATACATGACATCTTGACATAGACGTTTGACATGGATATTTGACATAGACATTTGACATGGATATTTGACATAGACATTTTGATATGATTTACATCTTGACATGAACACTTTGACATATTACCCAATACATTTGACAATTTATTTAAACATAGACTTCTTACATTGGTTGGTTTGGTTTGATTAAGTGATTAAGTAACGATGCGTGTGTAATATGATACAAGCATGGTGGATACGCCGCTGGTACTTCCTATATATAAGTGTTTGTATGGTATTACATATCATAGCGTTATTTGAATCATTTCAGTTTGAGACATAGAACATTTTATACAAATAACATACTTTTCACAAGACATTGATTTATAAACATCTTATCTTATGCAAACATATTTTTACTTGGTTATTCATTTAACCTTACATTTATTTATACTTATCATCTGATCTTATCGATTTTCAAATGATTTACAAAGCAAAGCAAATAACAAGGTTCATGACTAAACATTTTCTCAAACATAAGTCATGAAACCTATTTTCACAAAACCTATGTATCTCACAGGCATTTTTATGCTGACGTACCTATTTTCACATGTGTTTTTCAGGAACTGTTGCATAAGATGATCAAGATACACATAGGCAGACTTGGGCTTTAGTGACAATAAAAGATGCAAGACTAGTTAATTATGTTGTATTTCTTTGGTTGTTAAGACATTGTAACACCTTTAATCAATAAAACGAAACTTCAATTGCCATGGATTTGAAACAATTAATTCTGTTACAACACTCCCCGACATTTCCGCCACGTTTTGTATGTTCCACGTGGTCGGGGTGTGACAGATTAAGTTGTAGATCAATGGATCATCCTTGTGTAAATCATGAACTTGAAGTGTAAATTGTTTTTCTTGTAAAATGATGATCAAAGTGAATATAAAGTCTTGTAAATCTATGATTTCAAGAGTGATTTTTCAAGAAACCAAGTTAAAAATAGAAGATTCACTTAAGCTTGGTTCTTAAAGAAATTAACCACATTTTTAGTGGTTAATCAAGTGTAGAAATATATATTTAACAAGAAAAACTCAAGAAGAAATATTTTTAGAACATTTATCTACAAGTTGTAAAGAACTAATTTCTTCAATAATGATATTTTTAAATAAACAATCACACTTTAAAGGGTAACTAAGCCTACTAAACACACTAGTAAGTTACTACAAATTTTTGTAAATTTTCAAGTTAATGACGTAGTAATTTATGCTTGATTTTGGCAAATTGGTAAGTATTGGTTGAATTGTTGTTGATTGTGTTGATTTATAAAAGAAAATGATATGCTTTGAAATCATGGAAACCTCCATTTTTAGGGGAAACTATGGCAAAAGTTTTCTAGAAATTTATCACTTAGAAAAATATTTTTAAACAAATATTTACAAGTATATTTTAGACCTTGAATTTTTATATAAAGTTTGCCATAATTTTTGTTACAAAAATTATAAATATTGGAGGTTGGTTTTTGTAAATAAAAGTGGCTAAATATGTATTTAGGAAATATATATTTAGAAGTCACCATGTGTGTGATTATTTGTATACTATGTGTATTAGTTATATTATTTTAGGACTTGAAATAATATAACTCACCAAAATATGAAGGAAATTACAATCCAAAATATTACCAAAATTCCAAGAATATGAATATATAATTTATACCCCAAAATATTGGGCAAACCGAACAAGGAATATAACTTACAAAAATATTCCGGAAATTTAATTCATAAGTATATTTTGGTAATTAGTATTTTGGACACCAAGAGAACAAAAATATTTTTTTTACAATTATTACAAAATATATCATATTTTTTACAAGGAGAAAACATATTATTTTTGGGTAAATAAAAATATATATTTTCTTGAATAAACATGAAATACATTATTTTTGGGTGAAAAGTAAGGTTATATATATTTTCCAAGTTAAACTTGAAAATATATTATTTTTGAGACTTATATGAAATTTATAAATAATTTTGCCAAGGGAAAAATTATAAGTAATTTTTCTATGTAATATTTCTTAAAATATATATTTTTGGAATATATATTGATGTATTTTTATTAGAAATATTATTCCGGAAAAGTTAATACAAAAATTAAGTATAAGATACTTACTAAACACAATAAAATACGTATTCTCGTACGTATAAATATACACCTGAATACGCCACCGATACTTGGCAAAAATACATAAGGATAAGAATATGAGTAAGAATACACCCATCCTTGGGAAATTATACATGTACAAACACATAAGTGTGTCAAGTTAAAATATATTATTTTAACTAATATTCCAAAATTCATAAATATAATTTAAGTTAAAATATTTATTATTTTAACAGATAATTATATAACTTGGAATAATATTAAGGACACAAAGAAACGTAATCAAAGACACTAATTAAGACTAAGTCAAGGCACGACCCGCTCGTCTAATAAACCATAGTACGTTGTAGGTAATCGTGTACACGAGTAGCAGCTTTGGGTTACATTTGGATTCGCAGAACGCAATATTGTGAGTTCATGTTCACCTTTTCTTTTAACAGTTTTTGGTTTATAACTTCGGGGGTGAAGTACATGTTACAAATTGTTACAAACGTTTACATGTGGTATGGTTAGCTAAGGAAAGGTACTGCTAGATCATGTGAGTGGTGGGTATAACGCTTAAGACCATTAATCCTCGTAGTAGGACCGAGGGACATGAGTGATAGATCTATTTGGGTATAGCGAGCCCCACCCATGTGGACCGGGGTTTGGCCCATGAGGTGACTATGTCTTACAGCCGGAAGCCCGGTGCAAAATTTGCTAGGTTTGAGCCTTCCTGGATCACGTCACATATATTAATGGCCTTGCAAACCATTAATGATCTGTTTCCTTGTTTGCTTTCATACCAAGGCTTACAAATACATACATACTTATAATGATTACAAAGTTTATTCGAGCTCACACACTAAACACATGAACTCGCTCAACTTTTGTTGATGTTTTTAAACTACATGTATTTCAGGAAACTAAGTATGGATCTGGCGGGCGTTGAAGTTTTCAAGTGTTGTTTGGAATAAAAGATGTCATCCGGTGTCGAATGGTTTGGAGTGTGTATCCTATCCTGGATAGGATACATATTTCAAAGACTAGTTTTCATTAGTGCTTTTGTGAAGTCCTTATGGAACTTAAAACTTGTTGGTGTTGTACTCTGAACACGAAGTCTGTGTTTTGGGATTTAAAATAATGTTGCATGCAATGTTTTTAAAACTACCTATGGATGAACATCTTGGTTTTATCATATAGTTGTTATTATGGTTGAATGCAATGATATTAAGCAAGTCACACATAATCACGCTTCCGCAAAAGTTAGTGTGTGACACACGATAATCGATACACATACGGAAAGATCCATCTTTCTTTTTCACAAACAGGATGGGAACGCCCCAAGGTTAATAACTCAGTCGGATGAATCCTTTGTCAGATAAATCTTGAAGTTGTTTCGATAATTCTTGCATCTCAGACGGTGCAAGACGATAAGGTGCCTTCGCAATCGGGTTAGCATTGGATACAAGATCAATATGAAACTCGACTTGACGAACTGGAGGCAAACCAGGCAGTTCATCAGGAAACACCTCTAGATAATCTCGAACAATCGGGATATCTTGAATACACTTGCTCTTGCCTTTCTCCTCTATGACATGTGCCAGAAAAGCCACATATCCTTTTCGTAAGTAACTTTGGGCTTTTGTACACGACATGAGTTTGAATCCACCAGATGGTTTCTCACCACGGACCTCTAGAACTTCACCAGACAAAAGTGGAATACAAACAATGTTATCTAAACAAACCACCTCAGCATGATGTTTACTTAAACAATCCATCCCAACGATAATATCAAAACTTCCAAGTTGCATCGGTGTGAGGTCAATAGGAAAAAGATGGTTGTCGAGGTTCAATTGACAATCGCGAATAACAGAATCGAGTACAGGAGGTTTACCAGTAGCAACTTCAACAGATAAGGGTTTCCTCAGTTGAGTTCTAGGTATCGCAAGCGAAGGCTCAAATGATAATGAAACAAAACTTCTATCGGCACCAGAATCGAAAAGAACAGATGCAGGTTGATGGTTAACAAGGAACGTACCATTAACAACCTCGTTGTCAGCACGCGCCTTGTTTGCGTTCAAGTTGTACGCTCGTCCACGAGCGGGATTGGCATTGGCATTCGTGTTGGCATTTGGATTCGCAAGCTTCGGACAATTGTTGCAGAAGTGACCTATCTCTCCGCAGTTATAACATGAACCAGGTGGGAATCTAGCAGCGTTTCCCTGAACTTGTGCTGGATTCTGAGCAGCTTGGTTCTGACCCAAACGGCAGATGTTGGCTGTGTGCCCAAGTTTACCACAAGTGGTACACTGTTTACAAGCTTGTTGGGCAGCATGATGACCATTGCACCAAGCACAATGAGGTGCAGTACTAGCATACGGCTTCTTGGTAGGAGGTTGTGCTGGTGGGTTCTGAGCGTTCTGATTGGTAACATCAAAATTTTGGGAAGCCTTGCGCTTCCTCAACCTCCTTGATGACTCGCCATTTTTCTTGCCCTTACCCTTGTCTTGTGTGGCATCAGCTGACTGTTTCTTATCGCCCTTGCGGGTCAGTTTACCTATTCTGACTTGAGACTCAGTCAGAGTTGCAGCCAATTCAATAGCCTGACGCACAGTGGTAGGATTACTACTAGTTACAATGTCTTGCACAGAATCAGGCAGACCATCAATATACCTCTCAATCGCTTTCTCCAACGGGGTAACCATAGTAGGACATGTAACACCCCGGCCGGAGGCGGTTAAGCCAAAGGTGTCACGTAACTTGATAGAATGCATTTGAGCACATGGAGATTATATTAAGTTGAAATATAATTTAAGTTCAATTCAATAGATTGCATTCATATCTGAGAATATAAGAGTACATAAACAAATACATCATAAATTGTTTCACAAGTGATAAGTTTGGATTTAATCTAAGGCAAAAGTCTTGATCAATCCTATGTATATATTCTTGCAAATCATGTCATCAAACATTGTCACCTGAAACATATGTTAGGGAAAATATTTGGGTCAACAAACGGTTGAGTGAATTCATAGGTTTTTGTGTGAGTATCAGATTCATGGCTCGTTTGTATGTTGAATCAACTTGTACAACTTCGTTAATTGATATTAGAAAACCTTATTTTGTAAAATGTTTGTATTGTAAATGAATAACCAAGTCAAAATAGATTGGTCATAATTTATAACCCTTGCTATGAATCTTAACCCAAAACATTTGTTTATGTAAACCAAATCATAAATCGTTCTTATAATAAAACTCGTATGGTTTATATAGTTTCGTAAACATCGTTGTGTAATATTGTTTAACTCGTTCTCGTTATAGAACATCGTTCATTCATTTAAATCGTTCCAAATCATTCAATTCATTCACTCGTTTAAATCGTTCTCGATTTAATTGTGAAAACTACTTTTGGTCGTCTTGCTAATAACATTCAAACCTTTGTGACTCGTTCATCGTTCCCAATCATTCTCGCATTAACAAACCTCCAAAGGGTAAGTTAACAATCATCAGATTCAGTCGTTACCCACTTAACCCACACATAACCATGGGTCTAGTTGATAATGGGATTTGTCGGATCCTATGGTACCATAACCTAATACTGGTCGGCTTGATCAATGCTAATGAATGTCACTCGTTATGTAATTACCACCAACAAGCTCGTTCACATTATTGAAATCGTTATTAGTTTAGTATAAACCATCTCAGTCGTTTTGAAACCATTGTTAGAATATCGAAATCGTTTTGATACATATGAATCATATGTTTCATCCCAAAGATAATGTAAAAAGGGACTATGAACTCACCTTGATTTCGGGTAAGTCCAAACAAGTATGCAAAGTGTGAGAGTTCTTGGAATTAAGATTCCACGTCACTCTAATTGATTGAACATGCAACAATATGGAATATGTATCAACAATAATGCTTAATTGGATAATTGGAAATCCTAAATCTATAGGATTCGGTAGTGTTTTGTTTAAATGGTAATTATGTGGTTTGGATAACCTAACAAGAGGACTCGGAAAATGAATATGATGTAAGGAATTACTTATGAAAAATATTTATTTATCATAAATAATAAAATTGTAAAATTGTACAAATGACTTAATATAAACATTTGTAATAATAAATCAAATATAATTATATTAAATCTGAATAATTAAAAATAATATTTTTAATTATTAAACTTGAATATTAATGACTTAAAATAATTATTATGGCCTTGGAATCATTTTAAATAAATAAAATGAATTAAAATGATTATAATAACAACAAATAAGTTTATATAAGTTTAATTATCTAAATAATTAAACATAATAAAAATTCAGATTCTAAATTTATATAAACTCAGAATAATGCATCTTTTGTCATAAGAATAATTTTGAATCAAAATTATATAGTTATATAATTTAATTACAGTAGATTAAACTATATAAATAAGTATAAATACTGATTTATTTATATAAATATCAAATTTATATAAAATGTGAGTAATAACATTATTTTTGTAAGGATCAGTATTTAAAATAATTAATCTGAAACTTTCAGATTTTAATTCCTAAAAATCAATTTATTAGGAATTATTTAGTAATAAACTGTTTTAATATTGTAAAAATTAGTTTTATAAATAAATTGACTAACTTCATATTTTTAATAAAAGTAACAGTGTCTGAAGTATTTATGTTAAAATTTTTAGACTTTAACTAATTATTGTCGATTTATTATGAATATTTGAATAAAACTGTTTTTAAATAAAATAAATAACTAAATAACTAAACATGCTACTGTTCATCATCTTCCCCAAAATAGTCAACAGAAGTCAACAATAAAGTCAAACATCGAAATTCAACGGGGAAAACTATGTTTTATCCTAATTAATCATGAGGGATCAATATACAAGTATAAAAGAGCTGATAGGAACAAAGAAAACGAACCGGTATCGACTGAGTCGACGGGACGGCTAATTCCGGCGAACCGTAATTCCGGCGATATTTGCAGAATTTGGTTCCGACGATTTTCGATATGTATGAGATATGTGAGGGGTGCAGTATGTTCGTGGTGACCTAAGGGACTTATATACAAGTCTAATTCGATCTCAGATCCAACAAACAATAGTGGGATCGATCCTCTTTTATTTTTTTATAATAATTCTGATAACAGTTGGTTTGGCACGATGTTATGTCGAATTGAAGTGGGTAATCGAGTTGGCAATGAGTTGGGAGCATGTGGGTGATGAGTTCGGATCGATTAAACAATTGAACAAGTGGGATATAATCGAATCCGGCAACTGGTTTCGATTCAGATTTGAAATAATAATATTAAAATTCTAATGTGTGTATAAAAGAATTAAAACCTAAGATCTAACAGCTCCTGCCTGGAGGAAAAACTGGCTAAGACACTTCTGTTTCAAACGCAAGGTCACGAGTTCGAATCCCACACACACCGGTCCGAAGGGGTTTTCCCCTTTTTTTTGACCGAATTTGAATATTTTACACTTTGGCCCCTGTAGTTTCATTTGTTTACAAAAATGGTCCCTCAATTTCCGAAAATGTCACAAATGGTCCCTGAACTGTTCAGTTAGTTTTACTAACTGGATTAGTGTTTTAAATAGGATTCCTTTTATAAAAGTTAACCCAGTTAGTGAAAATCAGTTAAGTTTAGTTTCAAAGTCAACAGTTTTGGTCCCTTGAGTTTAAGTTTGAAAGAATGACCAATTGAACCTTGTACTTTTAAAACAAAATATATATATAAATTTTCTTTATAAATAAGTTTCAAAAATGACCCAAAGAACCCTAAACTTGTAGTTTGAAATAATTGCACTTTAACCCTTATATTTATATAGTTTCAAAAATGACAATTTAGTCCCTAAACTTTGTACTTTCAATAAATGACGGTTTTAGTCCTCGAAATTAAAAAGTAATAATTTCAAGCAAGTTTCAAAGAATGTCAAATAGGTCCCTCAGATTGTAGTTTCACAAAATGTCACAATAGGCCCTTATAGTTTATGTAACCTTGTTTAATAACATAAAACTCAACAAATTTGCAATTGTTTCACGTGTTTGTATTGGTATAAGCATGTATAAGCACAAAGCAAGTATGTTCAAAGAAGTTTTATTCCAAATACGGTATCTGTTACAATGCAAGTCAAAACAAATGCGAGTGTGAAAACCAGGGTGGTTACAGGACACAATAAACTCAGTTCCTCATAACGATCCGTATACGCACGATGTTCTCCCCCATCTTGTTTCAAATCGTCGAACTCTCATTCCAAAGCCCTTATTTCATGATGGGGTAGAACTCTTTCATCATGAGAGCCCGAAGCTCTTCCCAAATCTGTGACATCGCCACATCGGCACCCCTATCACGCATCATACCGTTCCACCATGTTAGAGCACGCTTCTCGAAAACACTAGACGCAAACTCAACCTTTCGCTCATTCGGACACTGAACATGTCTAAATGTGCTCTCCAGACTCTCGAACCATTGTAGGAGTCTAGTTGCTCCTTGAGACCCAGAAAACTTTAGTGGTTTAGCCGAATTGAATGTTTTGAAACTACACTGAGCATTGTTGTTATTGTTGTTCGCTTGATTAATCTGAGTAAATAGGTTCGGAATCACAACAACCATTTACTGAGTGACAAGGGCTGCGACTGCAACATCCTGTTTGGGATCACGTCTAGGTGGCATATTCTAAAAAGAACAAGGAAACATGAGAAACGAGTGAGATTGACAATTGGATAAACAAAAGAGGTATTGAAAACATCGACAAAACACAAGGAAGGTGATCATTCGTTTGTTACCTCAAACAAACAAACGATACACAGTGACTAATCAAAGTAAGTGGGTCAATATAATGTATCGCGAAGACCTGCTTTAGCCTATAAGTGGACACTCATCCCAAGAGTTCCCAGGTAAGAGTGACTGGTCTGATTATGTGGATTTGTACGAACATTGTAGCGTTAGACAGAAAACTCAGGATACAGGCACCCACCCTTCCAGATTGCATGTGTTCACATTATAAGATCCAAACTTTGACGAGATTTTGAAAACTTTGAAGGTTCAAAACCTTATAAAAAATCATCTACGAAGAGATGATTGGTTTTTAAATCGGATTTGTTATTGTGTTCTCGTTGTGGTTATCACCTAAAGATAGGTGACGGTATTGTTTTACAATCTAAACGCAAGAAAACTTGCGTTAGGGTCCTAGAAAAGTTATATTCTAGGTTAAAGCATTACTAATAACCTAATTCCCTATAACCATGAGCTCTGATACCAACTCTTCTGTCACACCCCGACCGCGTAAAACGACAAACCGCGGTGGAAACGTCGGGGAGTGGAGCGACAGAATTATTGTTTCACAACCATGGATTAAAAAAGTTTCGTTTTATTGAATTATTACATATTTACATTGTCCTTAAGTTAAAACAAACAAGTTCACATATTGACTATCATCGTTATTAAGTCACTACGGCCTTGTCCAGTCCTAAGTGAGCATGCATCCTAGTCGCAATCAACATCATTCAACACCACCTGAAACATATGCGAAAATAAAGTCAGCAAGAAATGCCGGCGAGCACATAGGTTTTGTGAGAGTATCAGATTCATGGCTCGTATACATGTTGTAATAACTCGTACAAAAACATAAGTTGATATTTGAAAACCTTGTTTTGTAAAACATTTGTATTGTAAAATAAATAACCAACTCAGAACAGATTGGTTATAGTTTATAAAACCTCGATGCCATGAATCTGAACCGAAAACATTTGTTTATGTAAACCAAATCGTAGATCGTTTTCGTAATAAAACTCGTATGGTTTATATCGTTTTGTAAACATCGTTGCGTGTTATCATTTAAAATCGTTCGTCCAAGTGAACTAAATAACGCCACGGAATGTAATATGATAAAAACACTTATATATAAGAAGTACCAGCGGCGTATCTACCATGCTTTTATCACATTACACCCGTCTCATTGTCTAATCTTATACCAAAAACCCATCGTTTAAATCGTTTAACTCATTCATGTAATATACCATCGTTCATTTGTTTAAATCGTTCAAATCGTTCCAAATCGTTCAAATCATTCATACTCGTTCAATCGTTCAAAATCGTTCAATCGTTCAAATCATTCTCGTTTTAATTGTGAAAACTAACTTTTGGTCGTCTCGCTTATAACATTCAAACCTTCGCAACTCATCCATCGTTCAACTCGTATTAACAAACCACCAAAGAGTATGTTAACAATCATCAGGTTCAGTCGTTACCCACATAACCCCCATACATAACCATGGTGTGTCACACCCTGACTTTTGCAGAAGCGTGATTTGGTGTGACTTGCTTAATATCATTGTATTCAACCATAACAAACAACTATATGATAAAACCAAGATGTTCATCCATAGATAGTTTTCAAAATAATACAACCGTCATTGTTTAACATCAACTAAGACTTTAAGTTTAGGTCACATGACAACCAAAGCTCAAAGTTCCATACTGGACTTCACAAAAGACACTAATAAAAGCGAGCCTTTGAACCATGTATTCTATCAATAATAAAACACATGATTCGAACCCTTCAGTACTGGATGACATCTTTTATTAAAAACACAACTTGAAATTTTGAACGCCCGCCAGATCCATAACCACTTTCCTGAAATACATGTAGTCTGAAAACATCAACAAAAGTTGAGCGAGTTCATGTGTTTAGTATGTGTGCACGGATAAACCTTGAAAACATTAGTAAGTATGTATGTATATACTTGAAATCCGGTATGAAAGCAACAAGGAAACAGATCAATTAATGTGTAGCTAATACATTAATATTTGTGATGTGATACAGGAAGACTCAAACCTAGCAGACTTTGTCTCCGGCAATAAGGCATAGTCACCACATGGTCCACTCGGCGGACGCATGGGTGGGGCTCGCTACACCCAAATAGATATATCACTCATGTCCCTCGGTCCTACAACGAGGATTAATGGTCTTAAGCGTCATACCCACCACTCACATGATCAAGTAGTACCCTTCCTTAGCTAACCATACCGCATATAATTGTTTGTAAATAGTTTGTAACATGTACTTCACCCCCGAAGTTATAAAACTGAAAATAGTCAAAAGAAAAGGGGGGAACATGAACTCACAGTTTTGCGTTCTACGTATCTAACTGTAACTCAAAGTTTCCTCTGGAGTACACGACTACCTACGACGTGCTATGATCTATTAGACGAGTGGGTCGTGCCTTGACTTGGTATTAATTAGTGTCTTTGAGTTACGTTTCATTGTCTCTTCAAAATTATTCCAAGTTATATAATTATTTGTTAAAATAATAAATATTTCAACTTAAATTATATTTATTTCATTTTGGAATAATTGTTAAAATAATATATTTTAACTTGTTACCTTTATGTATTTATTCTTGTATATCCTTCCCAAGGATGGGTGTATTTGTATTCGTATTCTTATACTTGTATATTTTTGCCATGTATTGTTGTCGTATTCCGGTGTGTATTTATACGTACGAGAATACGTATCTTCTTGTAATTATTAAGTATTCTTATACTTAACTTTGTATTAATTTTCCCCGGAGTAATATTTCTAGTAAAAATACTTCAATATATATTTCCAAAATATATATTCTGAGAAACATTACTTAGAAAAATTATTTATAATTTTTCCTTTGGCAAAAATATTTGTAAATCTCATACAAGTTTCAAAAATAATATATTTCCAACTCCAACTTAGTAAATATACCTTCTAATAATTTCAAGAAAATATATATCTTTATTTATCCAAAAATAATATATTTCTCCTTGTCAAAAATAGGATATAGTCTTGTAATAATTGTAAAAATCATATTTTTGTTTCCTTGGTGTCCAAAATATTATTTACCAAAAATATACTTGTGAATAAGTTTTCCGGAATATTTTGTGAGTTATATTCCTTTGTTCTGTTTCACCAATATTTTGTGTATTCTTTGTATACTCACAATCTTGGAATTTTGCGTAATATTTTGGATTGTAATTTTCGATAATTTGATGAGTTATATTGTTTCAAGTCCTAAAATAATATAACTAATACACATAGTATACAAATAATCACACACATGGTGATTTCTAAATATATATCTAATTACATATTTAGTCACTTTTATTTATAAAAACCAACCTCAAATATTTATAATTTTTGTAACAAAAATTTATGGCAAACTTTATGTGAAAATCCATGGTTTGAAATACACTTGTAAATATTTGTTTAAAAATATTTTTCTAAGTGTTTAATTTTTAGAAAAATTTCGCTATGGTTTCCCCTAAAAATGGAGGTTTCCACGCTTTCAAAGCATATCATTTTCTTTTGTAAATCAACACAATCAATCCATAATTAACAATAAACAATCTACACTTACCAATTTTGCCAAAAAAACAAGCATAAATTACTACTTCATGAACTTGAAAATTTATAAAAAATTGTAGTAACTTACTAGGGTATTTAGTAAGTCTTGTTACCCTTTAAAGTGTGGTTGATTCTTTAAAAACACCATTTTTAAAGAAAATAGATCTTTACAACTTGTGATCACATTTTCTAAAAATGTTTCTTCATGAATTTTTCTTGTTACATATGTGCTTCTACACCTTATTAACCACCAAAAATGAGGTTTATTTATTTAAGAAACAAGATTAAGTAAAGCTTGTATTTTTAACTTGGTTTCTTGAAAAATCATTCATGAAATTTTAGATCTACAAGACTTACATCTCATTTTATTCATCTTTTTACAAGAAAATATTATATTCTTACTACTAGCTCAAGGCTAGGGATGATCAATGGAAGAAATGGAGTGGATAAAAGCAAATGGTGAAGGTCCTTCAACTTCCAATGGCACCAAGCTTCCTAATTATGCTAGAAACACCTTGTGAACACCTTAGAATGCTAGATAATGGAGTGAAAATGGAGATGGTGTGGTGGTGATGAGTGGCCATGAGTTATGGAAGGGTTGGAGGAGGTTTATGTAGTGTAGAAAATGGTGAATGAAAGAGAATGGAAGTCTTGTGGTTATTTATAAAGTCTACCAACAAGTGTTTATTTAATGGGTATAATGTTTACAAAAGATCTAACATAATATAATATTATAATCAAACAAAATCAAGGGTGGGCCACATCCTATGTGGCCGTAGGTGGGGGGGGGTCTAGAGTTAGGATGTAATGGATAGTTAGTGTTATGGTTGAAATCCAAGTGTATCAGTTAGGTGTTTAGTTACTAGCATGTTATATAGTGTGTTATGATGTTCGGGGACCATAACTAGCTTAGTAATGTTAAAACAATGCTTCTAGTGAAAATTTGGTGTTTCGGGTAGTGTCCGGTTGTTCGGTTGGTTACCGGTGGTGCTAAACTACGCAGTTTAGTGTGCTTTATGTAACCTTTTGTGACAGTTTCGATTCCTGACACTTAGGAAAGTATTCAGCACTGTTTAACCATATTTCTGCATGATATAAGTGTGTTTAAATGCTGAATTTGCTGATTTTCTGCAGAATTCTGCAGTTTATGTGAGTTTTAGGCAGTTTCTAGCACATAAACTATCACTAGGAATGCAGTTTTGTGATCCTTACTTTCCTACACACTATACTAGTGTAATACTTGGTTTCTGGCTCATTCTGTGTCTCAACACATTGTCTGTCTATCTACTGAACTCCGTCAGCATTTTTCTGATTTATCTGATAACCGTGCAGCCAGAGTTTCGTGCATCATTTGAATCAACAACGTTCCCATGCAATAATGATATATCATTTGCAATATATGATGCACATCTATGTATATGGCAATAATCAGAAAGCACTTCAAGGAATTAATTGAAATTCAGCACAATCATTAAGCATTAATCATTGTCTAATAATTGTACGGATGCATGCAAATTTGACAGTTGTCACATGGTGGTAGTCCGATAACGGGATTTGTCAGATCCTATGGTACCATAACCTAGTACTGGTCGGCTTGATCATTGTTAATGAATGTCATTCGTTATGTAATTACATCCCAACAAGTTCGTTCACATTATCGAAATCGTTCTTGTTTAATATAAACCATAGTATTCGTTTTTGAAATCATCGTTGAAAGCATGAAAATCGTTTAACATGTATGAATTACCCCAAAACAATCAAAAACAATAAAATAGGGGAACTATGTACTCACATTGAAGTGCAAAGATATCCTCGACTAATTGAACTTAACATGCTCGGGCAAACCAAGGAAATCAAATAGCACCTAGTAATCGGATCGCTAAGTTAATACATCGAAACTTAAATCGAAAGATCGGATACAATGAGGTCTCGTAAACCAAATGAGTATTGGAACTCATGTGATATGGTTTAACAAAGCCTACATTCTAAATCAGAACCTATCCTAAGTGCTTACGACCCGTTTCGACCCATTAAGGTAGCTTACGCTACTTTAACGCGTCGTTCGCGCAAATGCGCGTTCGAGACGCCTAACTAGTCCTATGACAAGTATTATATGCCCTAACATGCTTAAATATGTTGCATAATCAGTTTAAGTGTCACACCCCGACCACGTAAAACAACAAAACGTGGCGGAAACATCGAGGCGTGTTGTAACAGAATTAATGTTTCATAACCATGGATACCAAAGAGTGTTTCGTTTTATTAAACATTGAATAATTACATCGTCTTGAAATCTAAATACACTAATTAAACATAGTCTATCATTGTTATTGAGTCACTAAGGCCTTGTCCAGTCCTATGTGAGCATGCATCTTATCAATCGATATCATCCAACAATACCTGAAACATATGTGAAAACGAGGTCAGCAAAGAAATGCTGGCGAATACATTGGTTTTGTTGAAAATAAGATTCATGACTTCTGTTTAAGAAAATGTTTAGTCATGAACCTTGTAATTTGCTTTGTCTTTGTAAAACATTTGAAAAATAATAAGTTTAGATGATATGTATAAATAAGAGAATAATGCATGATTAAATGAATAACCATGTAAAATGAGTTTGTATAAGATAAGTTGTTTGTAAATCAGTGTCTTGTGAAAAGTATGTTACTTGTATAAATTGTTCTATGTCTCAAACTGAAATGATTCAAATAACGCTACATTATGTAATACCATACAAACACTTATATATAGGAAGTACCAGCGGCGTATCCACCATGCTTGTATCATATTACACACGCCTCGTTACTTAATCACTTAATCAAACCAAACCATCAATGTATAATGTCTATGTCAAAATGTCTATGTCAAAACCATGTCAAAATGTCATGTATAACGAAAATGATATGTATGGCTAGTTGAATGCATCAACTAAACCATAGGTGAAACGCACAAAACAAAGTATTGAAGTAAATCTTGGTTTAAATCAATACTATGTTTCGTGGAAATGCATGATCAAATGTAAATCATGTCCAGATGTTTACCCATTCGTTACCCATTCGTTCAAATCGTTCTTGTTTTAATCGTCCAAAGCGTTCTTGTTTTAATTGTGAAACTACTTAATGGTCGATTCTCTAATAACATTCAAACCTTCTTGACGCGTTCCTCGTTCCAACTCGCTCTCGCTCTCGTTCTTAACAAACCCTTACCAAAGGATAAGTTAATGATTACAGATTCAGTCGCTACCCACAACCCCCACACATAACAATGGGTGCAGTAAATAACGGGATTTGTCAGATCCTATGGTACCATAACCTAATACTGGTCGGCTTGATCATTGCTAATGAATGTCATCGGTCATGTAAACTACAACCAACAAGTTTTGTTCACTTTTTGAAATTGTTGTTAGTTTTTGAAATCATTGTATTCGTTCTTGAAATCATTGTTAGCGTTCTTGAAATAATTGTTATTGTTCTTGAAACCACATTGTAATTGTTCTTGAAACTATTGTAATTGTTATTGAAATCATTGATAAAACATTTAGCACATATGAGTCACCCCAAAACAGTTTGGAAAACAGTAAAAGAGGGGAAATAATGTACTCGCCTGAGAGTGCTTAGGAGTCTTGAACAACTACCAAGTAAGCTAGAGGAGTCCCAGAAATCAAACGGTACCTAATATAGGTAACTACATAATTAACCCGGACCTAAATCGGAAGACTGGGTAGCGGGAGGGTTCGTAAACCAAATGAGTGTAGGAACTCATATGATATGGTTTAACAAAGCCTACATACTAAATGAAACTTAACCTAAGTATTATCGACCCATCGCGAGCCATTAAGGTAGCTTATGCTACTTTAACACGTCGTTTGCGTGAAACGCGTTCGGACTGTCTAACTAGTCCTATGACAAGTGTTATATGCCTAAACATGTTACATAACCAGTTATGTGACAAAAGTTTAGGTTACATATGCTTAATTACCAATTATACTCGAAAAGGGTATTCTGGTAATTTACCTAAGGCATATAAACTACCTATCATACAACTACTTAAACGATGTGACCATAGGGTATAACCTCGGAAGGTTATTCCCTACCTACTATGGTCACCTAATGCGTTTGGTCGGATCCTAATGATCGACCAAACTGGGTCGGGTTCGAAGGTATAGGCGATTTATTAGATCGCCTACCCTACGACCCTAGACAACGTGGTAATCAGTGGGCATAGTCCCAAGGGACTATAACCAACGTGATTACACTCACGTTGCGAAGTTCAAACGAACTTCGCATTGACCATTACTGGTCAACGCTGAAAGTCAAACAAAGTTTGACTTTCGGACTCGAAAAGCAGTAAAATAAGGAAAAGAACGAAAGAATACTAACCCAGGGTCCCCGAATGCTAATCCCGATCCAAGAACTCAGGTATGAAACAATGGTTTCAACTTAGAGATCTCAAATCAGAATTCTTGTAAGTTTTAAAGCAATGGGGGGTGGGGTATTTATAGTATTCGGGTAACCGTTAAGATCATTTCATGGAATAACGTGATTCGATCACATCCGTACAAGTGTTGGCAAGTTATGGTGACTAAAATATGATCTTATCAGCTGACTAAGCGAATTAGAACATGTGGTGGAGGATTAAACAGCTGAAAACAGGCTGTTATAAACACTGAATCTGGTCTGAACTTGGCTAGCGCACCGCTACGCTAAAAGTGTAGCGCACCGCTAGGCCATAGTTTGGCAGATTTACACTTTTGGTCCCTGAACTGTATTTAGGCCATTTTCGACACGTTTAAGGCCCGTTAACCCCATTTCAAAGCTCTAAAATGAAGTTAAAGTATAGGGAACTTAAAATGTGCTCAAAAATATCTCGGATGTCGGTTCGTTTAACCGTACGGTTGCGATGTTCGGTTAATTACGACGGAATGCGCATAAGCGCGAAAAACGATCCAAATGACGCGACGAATGGATTTTTCTTAAGGCGAACACTAAAATATAATATAGTCATGCTCACATAAATTTTTGGATGTCCGGATGTATTCAGAACGTAAGTTATACGCGAAAATGCAAACTTGTGCACTTTTTGACACTTTTAGTCCCTGAATGACCCAAAAGTTTATTTTAGCACACCTAATCCCTCAAAGCCTATTTCTAAGCTATGTAAAGGATATTTAAGGTGTGTTTAACTTATGGTTATGTTCCGGAATGTTCGTTACAGTTCAAATTGACATACTTTCGCAGTTTGTCATATTTAGTCCCTGTAAGCGAATTAACTTGATTTTGCCATACCAAAGCCTTCAAAACTTATTTCTAAGTTATGTAAAGGTTATTTAAAGTATGTTGAGTATATGTCACTATTCCGGAGTGTTTGTTGCATTAAACTGGTTATATTTACGCATCAGTGCGTGTATAACCTTCCAGAAAGCGATTTAGAGTTTGGAATTGAACAAAAATTGATATGTGCAAATGATACACATATTTTTACCAATACCTAGTATGAAATATAATATTTCATTGGTTCGGTATTTGTTTGATGGCCGTGGAGGCACAGGTGTTACAGTCTCCCCTACTTTAGGAAATTTCGTCCCGAAATTTATTTAGAGGAAACTGGTGAGAGCTTGAAAACATGAAGTTGAAAAGATCAAACAACATTGGTTAGGGTTCTGAACTTCTAGTAACCTTTAATAACATCATGATTGCAATGTAAGAGGGATACTTATATACAAGTATATGAAGCGTCATTGGTGCGTCCACCATACCTCCATTACATCGTTCTCATTTTGTTATTGTTGTCACTATCGGTTCTTACACATAATAAACCTTACTGGGTTTCTATGCACTAAATTTCATAATTATGTACGCGTCAATAATTAGACAATTCCTTGCATAGTTCACTCAGTCTATTTTATAATGTGCAGGGGAAAACCAAATGAACAATCCTGTGATGAGTGTGACTAGACCGCCATAGAGTCCTTTTGACTAAATCAATAAATGATCTAAATAGACTATCAAGGAGTCTGTCCAGCTACATCACTAGATGTCGTCTTTTAACCAAATTGTGAATCAATCTTTTTGACTAGACCACTAAAGGGTCTCTTATAAAACATGGAGTGGTACTTATATAATCCAAGGGTCTTAACTATTACATAGAAGCCCATTGAGGATTGAAGGTAGTACCTTTGAATATCCTACTATGAATCCCTCATATAAAGATATGAAAGATTCCACGAGGATTTGAAAATCGTATCACACAAAAACATAGAGGAGAACACATAAACACATATTACATAATCGCATAATCGTTCAATTTGTTTAATTGTTTAATTTGTTATCGTTGGACACGGGTATTTAAAACATACTAGGGATCAAATCCTTAATTGCGGTAATTTGGATTGATCCATATGAATACCCTGCTTGTTGACTACATGACCCAAGAACTGAACTTCTTTAAGCCAAAATTTCCCCTTGGAGGATTTAGCGAAAAGTTTGTTCCTTCTTTAAGGGTTCCAGTGTCAATGAAAGTGTTGATCGTTACCAGCTCGGGATATGAATAGATCAAGATGTCATTAATAACAATGACGAACTGATCCAAATAAGGCTTGCAGACTCTATTTTTTAAGTCCTTGAAGATGGCTGGAGTATTTGTCAACCTAAAAGGCATGACTGTAAACTCGTAATGGCCATACTTCGTGCAGAAAACCGTTTTGGGAATATCTTCTTCGAGAATACAAAGTTGATGATACCCAAAACGCAAATCGATCTTGGAAAAACATGAAGTACCCTGCAGATGATCGGAGAAATCGTTGATTTAAGGTAGGGGGGATATCGATTCTTGATGGTAAGCTTACTAGGCTTACGTTAATCGATATTCATTCGAAAAGATCCATTTTTCTTTTCACAAGGAAAACAAGAGTTTCCCCAAGGTGAAAAGTTCGGACGGATGAATCCTTTATCAGACAACTCTTGAAGCTGTTTTGATAATTCTTGCATCTCGAACGGTGCAAGACGATAAGATACTTTAGATTTAGAAGAAACAAGCGTTTGAGGTTCTTAGGGAGATCTCAAGTGATCGTAAAAATGACAGAACCACACGAGTAGTTTTGTCTTTGTGTTGACATCTTAAGGTTGGATCAAACATTCATACAATTGCATTAGTTACAAAATAAAAACCACAAATTTTTATTTATATAACAACCGCATTGTCTTTAAATGTACAAGATAACAACCAGAGGAAATACAAAATACTAAAAGTTCACTCCTTCATCAACGATTGCCTCATTGATGTTAAACACTCGACCGCGTGCTGGATTCACATTGACGTTGACGTTCGGGTTTGCGTTAGCATTTGCATTCACCAGTCTTGGGCAGTTGTGGCGGAAGTGACCAATCTCTCCGCAGTTGAAACATGAACCCAATGGAAATCTCACAGCATTCCCTTGAACCGGAGCTTGAACCTGAGCAGCCTGATTTTGTCCCAAACGACAAACCTTGGCCAAATGCCCAAGTTTACCACACGTCGTGCATTGCCAGCAAACTTGTTGTAACGCGTGATGACCGTTGCAGCGTGCACAATAAGGTGCAGTACCGGCATATGCTTTCTTTGCAGGTGGCTGAGCTGGTTGGTTCCGCGGGTTCTGAGCAGTCTGTGCTGTAACAGCAAAGTTCTGACCACCCTTTCGCTTTCTTGATTTCTTTGGCGTCTCACCTTCCTTTCCCTTCTCGTCTTGACCTTTCTTGCTATCCTCCTTGTCAGACCCCTGCTTCTTACCCTTGTCACCCTTTCTGTGTAACTTATTCTTCCAAATCTGCGACTCAGTCAATGTCACAGATAACTCGATCGCCTGACGGAGTGTGGCAGGGTTACTACCAGTAAGGATGTCTTGTACCGAGTCAGGTAGGCCGTCGATGTACCTTTCGATAGCTATGTCAAGTGGAGTAACCATTGTCGGGCAAAGCAGACTCAACTCCTCAAACCTATCAGTATACGCCCTGTGCTCACCACTATCTTGCTTCAATTCATCAAATTCCTTCTCCAAAGCTCGCTGCTCATGACGAGGACAGAATTCCCTCATCATCAGGGCCCTAAGTTCAGCCCATGTCTGTGCCAGAGCAACTTCTGCACCACGATCCCTCATAACCCCGTTCCACCATGTGAGAGCCCTCTTCTGAAACACACTTGAAGAAAACTCGACCTTGCGATTGTTAGGACACTGCACGTGGCGGAAAGTATTCTCAATGCTCTCGAACCATTGAAGAAGCCCAGTCGCTCCTTCAGAACCACTAAACTTGAGTGGTTTAGCCTGGTTAAAATCCTTGGATTTGCATAGTACATTGTTGTTGTTGTTGGCTTGGTTCCATTGAGCAAAGAGGTTTGGGAATTGAGCAGCCATTTGCTGCGCAATGATTTCTGCCAGCTCGGCAGTCTCTATCTGGTTTTCGCGTCGAGGAGGCATTGTCTAAAAGAGGAAACATGAAAGGAAACGAGTGAGAGAATTTAGACGAAAAGAATGAGATGAAACAAATCTGATGAAAGCAAGGATAGTGGTTATTTGTTTGTTACTACAAAGCAACAAACGGCACACAGTGACTGATCAAAGTAAATGGGTCAAAAATAATGTATCGCGAAGACATGCTCGCCTATAAGTGAACACTCATCCCAAGAATTCCCAGGTAAGCACAACTGGTCTCGCGTCTGATGAGATGTATACGAAGTGCTTGCCTAGACAGAAAACCCAGAATACAGGCATTCACCCTTCCAGTTTGCACGTGTTCACATTATTTAAAACCCAAAACCTTGTCGAGATTTTGAAAATTTAAAAGGGGTTCAAAACCATATAACAGAGGGTTCAAAACCTTGTAATCAATCATCCTAGAACAGATGATTAGTTGTCAAAGCGGTTTCGAAAATTATGCTCTTGTTGTGGTTGTCGCCTAAGGATAGGTGACGGTATTGTTTTATGACTAAACGCAAGTAAACTCGCGTTAGGGTCCTAAGAAGGTTATAGACTAGGTCAAAGCATTACTAATAACCTAATTCCCTATAACCATTGGCTCTGATACCATCTTTTCTGTCACACCCCGACCACGTAAAACAACAAAACGTGGCGGAAACATCGAGGCGTGTTGTAACAGAATTAATGTTTCATAACCATGGATACCAAAGAGTGTTTCGTTTTATTAAACATTGAATAATTACATCGTCTTGAAATCTAAATACACTAATTAAACATAGTCTATCATTGTTATTGAGTCACTAAGGCCTTGTCCAGTCCTATGTGAGCATGCATCTTATCAATCGATATCATCCAACAATACCTGAAACATATGTGAAAACGAGGTCAGTAAAGAAATGCTGGCGAATACATTGGTTTTGTTGAAAATAAGATTCATGACTTCTGTTTAAGAAAATGTTTAGTCATGAACCTTGTAATTTGCTTTGTCTTTGTAAAACATTTGAAAAATAATAAGTTTAGATGATATGTATAAATAAGAGAATAATGCATGATTAAATGAATAACCATGTAAAATGAGTTTGTATAAGATAAGTTGTTTGTAAATCAGTGTCTTGTGAAAAGTATGTTACTTGTATAAATTGTTCTATGTCTCAAACTGAAATGATTCAAATAACGCTACATTATGTAATACCATACAAACACTTATATATAGGAAGTACCAGCGGCGTATCCACCATGCTTGTATCATATTACACACGCCTCGTTACTTAATCACTTAATCAAACCAAACCATCAATGTATAATGTCTATGTCAAAATGTCTATGTCAAAACCATGTCAAAATGTCATGTATAACGAAAATGATATGTATGGCTAGTTGAATGCATCAACTAAACCATAGGTGAAACGCACAAAACAAAGTATTGAAGTAAATCTTGGTTTAAATCAATACTATGTTTCGTGGAAATGCATGATCAAATGTAAATCATGTCCAGATGTTTACCCATTCGTTACCCATTCGTTCAAATCGTTCTTGTTTTAATCGTCCAAAGCGTTCTTGTTTTAATTGTGAAACTACTTAATGGTCGATTCTCTAATAACATTCAAACCTTCTTGACGCGTTCCTCGTTCCAACTCGCTCTCGCTCTCGTTCTTAACAAACCCTTACCAAAGGATAAGTTAATGATTACAGATTCAGTCGCTACCCACAACCCCCACACATAACAATGGGTGCAGTAAATAACGGGATTTGTCAGATCCTATGGTACCATAACCTAATACTGGTCGGCTTGATCATTGCTAATGAATGTCATCGGTCATGTAAACTACAACCAACAAGTTTTGTTCACTTTTTGAAATTGTTGTTAGTTTTTGAAATCATTGTATTCGTTCTTGAAATCATTGTTAGCGTTCTTGAAATAATTGTTATTGTTCTTGAAACCACATTGTAATTGTTCTTGAAACTATTGTAATTGTTATTGAAATCATTGATAAAACATTTAGCACATATGAGTCACCCCAAAACAGTTTGGAAAACAGTAAAAGAGGGGAAATAATGTACTCGCCTGAGAGTGCTTAGGAGTCTTGAACAACTACCAAGTAAGCTAGAGGAGTCCCGGAAATCAAACGGTACCTAATATAGGTAACTACATAATTAACCCGGACCTAAATCAGAAGACTGGGTAGCGGGAGGGTTCGTAAACCAAATGAGTGTAGGAACTCATATGATATGGTTTAACAAAGCCTACATACTAAATGAAACTTAACCTAAGTATTATCGACCCATCGCGACCCATTAAGGTAGCTTATGCTACTTTAACACGTCGTTTGCGTGAAACGCGTTCGGACTGTCTAACTAGTCCTATGACAAGTGTTATATGCCTAAACATGTTACATAACCAGTTATGTGACAAAAGTTTAGGTTACATATGCTTAATTACCAATTATACTCGAAAAGGGTATTCTGGTAATTTACCTAAGGCATATAAACTACCTATCATACAACTACTTAAACGATGTGACCATAGGGTATAACCTCGGAAGGTTATTCCCTACCTACTATGGTCACCTAATGCGTTTGGTCGGATCCTAATGATCGACCAAACTGGGTCGGGTTCGAAGGTATAGGCGATTTATTAGATCGCCTACCCTACGACCCTAGACAACGTGGTAATCAGTGGGCATAGTCCCAAGGGACTATAACCAACGTGATTACACTCACGTTGCGAAGTTCAAACGAACTTCGCATTGACCATTACTGGTCAACGCTGAAAGTCAAACAAAGTTTGACTTTCGGACTCGAAAAGCAGTAAAATAAGGAAAAGAACGAAAGAATACTAACCCAGGGTCCCCGAATGCTAATCCCGATCCAAGAACTCAGGTATGAAACAATGGTTTCAACTTAGAGATCTCAAATCAGAATTCTTGTAAGTTTTAAAGCAATGGGGGTGGGGTATTTATAGTATTCGGGTAACCGTTAAGATCATTTCATGGAATAACGTGATTCGATCACATCCGTACAAGTGTTGGCAAGTTATGGTGACTAAAATATGATCTTATCAGCTGACTAAGCGAATTAGAACATGTGGTGGAGGATTAAACAGCTGAAAACAGGCTGTTATAAACACTGAATCTGGTCTGAACTTGGCTAGCGCACCGCTACGCTAAAAGTGTAGCGCACCGCTAGGCCATAGTTTGGCAGATTTACACTTTTGGTCCCTGAACTGTATTTAGGCCATTTTCGACACGTTTAAGGCCCGTTAACCCCATTTCAAAGCTCTAAAATGAAGTTAAAGTATAGGGAACTTAAAATGTGCTCAAAAATATCTCGGATGTCGGTTCGTTTAACCGTACGGTTGCGATGTTCGGTTAATTACGACGGAATGCGCATAAGCGCGAAAAACGATCCAAATGACGCGACGAATGGATTTTTCTTAAGGCGAACACTAAAATATAATATAGTCATGCTCACATAAATTTTTGGATGTCCGGATGTATTCAGAACGTAAGTTATGCGCGAAAATGCAAACTTGTGCACTTTTTGACACTTTTAGTCCCTGAATGACCCAAAAGTTTATTTTAGCACACCTAATCCCTCAAAGCCTATTTCTAAGCTATGTAAAGGATATTTAAGGTGTGTTTAACTTATGGTTATGTTCCGGAATGTTCGTTACAGTTCAAATTGACATACTTTCGCAGTTTGTCATATTTAGTCCCTGTAAGCGAATTAACTTGATTTTTGCCATACCAAAGCCTTCAAAACTTATTTCTAAGTTATGTAAAGGTTATTTAAAGTATGTTGAGTATATGTCACTATTCCGGAGTGTTTGTTGCATTAAACTGGTTATATTTACGCATCAGTGCGTGTATAACCTTCCAGAAAGCGATTTAGAGTTTGGAATTGAACAAAAATTGATATGTGCAAATGATACACATATTTTTACCAATACCTAGTATGAAATATAATATTTCATTGGTTCGGTATTTGTTTGATGGCCGTGGAGGCACAGGTGTTACATTAAGTGACAAAAGTTAAGTAAGTTACATATGCTTAAAATCCAATTATGCATGAAAAGGGCATTTTGGTCATTTTCCTAAGGTATATAAACTACCTATCATACAACTAATTAATCTAAGTGACCATAAGGTATAACCTCGGAAGATTTTTCCCTATGCAACTATGGTCACAAATATGCTTGGTCGGATCCTAACGATCGACCAAACGGGTCGGGTTCGAAAGTCTAAGCGGTTGTCAAGACCGCTTGACTTATGAACCTAAACAAGCACTAGACTAAAAGTGACGAGTTAAACATGTTAAAACATGTTTAACTAAGTTAGAAAACAAGTTTGATATCAAAACAAAGTGTTTTGATACCCGAAAATAGTTTCGTCACTTCGACTAATCAACGTGGTAATCAGTAGGTATAGTCACAAGGGACTAAAACCATCGTGATTACACTCACGTTGCAAAGTTCAAAGGAACTTTGTGTTGACCAATTCATGGTCAAAGCAAAAAGTCAAACACTGTTTGACTTTCATGCTTGAAAAGCATAAACAAGCATGAAAGAAGCTTACAAAAGGTCCAAGCTAGGAAGAATTGATCCAAACCACTCAGGTATGAAGCCTTAGCTTCAACTTAGAGCAGATTTAGATCAATTGTGTGAGGAATGAAGGTTGAACATGGTGGGTATTTATAGGAATTCATGACCCATCAAGATCCTTACAAGTGTTTTTGAGCAAATCAAGGCATGATCTAAGCCATACACTTGTGCCCATAGATTAGAATACAATGGGACCTCAAAAACAAGCTCATTGTATCCAAAATATGGGGTTAAAAACCATTAGAACAGGCTGTAAAGGCCAGATTCAATGTTTTTTTCTGGTATTCTGTCGCACCCCGTGTAGGAATAGTCCCCATCTTTCGTGGCCAGCCAGGTATAGTTTGGTGGATTGTCAATTTCAGTCCCTGCAAGCCATAAACTCAGATTTTGATGCATTTCAGCCCCCTTAACCCCATTTCAAGGCTCTACAATGAAGTTAAAGCATAGGGAACATGAAATATGCTTAAAAACATCTCAGATGTCGGTTCGTTTGGTCGTACGGTCACGTTATTCGGTTAATTACGATGAAAACTCGAACGGATGCGAAAACGATCCAAATTGCGCGACGAATGGTATTTTTGCATTCCAATCACTAAAATAAAATATTTTAATGATTACAAAAATTTTTGGATGTCCGGACATGTTCAGAACGTAAGATATGCGCGAAAATGCAAACTTATGCACTTTTTGACGCTTTTAGTCCCTATTGATCAAATAAACGTATTTTCGCATAACGAACCCCTCAAAGCCTATTTCTAAGCTATGTAAAGGATATTTAGGGTATGTTTAGCTTATGATCAAGTTCCGGGATGTTTGTTAGTATACAAATTGGCATACTTTCACAGTTTGTCGCAAATAGTCCCTGTGATCGAATAAACTTGTTTTCAACACACCAAACCCTCCAAAACTTATTTCTAAGTTATGTAAAGGTTATTTAAGGTATGTTCAGCCTATTTCACTATTCCAGAGTGTTTGTCATGTTAAACTGATTATGTTTACGCATCAGTTCGCGTATAACTTTCCAGAAAGCGATTTAAAGCTTGAAATCGAACTAGAATCAAATCGTCAAACACAAATACACAAATATTAACACCAAAACACATAATTTCATTGATAATTGATATTGTTTTACATCGTACATCATTTACAGATCACAGTTGTCACACCTTGGGTTTCTCTTGTATAGTTTTAGTAGTCTGTTCTTTGTCGCCCTTGTGAAATTGTTTCCCTTTCCTGATTTGAGATTCAGTCAGGGTAGCTGCTAACTCGATAGCTTGTCTAATGGTTGCAGGGTTGTTACCAGTGACTATATCCTGAACCAGGTCAAGAAGGCCATCAATGTATTTTTCGATTGCCTTATCCAAAGGCGCAACCATTGTAGGGCATAACAAGCTCAACTCCTCGTAACGATCAGTGTAGGCACGATGTTCTCCACTATCTTGTTTTAGATGGTTGAATTCATTCTCGAGTGCCCGTAATTTGTGACGAGGACAAAACTCTTTCATCATTAGAGCACGAAGCTCTTCCCATGTTTGTGCCATTACAACATCTGCACCCCTATCCCTCATAATTCCGTTCCACCACGTGAGTGCTCTCTTTTGGAACACACTTGATGCGAATTCTACTTTGCGCTCATTTGAACATTGGACATGGCAAATGTGTTCTCAATACTCTCAAACCATTACAGGAGCCCAGTTGCTCCCTCAGAACCACTGAACTTGAGTGGTTTAGCTGAGTTAAATAGTTTATAGTTGCATGGAACAGGTGCATTGTTGTTGTTGTCGGCTTGGTTTATTTGAGTTAAGATTAGGTAGCACAACAGCAATTTGCTGAGCTATTATGGTAGCCATTTTGGTGTCCTGAGCAGCATTTCAACGGGGAGGCATTCTAAGAGAGAAGGAAATGAGAGAAGATGAGTGAGATGATATTTGGATAATCAAAACTGGATGTTAAGAATATCGACGAAGCATAATGATTGTGATCATTTGTTCGTTACCTAGTACAAACAAACGACACGGTGACTAATCAAAGTAAATGGGTCTTTATAATGTATCGCGAAGATATGCTTTAGCCTATAGGTGGACACTCACCCCAAGAGTTCCTAGGTAAGAGTGATTGGTCAGATGATGCGGATTTGTACGAACACTCTAACCTTAGACAGAAAACTCAGGGTACAGGCACCTACCCTTCAGGATTGCACATGTTCACATTTTAAAGCCCAAACTTTGATGAGATTTTGAAAATTTTAAAGGCACGCAGCCCATGATATCATCTAAGGATAGATGATTGATTTTCAAAATAAACTCATGGAATTGTTTTGGTAATCACCTAAGGATAGGTGACGGTATCGTTTTAAACACAAGATTACTTGTGTTAGGGTCCTAGAAAGGTTATAGTCTAGGTCAGAAGCATTACTAATAACCTAATTCTCTATAACCATGGCTCTAATACACTGTAACACCCCAATCGCGTAATACAACAACACGCGACGGAAAATATTGGGGAGTCACGTTACAAATTGTTTCATAACACATGGCTCATAAAGTTTTGTTTTATTGAATTAATAATTTACATTGTTTTGGAGAATACAATTATTACATAACAATTGTCTTGTAGGTTTTAAAGTCACTTAGGCCCAAGTCCGCCCTATGTGAAGCATGCTCAAAGTCAAAAGTATGTTCCTGAAACACATGTGAAAATAGGTTCGTCAGCATAAAAATTCCTGTGAGATACATAGGTTTTTGATGATGAAGGATTCATGACTTGTAGTTAAAAGAAATGTTTAACAAAATTAGTCATGAACCTTATAAAACTGTTTTCTTTTATAAAATCATATGAAAATCGAAGTGAAAATCAAATGATAATAAAAGAAAATGCATGGTTAAATAAATAACCAAGTGGAAATGAATTTGTGTAAAACATGTCGTTTGTAAAACAATGTCTTGTAAAAATATGTGTTTGTATAAAAATGTGTCATATCTTTGTTTCTGTCGAAGTGGTTTAGATAATGCTGCGATATGTAATATCATAAAAGCACTTATATATACGAAGTACCAGCGGCGTATCCACCATGTTTTATCATGTTACACACGCATCGTTATGTAAATCACTTATCAATAACCACCAAAAATGTCTTGTTTAAACTAATGTCAAAATGTTTATGTGTAAACAATGTCCAATGTCAAGTGCAAACCATGTCTTGTAAAATCAAATGTCAAGTATGGCAAGTAAAAAAGTATTCACTCAAACCATATGTATAATGTCAATGTGTAACCAAATGTCATGTATGGTGAATAAAAAGTATTTACTCAATCCCATATGTAAAATGTACAAAACAATGTCTTTGAATAAACCTAAGTTTAAATCAAAAGTTGTGTTTTGCAGAAACCAATGCTTTATGATTACAAACATTTATGCAGTAATGTTTATCGCATACATTCAAGCCTTGCGACTGTCGGATAAACCCTTAACAAGTTAAAGGTTTATCAATTATGTATATCGGATTCTGTCGTTCCCTACTTCTGAACAAACCTAGGAAGTCGAGAACGGGAATTGTCAAGTCCTATGGTACCATTACATACTACCGAGCGGCGTGATCAATGTTAAAGAATGTATTATTGTCCCGTTAAACATACCAAATATCATAACCAATGTAAGCATGCTATGTGAAAACCATGTACTAAGTATGCTAAGTAAACATACATAGTAGAAATGTCTATGAAATCAGTTGTGCCCATATGCTGAGTAAACATATGCAGCAGAAATGTAATGTAAATCAATGTGTCCATATGCTGAGTAAACATATGCAACAAAGTGTCTATGAAATCAATGTACTAGCATGCTCAGTCAACATACATAGCAAAACATAATTGAAATCATGTACTATAGGTGTACTAAGGGAACATAGCATGTTTTTGTCATAAAAAGCAATGAAAGCATGAAAGTAACAAGTATGCACATGTGTATCACCCCAAAGTATTTGAAAGAGGTTAAAGAGGGGACTAAGTACTCACTTGGGATTGCTTATTAGTCTTGGAATAAAGACCAAACAAAGCTTGAAGGATCACGGAATCAAACGATACCTAATTATGTCACACCTTGACTTTTGCGGAAGCGTATGATGTGTGACTTACTCAATATCATTGCATTCAATCATAATAAACAACTACATGATTAAAATATGATGTTCATCCTTTCATAAGTTTGAAAAGTAACAAACACAAGTTATTTAAGTTTCAACCAACATATCCTCGAGTTGTGTTACAAAACAAAAGTGGATGACATCTAAACTTGAAATTTACGTCTTGAAAACAACACCAGTGCCCAAGATCCATCTTGTTTTCCTGAAATACATGTAATTTTGAAAACATCAACAAAAGTTGAGGGAGTTCATGTGTTTCTGTATGTGTTCGAATAATCTTGTAAACGTTTGTAATCATTGTAAGTGTGGCTTTGTAATCCGATATGAAAGCGTCTATATCACAAGTATACTTTGGTTTAAGAATGAAAAACATCGGTAGTATAATACATTATAATTTGGTTTTGTAAATAACATATCAACTTATGCTTTGGATTTGAAAATAGCACATCAACTATGCTTTGGTAGTATATTAAAATATACTTTAGTTTGTGAAATAACAATGTCGGTAGTATATCAAATATACTTTAGTAAACAATTTCACATTGGTAGTATGTCGAAACATACCTAATATCGTGGTTTGGTAATATATCAAACTATATTTTCGTAAACAATAGCATATCAAATTATGCTTTAGCAAACAGTATCACGTTGGTAGTATATCGAAATATACCATATTTCGCGATTTGGTAATACATTCAAACCTTAGTGCATCAAACTACACTTTAGAGACTATAGAAATACCACAAAGGCAAATTCTATTTGGTTAAAATTTGGTTTCTGACATTCCATACAACAGGAATGGGGTGTCTAGTCCTATAGCGCTATATCGTACTACCAATCAACTTAATCATTGTTAATGAATGTATAAATAACAGTATAAATGAACAAATAGTTCTAACAAACTTTGGAAATCAGTGTTTGAATCATGGATAATAGTTCAATTCGTCAAAAAGATATGTACTATGCATGTGTAATCATATGGTTAAAATCATGAAAACGGCGTATCGGCACATATGTATCACCCCAAAACATTTGAAAATAGTAAAAGAGGGGACTATGTACTCACTTGAGATTGTAAGTATCCTCGATTAAGTTTCCTAAGAAAGCTCGAAAATCAAGGAATCAAGTGGTACCTAGTAATCGGATCGCTAGTTAAACAATCGGCGCCTAAATCGGAAGATTGGGTAGAATGAGGTCTCAAAAACCAAATGAGCATTGGAACTCATGTGATATGGTTTAACGAAGCCTATATTCTAAATCGAAACCTATCCTAAATGCTTACGACCCGTTACGACCCATTAAGGTAGCTTACGCTACTTTAACGCGTCGTTCGCGTGAATGCGCGTTCGAGACGCCTAACTAGTCCTATGATAAGTATTATATGCCTAAACATGTTTAAATATGTTGTATAATCAGCTTAGGTGACAAAAATTAAGTTACATATGCTTAAATACCAATTATGCATGAAAAGGGCATTTTGGTCATTTACATAAGGCATATAAACTACCTATCATACAACTAATTAAACTAAGTGACCATAAGGTATAACCTCGGAAGGTTATTCCCTATACAACTATGGTCACAATACATGCTTGGTCGGATCCTATCGATCGACCAAACGGGTCGGGTTCGAAAGTCTAAGCGGTGGTTTAGACCGCTTGACTTTACGACCCTAAACAAGCACCAGACTAAAAGTGACGAGTTAAACATGTTAATACATGTTTAACTAAGTTAGAAAACAGGTTTGATTTCGTTGCAAAATACGCATAAACACGTACTTTGACCGAAACTTTGACTCGTCACTTCGACTAATCGACGTGGTAATCAGTAGGTATAGTCATATGGGACTATAACCATCGTGATTACGCTCACGTTGCAAAGTTCGAACGAACTTTGTGTTTACCAATTCATGATCAAAGCAGAAAGTCAAACACTGTTTGACTTTCATGCTTAAAAAGCAATAACAACTATGAAAGAAGCTTACAAAAGGTCCAAGCAATGAAGAATTTGATCTAAACTACTCAGGTATGAAGCTAAAGCTTCAACTTAGAGCAAAATCAGACCAAATGTGAGGAATGGTGCTTGAACAAGGTGGGTATTTATAGATTTTCAAGAACCGTTAGGATCGTTTCACGTAATTCGGGCTTTAAGTTGGCGCGATGCGTAGGCAATGACCTTGTCACGTTGCATCAATACGCAACCAAGTCCTTGGATGGAAGCGTCGCAATAAACCACAAAATCATCTGTGCCCTCAGACAATGAGAGGATATGCGCGCTACAAAGTCTATCTTTCAAGTGCTGAAATGCAGATTCCTGTGCATCGCCCCAACGATAGGTGACACCCTTCTGAGTTAGCGAGGTGGGAGGTTGCGCAATCTTAGAGAAATCCTTGATAAAGCTTCTATAATATCCTGCCAAACCCAAGAATTGATGGATTTTTGTTGGTGTACGGGGTGCAGGCCAGTTCTTGATCGAGTCTACCTTGGATGGATCCACATTAATCCCATCCTTGTTTACCACGTGGCCTAGAAAGTGGACTTCGCGAAGCTAGAAGTCACATTTCAAAAATTTGGCATACAACTGCTCTGTTCGAAGAAGTTCCAAAATAAGCCTCAAGTGTTGCTCGTGTTCTTCCTGACTCTTTGAATAGATCAGGGTATCATCGATGAAAACTATGACCAACTTATCGAGGTAAGGTTTGCACACTCGGTTCATTAGATCCATGAAGACCACAGGTGCGTTCGTCAATCCGAAAGGCATTACCAGAAACTCGTAATGTCCATAACGAGTCCTGAATGCTGTCTTGGAGATGTCCTCATCTCGGACTCTCAGCTAATGATAGCCCTATCTTAAGTCAATCTTAGAGTAGAAGCTCGACCCTTGCAGCTGGTCGAATAGGTCATCAATACGTGGGAGAGGATAACAATTCTTCACGGTCACCTTGTTGAGTTCGCGGTAGTCAATACACATTCTGAAGGTACCGTCTTTCTTCTTCACGAATAACACTGGAGCTCTCCAAGGCGAAGAGCTAGGATGAATAAAACCCTTGTCCAAGAGGTCTTGCAATTGAGTGAACAATTCCTTTAGTTCCGATGGGGCTAAGCGATAAGGTGCACGAGCTATGGGCGCTGCTCCAGGAGTTAGCTCGATTTGAAACTCGACTTGTCGATGAGGCGGAAGACCAGGTAATTCCTCAAGAAATACCTCAGGAAAGTCGCGCACAATAGAAATGTCTTCTATCTTCTTTTCCTTCGAAGATGTATCAGAAACGAGGGCCAGAATAGCAGTGTGGCCCTTTCACAACCACTTCTGGGCCTTAAGGAAAGAGACGATGCCCACAACAGCACCACTCTTGTCGCCATGAATCACGAGGGGTTCTTCACCAGAACGAGGGATGCGGACAATCTTCTCGTTGCAAAGAATTTCCGCTTGCTGATGAGATAACCAATTCATCCCAATAACAACATCGAAACTACCCAGAATGATCGGAACAAGATCGATAGAGAAGGTCTGACCAGCTAAGACGAGGTTATAGCCCTTAACTATGTGTGTGGCTTCAATACTTTTACCATTTGCTAGTTCTACCATGTGTTTGGTGTTTAAAAGTGTTGGAGTGCGCTTAAGCATTTGGCTAACTTTTAAGGACACATAACTAGTATCGGCACCCGAATCAAATAAAACAGTAACAAAGTAGTCGTCCAGAAGAAACTTTCCCATCACAACGTTGGGATCGTTCCTTGCATCACCCTGACCAATCACGAAGGCACGACCTCGGGCGCCATTGCCATTATTGTTACCCCAGTTGTTGCCTCCATTGTTGCCTCCATTGTTGTTCCCGTTTGCTTGGTTGTTGTTGTTCTGATTCTGGTTCAGCTGAGGACAGTTCCTCTTAAAGTGGCCTTCAGCGCCACACTGAAAGCATCCTTTATTGCCCTGCTGTTGCTGCTGGTGGTGGTTTTGTGGAGCTTGTTGTTGTTGTTGGCGATTCTGATTTGCTGGTCGTGCGCCCCTGCAATCCTTTGCTTCATGACCAAACTTGTTACATCTCAGACAACGACCCTTGTGGCACTGCCCGCTATGATGCTTGTTGCACCGGTTGCACTTGGGGTGGCTCCCTCGGTATCCACCCTGTCCTTGACTACCAGAAGATTGCTGACCAGGACTCTGGTAGTCATCAGTCTTTCGCTGCTAGGACTGAGACTGAACTGAAGTAGAACCCTTTCCCGAATTTCCGTCCCACTTGTGCTTGTTATCACTGGGAGCATCAGTAGTAGTAGCGCTAATACGCTTGGGCAGCTTGTTCTGCTCAACTGCCTGATCAGTGAGACGATGAGCCAACCGGATGATTTGCTGAATGGTGCGAAGATTAGCTGAGGTCACGTGGCTTTGAATTTCGGGCACCAAACCCTTAAGGTATAGCTCGATATGCTTGATAGGAGGATCCACCATAGTGGGACACAAGATAGCTAGTTCGTTCGATCTCTTTGTGTATGCCTCGATTTCAGACCCTGTCATCTTTAAATTGAAATTTTCCACCTCTAGCTTGTGGATGTCGTCACGACTACAGTACACTTCTTTGATCAAATCTTTGAAGTCGTTCCATGGGGTGGCATTAGCAACCGCCAGCCCTAGCAGTTGAACCTGTGCTTTCCACCAGGTTAACGCAGCACCTTCAAGTGTTCCAGTAGCAAATTTCACCCTACGATCTTCAGGGCATTCACACATCTAAAAAACAGACTCAATCTTCTCGAACCAGTGAAGAAGACCTACGGCTCCTTCTGTGCCGCTGAAGGTACTAGGTCGGCAATCCATGAACGTTTGGAACGTACATACGGGAGGTTGAGCATGCTGACCTGTGGCGCGAGAATAAAAGACAAGGTTAAGCCCAAGAGTTGGTTCACGAAGGTAGGATCTAAACGTCCTAAGATGGGTTGATATGGCAGGTTATACCTCCTGCAGGGACAGCTGCGATTGCCTCAGCCACTCGTTCATTGATTAGAGCCGTCAGCTGGGCTTGAGTTAGGTTCAGTCGTCCACACATGATCTTCATATCAAAGGAAACATGAGTGAGCAAGGTGTTGCAAAAGTGCGATGACAGAAGAGAGTAAGCACACATGTGTTTCAACAATAGTTGCTACATTTATCTAAGCATACCATGAACAATGTACTATGTAACTAACAGGTAGGTAATATAAACATAAACCATATCACCTAGAATGTTGAGTCTTGCACGTGGAGCGAAGCGTCGTTGTGGATCGTTGAGCACTGTACAGGTTATAGTCTGGTTTTATCAAAAAGTTTTTCCCTTTTTAAAACCAAGTTCACTATAACCAATCTGTCACACCCCTAAAATCCACACGTGGAGTATCACCGCTTGGAGGCGTGACATGACCAGGATCCAGCCACCAATCATATTGAACAATGTATTTAAAATAGATAAAATCCAACCACACAATATAATTGGTGATCAAAAGCTAGTTAACCAAGTTCGAATTTAACAGCGGAAGCATTAAAGGTAAAACCCAAAACATAAGTAATAAGTTCTTAAGTTTAAATGTTTAACAAGGGACTCGACAGTCCATGTTCCACAATGACCAAGCCTCCCTGTGCAAGCTCCATAGATACCTAACGATCTGCAAGGCATGTAACAAGGAGTCAACAACAAAGTTGAGTGAGTTCATAGTTGGGTGTTCGTTTTAAGTTGTTTCAAAAACATGGTTTTCGTTTAGTTGGCTTACTTGCCGTGGGGGTTACCCCATAGTTGAAAATATGATTGACCAATTCCTTCTTTCCCAAACCATGACCCGTGGGGGGGGGGGGGGGGCTTCCCCATGTGAACCACTAGACCGTTACCATATCGACTACTGACGAAAGTAAGTTGTGCCCTTCGTCAATGTCTATCATCATTGACAGTTTGCCATGATCCATTAGTACATGCCCATTCAAACGACATGGTGTGAGGTTTGTCAAACCTAATAGCGCTATTAACTAATAACCCACTCGCCATCGGCCTCGGCGATTAAGTCGATATAAAATGAGGGACTTAGGTGATAGAGTTTTGGCTAGTAGTTTAAGGTTGTTGTCCCACCCAAGGAGGACGAACGTACGTATTCTACCCAAGGAGAATATGCAGGATTAATATTGGCATCCTACCCATTGAGGATGGCGGTACATATCCTACCCAAGGAGGATATGCAAGTTCTGTTTTAGTTCTTTAACCCATTCCCAACCACCGGGAATCCCATACCTTAGAAAGAGTGTGAACTCACCTTTGGTTGCTCGGTTTGACTCTATAAAATAGCTAACAATCGGTGTTGGTCAATCACGTCCTAGTATGATTACCACTTAGTTTATTAGTGACTTCAAATAAGCACGAAGTTCCTACACACATCTACCACATAACATGCACTCACTTTAATAGTTCACGCCCATATAAACATTCCACTTATAGCTACTCAAGAGCAAGCATACAATATTGCACATAACACTTTCATTGACATATAACAAGTTAGATCATTATCAGATAACATAACCGACATTTAGACATGCAAATCACTAGTTATATTGTTTCAGCTTGAACATCCAAAACTGGACTGTTTTCGGGTATTTTAATAAAATAGTTAACTTACTCCAAAAATTACAAAACTTTTATAGAATGTTTTAAACAATCCAAATATTACTGTGTAAAAAGTTTGGAATCCAATTCATTACCAATATTTTATAAAAAAATCATTTACCGGACTGCAATCAGATTCATCACTTTCTGACTGCAGTCCACGGAATAATTCATTTAAAATTCATCGTAAGTCCGATTGATGAAATTCTAGTTGGAGCATTACAATGACATCAGTGGTCTTCTACAGTATAAATTTCATGAGCTAATTCTACACAGATTTCAAGTTATGACGAAAAACATAACACATATTTTCTGCAGTAAAAAAGCAGCTTTTGCTGCTGTGAAAAATGACCCCTTTAAAAATAGTAAACGAAGTCCAAAAATTATGATTCAAGTGCCATTAGAACCGAATTTCAAAATAACACGTTATGCACTTAAGAAATCAATTTTTCGTTAAGTTATGACCTGGTTACAGCCGACTGAAGGCGGCTGTAACAGTTTGACAGCTTCCTGTTTTCAGCTTATAGCGCTCTAACGCAAGTTCTATTTGTTCCGTTAACATGTTTAGTGATCAACAACGACATTTAACATCACTTGCAGCAGGTTATTGTTTATTTAACTCAGATTTATCATGTCAAGTACTATTGTTCATAACAGATTTCAAGAGTACAAGTTTTCATCAAGTAGCCATTATCAACATAAACAAGACAACATCATACTAGCATTATTTCATCCTATTATATCTTTTAACCATTAAAGTAGGAGTAAACAAGGTTAAATCAAGAGCTTACAACTAGCTCAAAGGCTAGGGAAGATCTCTAGTGAAAAAGATGATGAAGAGGGGATGATGAAAGCAAATGAGAAGGATTCTCCAAGACCTTCAAGCTCCAACTCCATGTATCACCTTCTAGACTTGAATGAGCTTGGAATTGGAATGATATGGTGGTGACAAGGTGGTGGTGGTGGCGGTTATAGAGGGTGCCGAGAGGAGGGGGAGAGGGTGAGGGATGGGGAGTGAAGATATGAAGTGATGTTGAAATCTCAAGACCATACTTATAATCTTGTCCTTCTCATATTTTGGCCATAAGATCAAGCAACAATCTTCTCAAATCTTATAGGATCTTAGCAAAATCACACAAGATCATGGGTGATCTATGGTGGGGTCCTCATGACCGATTACTAGTATGGGAGGGGGGGCTAAGTGTAAAATTTGATGGTAAGTGGTAAATACTAGTTCAAATCCAAGTATATGATTACATATGTTAGTTAGTGGATATTCTAGTGGGTGTTATGTTGTTCGGGGATCATAACTAGCCAAGAAATAATTAAACAATGTTTCTTGCAATATTTTGGTGTCCCGAGTACTGTCCGGTTGTTCAGTTAGGTACCGGTTCGTTAAAGTGCAAAGTTGTTCCGTTTAGTGTCTTTTATGTATCTTTTTGTAACACTTTTAATTCCCAACACTTAGGAAAGCATACAGGACTATTTAGTCAATTTTCTGCACAAGACTAGTATGTTAACAAGCACATGTAAGTATGACGTAGTAATCAGAAAGCAGTTAAGTAATTCAGCACAGTCATCAAGCACTTTAATTAACTTTAATAAATCGTACTGATACATGTAATTATGAGGGTTGTCACATTCTCCCCTTGTTAAGAAAATTTCATCCCGAAATTTAGCACGTGGTTACTGAGGAAGCTAGTTAAGTTGCGTGGTTTCCTGGTTTTCCTGGGGTGTCACATCATCCCCCCGTTGGTTTGGATTTTCGTCCCGAAATTCCGCAATAGCTTCAGCCTCAGTAGTGGTTGCACTTTTCTTAAATAACTGGGGATACTTGAGTTTCATTTGGTCTTCTCGTTCCCAGGTATACTCTGGGCCACGACGGGAGTTCCAACGAACTCGAACAAGAGGTATTCTGGTACGCTTGAGAATCTTAACGTCTCGGTCTGTGATTTCAACTGGTTCCTCGACGAATCGCAACCGGTCGTCGATTGTGAGCTCCTTTAAGGGAACTATGAGGGTCTCATCTGACAGACACTTTTTCAAATTTGACACGTGGAATACGTTGTGAACTCCGCTGAGTTCTTCAGGTAGATTCAACTTGTAAGCGACCATGCCAATTTTCTCAATGATTTCGAATGGTCCGACATAACGCGGATTGAGTTTGCCTTGTTTGCCAAAATGAACTACACCTTTCCAAGGTGAGACTTTGAGTAGCACTCGATCCCCAACCTGGAACTCGAGTGGTTTCTTGCGCTTATCAGCGTAGCTTTTCTGACGGACACGAGCTGCCGCCATTCGTTTTCGTATCTGAGCAATCTTCTCGGTTGTATCTACTACAAGTTCTGGGCCTGTGATTTGGCTGTCACCAACTTCTGCCCAACAAAGAGGTGATCGGCATTTACGTCCGTACAATGCCGCAAATGGAGCGGCCTGGATACTGGTGTGGTAACTGTTGTTATACGAAAACTCCACTAACGGGAGGTGTTTTTCCCAGCCATTACCAAAGTCGATTACACATGCCCGAAGCATGTCTTCAAGGGTTTGGATGGTGCGTTCAGATTGCCCATCTGTCTGTGGATGATATGTTGTGCTCATGTCTAATCGAGAACCAAAGGACTTGTGCATAGCTTGCCACAATTCAGATGTAAAACGTGAGTCACGATCAGAAATGATGGAGGTTGGCACTCCGTGCCTTGATACTACTTCCTTTAGGTAGATGTCTGCTAGAGTAGAAAACTTGTCGGTTTCCTTGATAGCCAAGAAGTGTGCAGACTTAGTCAATCGATCCACTATCACCCAAATAGTGTCATTTCCGCGTTGGGATCTAGGCAGGCCAGTAACGAAATCCATGGAAATTTGCTCACATTTCCATGTCAGGATCTCTGGTTATTGGAGTAGGCCTGATGGTTTCTGATATTCAATCTTGACTCTCGCACAAGTCAAACATTTACTGACGTAGGTTGCTATGTTGGCCTTCATACTAGGCCACCAGTATGTATTCTTTAAGTCGTGGTACATCTTATCTGAACCAGGATGTACTGAGTAACGAGACTTGTGCGCTTCATCCATCACAAGCTCGCGTAAGTTTCCGTAAAGTGGGACCCAGATGCGCCCGTTAACATAGTAGGCGCCGTCTTCCTTTTGTTCTAACCGTTTCCTTGATCCTCGTAGGGACTCCGCCCTGATGTTCTCTGCTTTTAATGCTTCGACATGAGCATCACGAATTTGAGCAGGAAGGCTAGAGTGAATGGTAAGCTGTAACGCACGTACACGTTTAGGTGTAGTATCCTTTCGACTGAGGGCGTCGGCCACAACATTGGCTTTTCCCGGATGGTACTTGATCGCGCATTCGTAATCATTCAAGAGCTCGACCCATAGACGTTGTCGCATGTTTAACTCCTTTTGCTTGAAGATATGCTCGAGACTCCTGTGATCGGTGTAAATGGTGCACTTGGTACCGTACAAGTAATGTCTCCATATCTTAAGTGCGAAAACAACTGCTCCCAATTCCAAGTCGTGTGTAGTGTAGTTCCTTTCGTGAACTTTAAGTTGGCGCGATGCGTAGGCAATGACCTTGTCACGTTGCATCAATACGCAACCAAGTCCTTGGTTAGAAGCGTCGCAATAAACCACAAAATCATCTGTGCCCTCAGGCAATGAGAGGATAGGCGTGCTACAAAGTCTATCTTTCAAGTGCTGAAATGCAGATTCCTGTGCATCGCCCCAACGATAAGTGACACCCTTCTGAGTTAGCGAGGTGAGAGGTTGCGCAATCTTAGTGAAATCCTTGATAAACCTTCTATAATATCCTGCCAAACCCAAGAATTGGCGGATTTCTGTTGGTGTACGGGGTGTAGGCCATTTCTTGATCGAGTCTACCTTGGATGGATCCACATGAATCCCATCCTTGTTTACCACGTGGCCTAGAAAGTGGACTTCGCGAAGCCAGAAGTCACATTTCGAAAATTTGGCATACAACTGCTCTGTTCGAAGAAGTTCCAAAATAAGCCTCAGGTGTTGCTCGTGTTCTTCCTGACTCTTCGAATAGATCAGGATATCGTCGATGAAAACTATGACCAACTTATCCAGGTAATGTTTGCACACTCGGTTCATTAGATCCATGAAGACCGCAGGTGCGTTCGTCAATCCGAAAGGCATAACCAGAAACTCGTAATGCCCATAACGAGTCCTGAATGCTGTCTTGGAGATGTCCTCATCTTGGACTCTCAGCTGATGATAGCCCGATCTTAAGTCAATCTTAGAGTAGAACCTCGACCCTTGCAGCTGGTCGAATAGGTCATCAATACGTGGGAGAGGATAACGATTCTTCACGGTCACCTTGTTGAGTTTGCGGTAGTCAATACACATTCTGAAGGTACCGTCTTTCTTCTTCACGAATAACACTGGAGCTCCCCAAGGCGAAGAGCTAGGACGAATAAAACCCTTGTCCAAGAGGTTTTGCAATTGAGTGGACAATTCCTCTAGATCTGATGGGGCTAAGCGATAAGGTGCACGAGCTATGGGCGCTGCTCTAGGAGTTAGCTCGATTTGAAACTCAACTTGTCGATGAGGCGGAAGACCAGGTAATTCCTCAGGAAATACCTCAGGAAAGTCGCGCACAATAGAAATGTCTTCTATCTTCTTTTCCTTCGAAGATGTATCAGAAACGAGGGCCAGAATAGCAGTGTGGCCCTTTCGCAACCACTTCTGGGCCTTAAGGAAAGAGATGATGCCCACAACAGCACCACTCTTGTCTCCACGAATCACGAGGGGTTCTTCACCGGAACGAGGGATGCGGACAATCTTCTCGTTGCAAAGAATTTCCGCTTGCTGATGAGATAACCAATCCATCCCAATAACAACATCGAAACTACCCAGAACGATAGGAACAAGATCGATAGAGAAGGTCTGACCAGCTAAGACGAGGTTACAGCCCTTAACTATGTGCGTGGCTTCAAGACTTTTACCGTTTGCTAGTTCTACCGTGTGTTTGGTGTTCAAAGGTGTTGGAGTACGCTTAAGCATTTGGCTAACTTTTAAGGACACATAACTAGTATCGGCACCCGAATCAAATAAAACAGTAACAAAGAAGTCGTCCAAAAGAAACTTACCCATCACAACGTTGGGATCGTTCCTTGCATCACCCTGACCAATCACGAAGGCACGACCTCGGGCACCATTGCCATTATTATTACCCCCGTTGTTGCCTCCATTGTTGTTCCCGTTTCCTTGGTTGTTGTTGTTCTGATTCTGGTTCAGCTGAGGACAGTTCCTCTTAAAGTGGCCTTCAGCGCCACACTGAAAGCATCCTTTATTGCCCTGCTGTTGCTGCTGGTGGTGGTTTTGTGGAGCTTGTTGTTGTTGTTGGCGATTCTGATTTACTGGTCGTGCACCCCTGCAATCCTTTGCTTCATGACCAAACTTGTTACATCTCAGACAACGACCCTTGTGGCACTGCCCGCTATGATGCTTGTTGCACCGGTTGCACTTGGGGTGGTTCCCTCGGTATCCACCCTGTCCTTGCCTACCAGAAGATTGCTGACCAGGACTCTGGTAGTCATCAGTCTTTCGCTGCTGGGACTGAGACTGAACTGAAGTAGAACCCTTGCCCGAATTTCCATCCCACTTGCGCTTGTTATCACTGGGAGCATCAGTAGTAGTAGCGCTAATACGCTTGGGCAGCTTGTTCTGCTCAACAGCCTGATCAGTGAGATGATGAGCCAACCGGATGATTTGCTGAATGGTGCCAAGATTAGCTGAGGTCACGTGGCTTTGAATTTCGGGCACCAAACCCTTAAGGTACAGCTCAATACGCTTGAAAGGAGGATCCACCACAGTGGGACACAAGATAGCTAGTTTGTTCGATCTCTTTGTGTATGCCTCGATTTCAGACCCCGTCATCTTTAAATTGAAAATTTCCACCTCTAGCTTGTGGATGTCGTCACGACTACAGTACTCTTCTTTGATCAGATCTTTGAAGTCGTTCCATAGGGTGGCATTAGCAACCGCCAGCCCTAGCAGTTGAACCTGTGCTTTCCACCAGGTTAACGCAACACCTTCAAGTGTTCCAGTAGTAAATTTCACCCTACGATCTTCAGGGCATTCACACATCTCAAAAACAGACCCAATCTTCTCGAACCAGTGAAGAAGACCTACGGCTCCTTCTGTGCCGCTGAAGGTACTAGGTCGGCAATCCATGAACATTTTGAACCTACATACGGGAGGTTGAGCATGCTGACCTGTGGCGCGAGAATAAAAGACAAGGTTAAGCACAAGAGTTGGTTCGCGAAGGTAGGATCTAAACGTCCTAAGATGGGTTGATATGGCAGGTTATACCTCCTGCAGGGACAGCTGCGAGTGCCTCAGCCACTAGTTCGTTGATTAGAGCCGTCAGCTGGGCTTGAGTTAGGTTCAGTCCTCCACTCATGATCTTCATATCAAACAAAACATGAGTGAGCAAGGTGTCGCGAAAGTGCGATGACAGAAGAGAGTAAGCACACATGTGTTTCAACAATAGTTGCTACATTTATCTAAGCATACCATGAACAATGTACTATGTAACTAACAGGTAGGTAATATAAACATAAACCATATCACCTAGAATGTTGAGTCTTGCATGTGGAGCGAAGCGTCGTTGTGGATCGTTGAGCACTGTACAGGTTATAGTCTGGTTTTGTCAAAAAGCTTTTCCCTTTTTAAAACCAAGTTCACTATAACCAATGGCTCTGATACCAATCTGTCACACCCCCAAAATCCACATGCGGAGTATCACCGCTTGGAGGCGTGACATGACCAGGATCCAGCCACCAATCATATTGAACAATGTATTTAAAATAGATAAAATCCAACCACACAATATAATTGGTGATCAAAAGCTAGTTAACCAAGTTCGAATTAAACAGTGGAAGCATTAAAGGTAAAACCCAAAACATAAGTGATAAGTTCTTAAGTTTAAATGTTTAACATGGGACTCGACAGTCCATGTCCCACAACGACCAAGCCTCCCTGTGCAAGCTCCATAGATACCTAACGAACTGCAAGGCATGTAACAAGGAGTCAACAACAAAGTTGAGTGAGTTCATAGTTGGGTGTTCGTTTTAAGTTGTTTCAAAAACATGGTTTTCGTTTAGTTGGCTTACTTGCCGTGGGGGTTACCCCATAGTTGAAAATATGATTGACCAATTCCTTCTTTCCCAAACCATGACCCATGGGGGGGGGGGGCTTCCCCATGTGAACCACTAGACCGTTACCATATCGACTACTGATGAAAGTTAGTTGTGCCCTTCGTCAATGTCTATCATCATTGATAGTTTGCCATGATCCATTAGTACACGCCCGTTCGAACGACACGGTGTGAGGTTTGTCAAACCTAATAGCACTATTAACTAATGACCCGCTCGCCGTCAGCCTCGGCGATTAAGTCGATATAAAATGAGGGACTTAGGTGATAGAGTTTTGGCTAGTAGTTTAAGGTTTTTGTCCTACCCAAGGAGGACGAACGTACGTATTCTACCCAAGGAGAATACGCAGGATTAATATTGGCATCCTACCCATGGAGGATGGTGGTACATATCCTACCCAAGGAGGATATGCAGGTTCCGTTTTAGTTCTTTAACCCATTCCCAACCACCGGGAATCCCATGCCTTAGAAAGAGTGTGAACTCACCTTTGGTTGCTCGGTTTGACTCTATAAAATAGCTAACAATCGGTGTTGGTCAATCATGTCCTAGTATGATTACCACTTAGTTTATTAGTGACTTCAAATAAGTACGAAGTTTCTACACACATCTACCACATAACATTCACTCACTTTAATAGTTCATGCCCATATAAACATTCCACTTATAGCTACTCAAGAGCAAGCATACGATATTGAACATAACACTTTCATTGACATATAACATGTTAGATCATTATCGGATAACATAACCGACATTTAGACATGCAAATCACTAGTTATATTGTTTCAGCTTGAACATCCAAAACTGGACTGTTTTCGGGTATTTTAATAAAATAGTTAACTTACTCCAAAAATTACCAAACTTTTACAAAATGTTTTAAATAATCCAAATATTACTGTGTAAAAATATCAGGATCCAATTCATTAGCAATATTTTATAAAAAAATCATTTACCGGACTGCTGTAAAAACGCAGCTTTTGCTACTGTGAAAAATGACCCCTTTAAAAATAGTAAACGAAGTCCAAAAATTATGATTCCAGTTCCATTAGAACCGTTGTCACACCCCGACAACGTAAAATAACAAAACGTGACGGAAACGTCGGGGAGTGTTGTAACAGAATCATTGTTTCATAACACATGGAAATTGAAATATTGTTTTATTGATTAAAGGAGTTACAATGTCTTGACAATCAAAGAAAACATAACATAAATAACTAGTCTTGCATCTTTTATTGTCGCTAAGGCCCAAGTCCGCCTAAGTGTAACTTGATAAACCCTATGCATCATATCCTGAAACACATGTGAAAATAGGTACGTCAGCATAAAAATGCCTGTGAGATACATAGGTTTTGTGACAATAGAATTCATGACTTATGTTTAAGAAAATGTTTAGTCATGAACCTTGTAATTTGCTTTGTCTTGTAAATCATTTGAAAAGTGATAAATAAACCAAATGATATATATGTATAAAAGAATAATACATGGTTAAGTAAATAACCAAGTAAAATGAGTTTATATCAGATAAGTTGTTTGTAAAACAATGTATTGTGAAAAGTATGTTATTTGTATAAAATGTTATATGTCTAAATTGAAATGATTCAAATAACGCTACGATATGTAATACCCTACAAGCACTTATATATAGGAAGTACCAGCGGCGTATCCACCATGCTTGTATCATATTACACACGCCTCGTTACTTAAATCACTTACTCAAATCAAACCACCAAAGTAAAATGTTTATGTATAATCAAATGTCAAAACGTTTGTGTGAAAACCATGTCAAATGTCTATGTCTAATGTAAATCATGAATTGTGTATATCAATGTCAAAATGTTTATGTCCAATGTAAATCATGAATTGTGTATATCAATGTCAAAATGTTTATGTCTAATGAAAATCATGTAATGTGTATCCAAAATATCATGTATGGTAAGTGAAACATATCAACTAAACCATATGTAAAATGCACAAAAACAAGGTATTGAAGTAAAACATGGTTTAAATCAAAGTTATGTTTTGTGGAACAAATGCATGCTATACTGATACAAACATCTATGCGGTATTGTGAAAATGCATACATCCAAGCCTTGTGTCTGTGGTGATAGACCTTTAAACAAATTAAAGGTTTATCTGTGTTATGTTTATCGAATTCGGTCATTCCTTCCATCCAAACATACCTAGGATGTCAGGAACGGGAGTTGTCAATTCCTATGGTACCACTACCTACTAACGAATGGCATAGCTAATGTTAATGAATGTATTTTTGTCCCATTTAAACAAACCAAATGTCATACCAAAATGTAAGCATGTGATGAATAACAAATGTACTAAGTATGCACACAATAGACATACATAGCATAAAATGTAATGTAAAACAATGTACTAAGTATGCACACAATGGGCATACATAGTATAAAATGTAATGTAAAACGATGTACTAAGTATGCAACAAAGGATATACATAGCAAAAACACAATGAAATCATGTACTATAAGTGTACTATTGAACATAACAAGCATATGATATGAAAACATGAAAGGCACGAAAGTAACAAGTAGGCACATGTGTTTCACCCCAAAATGTTTGGAAAACAGTAAAAGAGGGGTCTATGTACTCACTTGAGATTGCTTAGTAGTCCTTGAGTAACAACCAAACAATGCTAGAGATCACGGAAATCAAACGGCATTTAATATAGGTAACTATGTTAATAAACGGACCTATTTGGAGGATCGGGTAGCATGAGGGTTTGTAAACCAAATAAGCATGGGAACTTATGTAATATGGTTTAACAAAGCCTACATACTAAAATGAAACATAACCTAAGTGCTTACGACCCATTACGGACCCGTTTAGGTAGCTTATGCTACTTTAATGCGTCGTTCGCGTGAAACACGTTCCGAATGCCTAACTAGTCCTATGATAAGTAAAATATGCCTTAACATGTCTAATATTGTTACCAAATTAGTTTAGATACCAAAAGTTATGTTACATATGCTTAAAATGAATTTTGGCGTCAAAGGGGTATTTTGGTCATTTACCTAAGGCATATAAACTACCTATCATACAACTAACTAAACGAAGCGACCATAAGGTATAACCTCGGAAGGTTATTCCTTATATACTATGGTCACCTAATGTGTTTGGTCGGATCCTAATGATCGACCAAACGGGTCGGGTTCGAAAGTATAAGCGATTGTTTAGATCGCTTACCTTACGACCCTATATAAGCACTAAACTAAAAGTGACGAGCTAAGTATGTTAAAACATGCTTAACTAAGTTTAGAAAACAGGTTTGGTATCAAAACAAACGGTTTTGATACCTAAGAGTAGTTTGGTTACAAAATACGCAAGAATGCGCATTTTGGCCGAAACTACGACTCGTCACTGAGCCTAGATAACGTGGTAATCAGTAGGTATAGTCATATGGGACTATAACCATCGTGATTAGGCTCACGTTATGAAGTTCAAACGAACTTCGCATTGACCATAAACTGGTCAACGCAGAAAGTCAAACAAAGTTTGACTTTTAACGCTAAAAGTATAAAAAGAACGAAGGAACACTTACAAAGGGTCCCCGAAAGCTAATCTTGATCCAAGTAGCTCAGGTATGAAGCAATGGCTTCAACTTAGAGCTTTTAGATCAGATTTTGTGGGTTTTGAAAATGAATGGGGTTGGGTATTTATAGTAAATGGTCAACCGTTAGGATCGTTTCTCGTAATCCGGGCTTTAATCTCACCCCTACACTTGTTGAAATTCCCATGGAACACCAAAATGGCCCCTCATTAACATGAAGAGGCAAGTGCAATTGGGTTTGGAGGGTGTGACACCTGGTAACAGGCTATTTAAAAGTTTTTGAGCAACTGGGAGGTCCTTACGGACCGTAAGGGTGATGGCTTACGGTCCGTAAGCCATCATCTTTGCTGAAATGACAGATTTGGTCCCTGTAGCTCCAAACTTGGTTTTCGATGCATTTTTGACACGTTTAAGCCCTGTTAACCTCGGTTCAAAGCTCTAACAAGAAGTTAAAGTATAGGGAACTTAAAATGTGCTCAAAAATATCTCGGATGTCTGTTCATTTGGCTGTACGGTTGCGTTGTTCGGTTAATTACGACGGAAGTCGTAACGAACGCAAAAACGGTCCAAAATGCGCGACGAATGGAATTTTGACAAGCCAAACACTAAAGCATAATATTATAATGCTTACATAAATTTTTGGATGTCCGGATGTATTCAAAATGTAAGATATGCGTGAAAGTGCAAACTTGTGCACTTTTTGACGCTTTTAGTCCCTGAATGACCATAAAGTTTATTTTAGCATACCGAACCCCTCAAAGCCTATTTCTAAGCTATTTAAAGGATATTTATGGTATGTTTAACTTATGGTCATGTTCCGGAATGTCTGTTACAGTTCAAATTGGCATACTTTCGTAGTTTGTCAACTTTAGTCCCTGTAAGCGATTTAACTTGATTTTGCCATACCAAAGCCTTCAAAACTTATTTCTAAGTTATGTAAAGGTTATTTAAGGTATGTTAAGCCTATTTCACTATTCCAGAGTGTTTGTTGAATTAAACTGGTTATATTTACGCATCAGTGCGCGTATAACCTTCCAGAAAGCGATTTAAAGCTTGAAATCGAACAAGAATTGATATGTGCAAAGGATACACATATTTATACAAATCCCAAGTAAGAAATACAATATTTCATTGGTTTGGTATTTGTTTGATGGCAGTGGAGGCACAGGTGTCACAGTCTCCCCTACTTTAGGAAATTTCATCCCGAAATTTTATTTAGAGGAAACTTGTGAGGGCTTGAAACATGAAGTTGAAAAGACTGAACAGCACTGGTTAGAGTTCTTGAACTTCTAGTAACTTTAAATAACATCATGCTTATAATGTAGGAGGGACACTTATATAATAGTCTATTAAGCGTTATTGGTGCGTCCACCGTACCTCCATTACATCGTTCTCATTTTGTTATTGTTGTCACTATCGGTTCTTACACATAATAAATCTTACTGGGTTTCTGTGCACTAAATTTCATAATTATGTACGTGTCCATAATTACACAATTCCTTGCATAGTTCACACAGTCTATTTTATAATGTGTAGGGGAAAACCAAATGAACAAACCTGTGATGAGTGTGACTAGACCACCATAGAGTCCTTTTAATTAAATTAATAAATGATCTAAATAAACTATCAAGGAGTCTGTCCAGCCATATCACCATATGTCATTCTTTAACCAGATTCTGAATCAATCTTTTTGACTAGACCACTCAAAGGGTCTCTTATGAAAGATAGAATGGTACTATATAATCCCAGGGTTTTAACTATCATGTAGAAGCCCAATGAGGATTTTAAGGTAGTACCTTTTGAATATCCTACTACGAATCCCTCATATGAAGATATGAAAGATTCTGCGAGGATTTGGATAACGAATATCCAGAGTATACAAAAACACAATAAATGCATAAAAGAAAACGCAAAATGCATAAACACATAGTCAAACAACCACAAAATTGTTTATTTATTTAAAAGTTTTTGAGCAACTGGGAGGTCCTTACGGACCGTAAGGGTGATGGCTTACGGTCCGTAAGCCATCATCTTTGCTGAAATGACAGATTTGGTCCCTGCAGCTCCAAACTTGGTTTTCGATGCATTTTTGACACGTTTAAGCCCTGTTAACCTCGGTTCAAAGCTCTAACAAGAAGTTAAAGTATAGGGAACTTAAAATGTGCTCAAAAATATCTCGGATGTCTGTTCATTTGGCTGTACGGTTGCGTTGTTCGGTTAATTACGACGGAAGTCGTAACGAACGCAAAAACGGTCCAAAATGCGCGACGAATGGAATTTTGACAAGCCAAACACTAAAGCATAATATTATAATGCTTACATAAATTTTTGGATGTCCGGATGTATTCAAAATGTAAGATATGCGTGAAAGTGCAAACTTGTGCACTTTTTGACGCTTTTAGTCCCTGAATGACCATAAAGTTTATTTTAGCATACCGAACCCCTCAAAGCCTATTTCTAAGCTATTTAAAGGATATTTATGGTATGTTTAACTTATGGTCATGTTCCGGAATGTCTGTTACAGTTCAAATTGGCATACTTTCGTAGTTTGTCAACTTTAGTCCCTGTAAGCGATTTAACTTGATTTTGCCATACCAAAGCCTTCAAAACTTATTTCTAAGTTATGTAAAGGTTATTTAAGGTATGTTAAGCCTATTTCACTATTCCAGAGTGTTTGTTGAATTAAACTGGTTATATTTACGCATCAGTGCGCGTATAACCTTCCAGAAAGCGATTTAAAGCTTGAAATCGAACAAGAATTGATATGTGCAAAGGATACACATATTTATACAAATCCCAAGTAAGAAATACAATATTTCATTGGTTTGGTATTTGTTTGATGGCAGTGGAGGCACAGGTGTCACAGTCTCCCCTACTTTAGGAAATTTCATCCCGAAATTTTATTTAGAGGAAACTTGTGAGGGCTTGAAACATGAAGTTGAAAAGACTGAACAGCACTGGTTAGAGTTCTTGAACTTCTAGTAACTTTAAATAACATCATGCTTATAATGTAGGAGGGACACTTATATAATAGTCTATTAAGCGTTATTGGTGCGTCCACCGTACCTCCATTACATCGTTCTCATTTTGTTATTGTTGTCACTATCGGTTCTTACACATAATAAATCTTACTGGGTTTCTGTGCACTAAATTTCATAATTATGTACGTGTCCATAATTACACAATTCCTTGCATAGTTCACACAGTCTATTTTATAATGTGTAGGGGAAAACCAAATGAACAAACCTGTGATGAGTGTGACTAGACCACCATAGAGTCCTTTTAATTAAATTAATAAATGATCTAAATAAACTATCAAGGAGTCTGTCCAGCCATATCACCATATGTCATTCTTTAACCAGATTCTGAATCAATCTTTTTGACTAGACCACTCAAAGGGTCTCTTATGAAAGATAGAATGGTACTATATAATCCCAGGGTTTTAACTATCATGTAGAAGCCCAATGAGGATTTTAAGGTAGTACCTTTTGAATATCCTACTACGAATCCCTCATATGAAGATATGAAAGATTCTGCGAGGATTTGGATAACGAATATCCAGAGTATACAAAAACACAATAAATGCATAAAAGAAAACGCAAAATGCATAAACACATAGTCAAACAACCACAAAATTGTTTATTTAGATCTTTAATTTTCTAATTTGTTTTGTTAATTGCGTACGTGCATTTAAAGTACACTAGGAATCCATTCCGTGGATTTCATTTGGTACTTTAAACATTAGCAAGAATCTAATTATTGTCACACCCCGACCACGTGTAACATACAAAACGTGGCGGAAACGTCGGGGAGTGTTGTAACAGAATTAATGTTTCATAACCATGGATACCAAAAAGTGTTTCGTTTTATTAAACATTGAATAATTACATCATCTGGAAATCTAAATACACAATTTAAACATAGTCTATCATTGTTATTGAGTCACTAAGGCCTTGTCCAGTCCTATGTGAGCATGCATCCTATCAATCGATATCTTTCAACAATACCTGAAACATATGTGAAAACGAGGTCAGCAAAGAAATGCTGGCGAGTACATAGGTTTTGTGAAAATAAGATTCATGACTTCTGTTTAAGAAAATGTTTAGTCATGAACCTTGTAATTTGCTTTGTCTTTGAAAATCATTTGAAAAATAATAAGTTCAGATGATATGTATAAATAAGAGAATAATGCATGATTAAATGAATAACCATGTAAAATGAGTTTGTATAAGTTAAGTTGTTTGTACAACAATGTATTGTGAAAAGTATGTTATTTGTATAAAATGTTATATGTTTAAATTGAAATGAATTAAACAACGCTACGTTATGTAATACCATATAAGCACTTATATATAGGAAGTACCAGCGGCGTATCCACCATGCTTATATCATATTACACACGCCTCGTTACTTAAATCACTTACTCAAACCAAACCAACAATGTAAGATGTCTATGTGTAAACCAACTGCCAAATGTATTGGAATAATATGTCAAAATGTTCACGTCAAGATGTAAATCATGTTATGTATAACCAATGTCAAAAGTGTTTGTGTCAAATGTAAACCATGTAATGTGTAACCAAAATGATATGTATGGCTAGTGAAATGCATCAACTAAACCATAGGTGAAACGCACAAAACAAAGTATTGAAGTAAAACTTGGTTTAAATCAATACTATGTTTCGTGGAAATGCATGATCAAATGTAAATCATGTCCAAATGTTTACCCAATCGTTAAAACATTTTGTGAAATCGTTCAAATCGTTCTTGTTGTTTTAATCGTTCAAATCGTTCTTGTTTTAATTGTGAAACTACTTTATGGTCGATTTTCTAATAACATTCAAACCTTCTTGACTCGTTCATCGTTCCAACTCGTTCTTGTTCTTAACAAACCCTTACCAAAGGGTAAATTAATAATTACAGATTCAGTCGTTACCCAAAATACCCACACATAACCATGGGTATAGAGAATAACGGGATTTGTCAGATCCTATGGTACCATAACCTAATACTGGTCGGCTTGATCATTGCTAATGAATGTCATTGGTTATGTAACTACAACCAACAAGTTTGTTCACTTTATTGAAATCGTTCTTGAAACCATTGTAATTGTTTTTGAAACCATTGTAATCGTTCTTGAAACCATTGTTATTGTTTTTGAAACCACATTGTAATTATTTTTGAAACCATTGTAATCGTTCTTGAAATCATTGTTAAGACATTTAGCACATATGAGTCACCCCAAAACAGTTCAAAACAGTAAAAGAGGGGAATAATGTACTCGCCTGAGAATGCTTAGAGGTCTTGAACAACAACCAAACAAAGCTAGAGGGAGCACGGAATCAGTCGGCAATCTAAAACTATATAAATAAACCGGACTTAAATTGGGAGATCGGATAGGATGAGGCTTGGTAAACCAAATGAGTATTGGAACTCATATGATATGGTTTAACAAGGCCTACAAACTACATTGAGACTAACCTAAGTGCTTTCGACCCATCGCGACCCATTAAGGTAACATACACTACTTTAACGCGTCGTGCGCGCAAAGCGCGTTCGAGTCGTCTAACTAGTCCTATGACAAGTAATATATGCCTAAACGTGTTTAATCATGTTGTATAATCAGTTATGTACAAAAGTTTAGGTTACATAAGCTTAATTACCAATTATACATGAAAAGGGTATTTTGGTAATTTACCTAAGGCACATAAACTACCTATCATACAACTACTTAAACGATGTGACCATAAGGTATAACCTCGGAAGGTTATTCCCTATATACTATGGTCACCTAATGTGCTTGGTCGAATCCTAATGATCGACCAAATGGGTCGGGTTCGAAGGTATAAGCGATTTATCAGATCGCTTACCCTTACGACCCTAGACAACGTGGTAATCAGTAGGCATAGTCCCAAGGGACTATAACCCTCGTGATTACAATCACGTTTCGAAGTTCAACCGAACTTCGCATTGACCATAACTGGTCAACGCTGAAAGTCAAACAAAGTTTGACTTTCGGACTCGAAAAGCAATAAAAGAACGAAAGAATACTTACGAAGGGTCCCCGAATGCTAATCTAGATCAAAATAACTCAGGTATGAAACAATGGTTCCAACTTAGAGTCTTTAAGATCAGATTCTTGTGAGTTTGAAGCAAATGGGGGTGGGGTATTTATAGTTTTCGGGTAACCGTTAAGATCGTTTCTTGGAAAATGTGATTGAATCTAGTGCGTACACTTGTTGGAAAGTTATGGTGGCTAAAAATGACCCTAAATGAGCTGAATGGGCAGTTGTGAGTGTGTGGTTGTGGATTAAACAGCTGGAATCAGCTGACTAATCGATCTTATCTGTTCTGGAGGGCTGACACGGCCCGCTTCAGGATCAGACAAACCTCAGGCGGGCCGCCTGGGGCTTCTGATCAAAACATAAGTTTCAAAAGTGACAGTTTTGGTCCCTGTTGTGTTTTAAGCCCATTTCTGGCACTTCTAAGGCCCGTCAAGCCAACTTTAAGGCCCTAAAATGATTCCTAAACATTGTGGACATGAAACATGCTCAAAAATATGACGGATGTTGGTTCGTTTGGCCGTACGAACGCGATGTTCGCTTAATTACGACGGAATGCGCACAAGCGCGAAAAACGATCCAAAATGCGTGACGAATGGATTTTTCTTATGCCAAACACTAAAATAAAATATTTTAGTGCTTACATAAATTTTTGGATGTCCAGATGTATTCAGAACGTAAGTTATGCGCGAAAATGCAAACTTGTGCACTTTTTGACACTTTTAGTCCCTGAATGACCCAAAAGTTTGTTTTAGCATACCGAACCCCTCAAAGCCTATTTCTAAGCTATGTGAAGGATATTTATGGTATGTTTAACTTATGGTCATGTTCCGGAATGTTTGTTACAGTTCAAATTGGCATACTTTCGTAGTTTGTCAACTTTAGTCCCTGTAAGCGATTTAACTTGATTTTGCCATACCAAAGCCTTCGAAACTTATTTCTAAGTTATGTAAAGGTTATTTAAGGTATGTTAAGCATATTTCACTATTCCAGAGTCTTCGTTGCATTAAACTGGTTATATTTACACATCAGATCGCGTATAACCTTCCAGAAAGTGATTTAAAGCTTGAAATCGAACAAAATTTGATATGTGCAAATGATACACATATTTTTACAAATCCCAATTATGAAACACAAAATTTCATTGGTTTGGCATTTGTTTGATGGTCGCAGTGACACAGGTGTCACAGTCTCCCCTACTTTAGGAAATTTCATCCCGAAATTTAATTGGAGGAAACCTGTGAGAGCTTGAAAGCATGAAGTTGAAAAGATCGAACAACATTGGTTAGGGTTCTGAACTTCTAGTAACCTTAATAACATTATGCTTTCAATGTAAGAGGGACACTTATATACAAGTATATGAAGCGCCATTGGTGCGTCCACCATACCTTCATTACATCGTTCTCATTTTGTTATTGTTGTCGCTATCGGTTCTTACACATAATAAATCTTACTGGGTTTCTGTGCACTAAATTTCATAATTATGTACGCGTCCATAATTAGAAAATTCCTTGCACAGTTTACACAGTCTATTTTATAACGTGTAGGGTAAAACCAAATGAACAATCCTGTGATGCGTGTGACTAGACCGCCATAGAGTCCTTTTAATTAAATCAATAAATGATCTAAATAGACTATCAAGGAGTCTGTTCAGCTACATCACTAGATGTCGTTCTTTAACCAAATTGTGAATCAATCTTTTTTGTGACTAGACCACTAAAAGGTCTCTCTTCGAGTCATGAAATGGTACCATATAATCCCAAGGGTCTTAACTACCACGTAGAAGCCCATTAAGGATTTAAGGTAGTACCTTTTGAATATCCTACTATGAATCCCTTATATATAGATATAAAAGATTCTATGAGGATTTTGAAAATCGGATCACACAAAAACATAAAGGAGAACACATAACACGTAATCACATAATCGCATAATCGTTTAATTTGTTATCTTTGGACACGGGTATTTAAAGCATACTGGGAACCAAATCCTTAATTGCAGCAATTTGGATGGATCTACAAGAATACCCTGCTTGTTGACTACATGACCCAAAAAAAAACTGAACTTCTTTAAGCCAAAATTTCCTCTTGGAGGATTTAGCGAAAAGTTTGTTCCTTCTTTAGGGGTTCCAATGTCAACGAAAGTGTTGATCGTGATCGGCTCGGGATATGAATAGATCAAGATATCATTAATAACAATGACGAACTGATCCAAATAAGGCTTGCAGACTCTATTTATTAAGTCCTTGAAGATGGCTGGAGCATTTGTCAACCCAAAAGGCATGACTGTAAACTCGTAATGGCCATACTTCGTGCAGAAAACCGTTTTGGGAATATCTTCTTCGAGAATACAAAGTTGATGATACCCAAAACGCAAATCGATCTTGGAAAAGCATGAAACGCTATGCAGTTGATCGGAGAAATCATTCATTTAAGGTAGGGGATATCGATTCTTGATGGTAAGCTTACTAGGCTTACGTTAATCGATATACATTCGAAAAGATCCATTTTTCTTTTCACAAAGAGGACAGGAGTTTCTCCAAGGTGAAAAGTTCAGACGGATGAATCCTTTATCAGACAACTCTTGAAGCTGTTTTGATAATTCTTGCATCTCGAACGGTGCAAGATGATAAGATACTTTAGATTTAAAAGAAACAAGTGTTTGAGGTTCTTAGGGAGATCACAAGTGATCATAAAAATGACAGAACCACACGAGTAGTTTTGTCTTTGTGTTGACATCATAAGGTTGGATCAAACATTCATACAATTGCATTAGTAAAAAAATAAAACCACAAATTTTTATTTATATAACAACCGCATTGTCTTTAAATGTTACAAGATAACAACCAGAGGAAATACAAAATGCTAATTGTTCACTCCTTCATCATTGAGTGCCTCATTGATGTTAAACACTCGACCACGTGCTGGATTCACATTGACGTTGACGTTCGCATTTGGGTTGGCGTTAGCATTTGCATTCACCAGTCTCGGACAGTTGTGGCGGAAGTGACCAATCTCTCCGCAGTTGAAACATGACCCCAGTGGGAATCTCGCAGCATTCCCTTGAACCGGAGCTTGAACCTGAGCAGCCTGATTTTGTCCCAAACGACAAACATTGGCCAAATGCCCAAGTTTACCACACGTCATGCATTGCCAGCAAGCTTGTTGTACCGCGTGATGACCGTTGCAGCATGCACAATGAGGTGCGGTACCGGCATATGCTTTCTTTGCAGGTGGCTGAGCTGGTGGGTTCCGCGGGTTCTGAGCAGTCTGTGCTGTAACAGCAAAGTTCTGAACACCCTTTCGCTTTCTTGATTTCTTTGACGTCTCACCTTCCTTACCCTTCTTGTTTTGACCTTTCTTGCTATCCTCCTTGTCAGACCCCTGCTTCTTACCCTTGTCACCCTTTCTGTGTAACTTATTCTTCCGAATCTGCGACTCAGTCAATGTCGCAGCTAACTCGATCGCCTGACGGAGTGTGGTAGGGCTACTACCAGTAAGGATGTCTTGTACCGAGTCAGGTAGGCCGTCGATGTACCTTTCGATAGCCTTGTCGAGTGGGGTAACCATTGTCGGGCAAAGCAGACTCAACTCCTCAAACCTATCAGTATACGCCCTGTGCTCACCACTATCTTTCTTCAACTCATCAAATTCCTTCTCCAAAGCTCGCTGCTCATGACGAGGACAGAATTCCCTCATCATAAGGGCCCTAAGTTCAGCCCATGTCTGTGCTAGAGCAACTTCTGCACCACGATCCCTCATAACCCCGTTCCACCATGTGAGAGCCCTCTTCTGAAACACACTCGAAGAAAACTCGACCTTGCAATTGTCAGGACACTGCACGTGGCGGAAAGTATTCTCAATGCTCTCGAACCATTGAAGAAGCCCAGTCGCTCCTTCAGAACCACTAAACTTAAGTGGTTTAGCCTGGTTAAAATCCTTGTATTTGCATGGAACATTGTTGTTGTTGTTGGCTTGGTTCCATTGAGCAAAGAGGTTTGGGAATTGAGCAGCCATTTGCTGCGCAATGATTTCTGCCAATTCGGCAGTCGCTATCTGGCTTTCGCGTCGAGGAGGCATTCTAAAAGAGGAAAGATGAAAGGAAACGAGTGAGAGAATTAGACGAAAAGAATGAGATGAAACATATCTGATGAAAGCAAGGATAGTGGTCATTTGTTTGTTACTACAAAGCAACAACCGACACACAGTGACTAACCAAAGTAAATGGATCAAAAATAATGTATCGCGAAGACATGCTCGCCTATAAGTGAACACTCATCCCAAGAATTCCCAGGTAAGCACAACTGGTCTCGCGTCTGTTGAGATATATACGAAGTGCTTGCCTAGACAGAAAACCCAGAATACAGGCATTCACCCTTCCAGTTTGCACGTGTTCACATTATTTAAAACCCAAAACCTTGACGAGATTTTGAAAACTCAAAGGGGTTCAAAACCATATAACAGAGGGTTCAAAACCTTACAATAGAGGGTTCAAAACCTAGTAATCAATCACCCTAGAACAGATGATTAGTTTTCAAAGCGGTTTTAAATTTTATGTTCTTGTTGTGGTCGTCGCCTAAGGATAGGTGACGGTATTGTTTTATGACTAAACGCAAGTAAACTCGCGTTAGGGTCCTAAGAAGGTTATAGACTAGGTCAAAGCATTACTAATAACCTAATTCCCTATAACCATTGGCTCTGATACCATCTTATCTGTCACACCCCGACCACGTGTAACATACAAAACGTGGCGGAAACGTCGGGGAGTGTTGTAACAGAATTAATGTTTCATAACCATGGATACCAAAAAGTGTTTCGTTTTATTAAACATTGAATAATTACATCGTCTGGAAATCTAAATACACAATTTAAACATAGTCTATCATTGTTATTGAGTTACTAAGGCCTTGTCCAGTCCTATGTGAGCATGCATCCTATCAATCGATATCTTTCAACAATACCAGAAACATATGTGAAAACGAGGTCAGCAAAGAAATGCTGGTGAGTACATAGGTTTTGTGAAAATAAGATTCATGACTTCTGTTTAAGAAAATGTTTAGTTATGAACCTTGTAATTTGCTTTGTAAATCATTTGAAAAATAATAAGTTCAGATGATACGTATAAATAAGAGAATAATGCATGATTAAATGAATAACCATGTAAAATGAGTTTGTATAAGTTAAGTTGTTTGTACAACAATGTATTGTGAAAAGTATGTTATTTGTATAAAATGTTATATGTTTAAATTGAAATGATTTAAACAACGCTACGTTATGTAATACCATATAAGCACTTATATATAGGAAGTACCAGCGGCGTATCCACCATGCTTATATCATATTACACACGCCTCGTTACTTAAATCACTTCCTCAAACCAAACCAACAATGTAAGATGTCTATGTGTAAACCAACTGCCAAATGTATTGGAATAATATGTCAAAATGTTCATGTCAAGATGTAAATCATGTTATGTATAACCAATGTCAAAAGTGTTTGTGTCAAATGTAAACCATGTAATGTGTAACCAAAATGATATGTATGGCTAGTGAAATGCATCAACTAAACCATAGGTGAAACGCACAAAACAAAGTATTGAAGTAAAACTTGGTTTAAATCAATACTATGTTTCGTGGAAATGCATGATCAAATGTAAATCATGTGCAAATGTTTACCCAATCGTTAAAACATTTTGTGAAATCGTTCAAATCGTTCTTGTTGTTTTAATCGTTCAAATCGTTCTTGTTTTAATTGTGAAACTACTTTATGGTCGATTTTCTAATAACATTCAAACCTTCTTGACTCGTTCATCGTTCCAACTCGTTCTCGTTCTTAACAAACCCTTACCAAAGGGTAAATTAATAATTACAGATTCAGTCGTTACCCAAAATACCCACACATAACCATGGGTATAGAGAATAACGGGATTTGTCAGATCCTATGGTACCATAACCTAATATTGGTCGGCTTGATCATTGCTAATGAATGTCATTGGTTATGTAACTACAACCAACAAGTTTGTTCACTTTATTGAAATCGTTCTTGAAACCATTGTAATTGTTTTTGAAACCATTGTAATCGTTCTTGAAACCATTGTTATTGTTTTTGAAACCACATTGTAATGGTTTTTGAAACCATTGTAATCGTTCTTGAAATCATTATTAAGACATTTAGCACATATAAGTCACCCCAAAACAGTTGAAAACAGTAAAAGAGGGGAATAATGTACTCGCCTGAGAATGCTTAGAGGTCTTGAACAACAACCAAACAAAGCTAGAGGGAGCACGGAATCAGTCGGCAATCTAAAACTATATAAATAAACCGGACTTAAATCGGGAGATCGGATAGGATGAGGCTTGGTAAACCAAATGAGTATTGGAACTCATATGATATGGTTTAACAAGGCCTACATACTACATTGAGACTAACCTAAGTGCTTTCGACCCATCGCGACCCATTAAGGTAACATACGCTACTTTAACGCGTCGTGCGCGCAAAGCGCGTTCGAGACGTCTAACTAGTCCTATGACAAGTATTATATGCCTAAACGTGTTTAATCATGTTGTATAATCAGTTATGTATAAAAGTTTAGGTTACATAAGCTTAATTACCAATTATACATGAAAAGGGTATTTTGGTAATTTACCTAAGGCACCTAAACTACCTATCATACAACTACTTAAACGATGTGACCATAAGGTATAACCTCGGAAGGTTATTCCCTATATACTATGGTCACCTAATGTGCTTGGTCGAATCCTAATGATCGACCAAATGGGTCGGGTTCGAAGGTATAAGCGATTTATCAGATCGCTTACCCTTACGACCCTAGACAACGTGGTAATCAGTAGGCATAGTCCCAAGGGACTATAACCCTCGTGATTACAATCACGTTGCGAAGTTCAAACGAACTTCGCATTGACCATAACTGGTCAACGCTGAAAGTCAAACAAAGTTTGACTTTCGGACTCGAAAAGCAATAAAAGAACGAAAGAATACTTACGAAGGGTCCCCGAATGCTAATCTAGATCAAAATAACTCAGGTATGAAACAATGGTTCCAACTTAGAGTCTTTAAGATCAGATTCTTGTGAGTTTGAAGCAAATGGGGGTGGGGTATTTATAGTTTTCGGGTAACCGTTAAGATCGTTTCTTGGAAAATGTGATTGAATCTAGTGCGTACACTTGTTGGAAAGTTATGGTGGCTAAAAATGACCCTAAATGAACTGAATGGGCAGTTGTGAGTGTGTGGTTGTGGATTAAACAGCTGGAATCAGCTGACTAATCGATCTTATCTGTTCTGGAGGGCTGACGCGGCCCGCTTCAGGATCAGACAAACCTCAGGCGGGCCGCCTGGGGCTTCTGATCAGAACATAAGTTTCAAAAGTGACAGTTTTGGTCCCTGTTGTGTTTTAAGCCCATTTCCGGCACTTCTAAGGCCCGTCAAGCCAAATTTAAGGCCCTAAAATGATGCCTAAACATTGTGGACATGAAACATGCTCAAAAATATGACGGATGTTGGTTCATTTGGCCGTACGAACGCGATGTTCGCTTAATTACGACGGAATGCACACAAGCGCGAAAAACGATCCAAAATGCGTGACGAATGGATTTTTCTTATGCCAAACACTAAAATAAAATATTTTAGTTCTTACATAAATTTTTGGATGTCCAGATGTATTCAGAACGTAAGTTATGCGCGAAAATGCAAACTTGTGCACTTTTTGACACTTTTAGTCCCTGAATGACCCAAAAGTTTGTTTTAGCATACCGAACCCCTCAAAGCCTATTTCTAAGCTATGTGAAGGATATTTATGGTATGTTTAACTTATGGTCATGTTCCGGAATGTTTGTTACAGTTCAAATTGGCATACTTTCGTAGTTTGTCAACTTTAGTCCCTGTAAGCGATTTAACTTGATTTTGCCATACCAAAGCCTTCGAAACTTATTTCTAAGTTATGTAAAGGTTATTTAAGGTATGTTAAGCCTATTTCACTATTCCGGAGTGTTTGTTGCATTAAACTGGTTATATTTACGCATCAGATCGCGTATAACCTTCCAGAAAGTGATTTAAAGCTTGAAATCGAACAAAATTTGATATGTGCAAATGATACACATATTTTTACAAATCCCAAGTATGAAACACAAAATTTCATTGATTTGGAATTTGTTTGATGGTCGCAGTGACACAGGTGTCACAATTATGAAGATAGAAAGATCTTTTAAAGAGAAAATTCGATTTCGATTATAAGGAACCGAAATGTTCGAATTAGGTGCACAAGGAATCCAATTAAGGATTCCGATTTGTATAATAATCATCCACAAAGGTCTAATTGTGGAGATAAAAAGATCCCATATGGATTTTAGAAGTTGAAGATGTTTTGAAACCTTGCACTAGACGTGCTTAAGTCAAAACATGAAGTAAAAATGCTTATGAAGTTGAGATGCTAGATATGCCAAGGCGACATACGAAGCGGAATTTGAAGGTTAAGTCAATGTATGAGGAAAAATATTTTTTGAAAACTATGCATGGGGTTCCTAAAAAAAATGTGTTCAATGTTTTTGAAACCTTATGCATAATACTTTTGAAATCATAAAGTAGGTGTACTAGGTAAGTATATTTATAAAAATGTTTTAAAATCATGCGAGATGAATTTTGAAATTATGTAAAAGGTTTTTGGAAAACATGAATGATGCTTTTGAAATCATGCACTTGATAAGAAAATATATTGTATTAATATTGTTTTCAGGCTATATGAGACATTTTGAAATCATGAAGGTTGTTTTTGAAAATACAGACAAAGCTTTGTGCATTTGTTATGTTAAGTAAATACACTATATTAAAAATGTTTTCGAACTATATATAGAATGTTTTGAAATCATGTAGGTTGTTTTGAAAACTTATGTTATGCATGTTGAAAAAAATCAGAACGTAATGGGTATGAGATTTGAAAATATCCTTGGTTATCTAACCAAGGATTCAAAGGCACAGATGTGCAAAAGCACGATTACTCATAATGTCACTTTATTTTCTGTACTTTGTTTCTTAGAGTGAAACGAGTACTTAGAATTTTTCCAAGGGAATCATGAGCAAACGCAAGAATGGGAAAATTCGCAGGAGTAGTTTGTAAGGAATATAGTTCCTTGATGTAGGTATCATAGGAAAAGTCATACACACATGTAACTACACTCGTATATCAGAATTATGAACAATAATTTATTTATAAACAAAACAGATTGTTTCACATTACAAGAAAACAGAAGAATAACAGCATAAGACAGCAACATCTTCTAGTCAGCCAGCTGCTCATCCGTGGGTTGGATTTGCATTAGCAAGCGTTGGGCAATCCCTTAGGAAATGGCCCATCTCGCCACAGTTGTAGCAGGACCCTGGTGAGAAACAAGCTTGAGCAGGATTGTCGCCAGCTTGCTTTGGAGCAACTGCAGCTCGGCAAACTCTTGCTATATGACCTTTAAGTCCACAAATTTGGCATTTGCGGCACTTCACACTAGCGTGATGATGAAGGCTACATTGGTTGCACAAGGGTGCAGTTCCGTTGTATGGCTTCCTAGCAGGGGGTTGAGCTGGTTGGTTGGGGATGGCTTGACCATTGTGAGCGACCACGGTGAAGTTCTGAGAAGCCTTTTGCTTCTTTGATTTCTTAGGGGATCGTTCATCCATGGTCTTTGATTCCTCGATTGGTTTCTTGGTTGGTGGTGCTGTCACTTGGCTAGGTCTTGCCTGTTTTGGTGCAACCGCTGCGGGATTCTTTGAAGCTTTACGTTTCTTTGGTTTTGGTGAAGGCTTGGCTTCCGTCTCCTTTGGTGATTCTTGAGTGGCTTCATCCTGGAGACGATACATGGCAGTAGCTAATTCAACAGTCTTCAGGACTACTTCGCCTATTCGTTGGGCAAATTTGGCTGTCTGCTCGGATATCGGACCGTTGCTGAGAGGAATAGACATTATAGAAGAAATGAAAGATATAGGAGGAAACAAATGAAAGGTTATCAGACAATCAAAACAGAATGGCAATGCATAAAAATTGCGATCATTTGTTTGTTACCTAAGGCAAACAAATGAGACGGTGGCAAATCAAAGTAAACGGGTCATATTAATGTATCACTGAAGACACGCTCGCCTATAAGTGAACATGTGACAACTGCCACTTTCGGGTAATTTACGTACATTTAAAGCAATGATTTACATTATACAAGTATGTGTTTTGAATATTCGAACTGCATGATTACATGATATACATCTTAGAACACTCAAGGAATATTCATTTATAATGCACATTATTCATTTTTATTGGTTACCTTTGAAACAATGTAAACAATGCATCGAAACAACTAGAGTAGTATCTAGTAAACTAGCGTGCTGACGAAAACTCAGGATCCGCATAAATCATCTAAATTACATCGTTAGGACTCGGACGATAGTCCAACATCAATTACATAATAAACCTATACGGGAATACAAGAGTTTGGTTTAATATACTACCAATGTCCGGTAGCACAGAAAACTGCCGAAAAGCACTAAAAGCGACGATTTCTACACTTTTCCGCAGAAATTCTGCAGAAATCAGCTTTGTAATATTTTTACGACATGTAAAAATATTATTTAACATAGAATTCATGTGAGGATACCTTCGGGTATCACCCGAACCAATAACTACATCAATTCACACAAGTTACACAACTTAGCGTTCAAACAACGTCTAACCGAAACAATTCGAAACGAATATCCGAACAATGTCGGATTTTTTTTTTAGTAACCATCTAATATTATTTTGGTCTTGAAAAGTTAATTTATGACTATTTTAAGTCATGAAACATCTTGAAATTTTGCAAAAACTTAAACCCTTAAACACTTAACCATTTTTTTACCTCATTTTAAACCATGAATTTTACTAACACTTGAAATCACATAAGGTACCCCCCCCCCATGTATGAACGTGTATAAGGGCCCACATACCCTTATTTATGAGTTAAAAATATCAAGATATTTATTTAGATGCAAGTGGATCAAGTTGGTGAATTATTATAACATGTAATCTCATTAGTTACTAACCATTCTACACCACTTTTCACCATATTTTACACACACATAAGAATACTCTCATCATCTTCATCTTTTTACCAAGAACACCACAAAAACCCATTTCCTTTTTAGCCTTTATTTGATGATCAAGTTGTACTTCTATGGAGCTTAAGGTGATCTAAAGCTTTTGGAAGTAAAAGGAAGGGTTTTCATCCATACAAAAGTGTTCTACCAACAAGATCATCATCTACTTAAGTCTTAATAATCTTCTAAGATCATCCCTAGCCTAGTGCTAGAAGTAAGCTTCTATAACTATTTTTTTTTATACAAATGTATTAAGTTTATGATTGTTATTATTGCTAATAATAACCAAGAGATCATACATAATAACATGAGAAAAATACAAAGAAGCAAAGATAAAAATCATGATATATTTATGTTGATTATATTGTGATTTAAGACTTGTGATATGCTTATTTGATCTTGCTATGATGATTATGAGATAAATAAATGGTTAGAGTATGTTTTAAGTTATGATCTAAAAATTATACATGTTTATGTTAAAGGGTTTTTAACATAAAGGATTAAATGGATGATCATAACTATTGTTCTTGTGAAAGTATTAAGGGTTTTTATTTAAAAACAAGACTTTTACAAGATTATAAAAAGTAACATACAACTAGAGATTTTTATAAAAGTTGTTAAAACTAAAATTAAACTTGGTTTTTGAACTTGTTAGCATATGAAATGATCATGGTTAAAACCCTACATGATTTGGATATCATCTTGAAAAATTATGTTATAAAAGTCTCATATGTTTAGTTAAGATGTTGATTAAATTGATGATGATTTGAAAGAAAAAGAAAATGATATATTTATGAAACATGGTTAAGATAAAAATACAAAGGTTATATAGCCATTTTTCATAAAAACTTTATTTTATAAAGTAACCACATTTTTGGGTAAATCTCTACAAGAATAAAAAGGTTGTTAAAGAAAGTTTTTATAAAATAAAAGACAAGAAAAATATATATTTTTTTTAAAAATATATATTTGTTTACTTTAACAATTTTTGTGACATGTATTACTTGATGTATTAGTTATATATATCAAAGTTGGAACTTGTATCTAATGTCACATTTAAACTCAAAACACTTTATAACAAAAGTCCTACAAGACTTCACATATTTACGCCTTAAAACGAGTTACGGACGATTCGAATAATCGGACACCATTTATGGTCAAAATGAATGACGGACGACTACATAAGTGAATCGCCAATCCGAGGAGTTACTACTGTCACACCCCCAAAATCCACACGCGGAGTATCACCGCTTGGAGGCGTGACATGACCAGGATCGAGCCACCAATCATATTGAACAACTCAATTAAGTAAATAAAACCAAACATAATACGATTGGTGACCAAAGCTAGTTAACCTCGTTTAGTTTAAACAGCGGAAGCATAAACGTGAGTTTAAAAGCATAAGTCCATAGTTTATAAGTTAAAGTTCAAACATACGTTCCATAGGTTTATAAAGTTCAATTATTAAGTATGGGATGTATCAACCCATATTCCACAACAACCTTCTCCTCGTGCAAGCTCCCAAAAGCATCTAGCGACCTGTAAGGCATGTAACAACTAGTCAACAACAAAGTTGAGTGAGTTCACGTTTGGTTGTTTAGTTTTAAGTTGTTTCTGAAAAACGTGGTTTGACTTTCGTTGGCTTATTTGCCGTGGGGGTTACCCCGTAGTTGAAAGTATGTTTAACCATTTCCCTTTTTCTTTACCCAATCCATAACCATGATCAGTGGGGGTTTTCCCCGTTTGAACTACTAGACGGAATGATATCGACTGCTACGCAAATAAGTTGTGCCCTATATCAGTGTTTATCATCACTGACAATCTGCCATAGTCCATTAGTACACGCCCGTCCGAACGGCACGGTGTGAGGTTTGTTAAACCTAATAGCGCTATTAACTAATGACCCGCTCGCCATTGGCCTCGGCGATTAAGTCGATATAAATTGAGGGACTTCATGATAGAGTTTTGTCTAGCTAGTTTTAAGGTTGTTGTCCTACCCAAGGAGGACGAACGTACGTATTCTGCACCAGGAGAATTCGTAGGTTTAATAATGGCATCCACTCTACGGAGGATGGCCGTACATATCCTACCCAAGGAGGATATGTAGATTTAGTTTTAATTCTTTAACCCATTCCCAAACCACCGGGAATCCCATGCCTTAGAAAGTGTGAACTCACCTCGGTTTGCTCGGTTAGATTCTCAATATAGCTAACAGTCAAGGTCGGTCAATCACGTCCTAGTATGATTTACCAGTTAGTCATTTAGTGGCTTTCAAATAGAACACAAAGTTCCTACACGTATCTATCACACAACATGCATCACTGTAACGGTTTATGCCCATCTAAGTTTCCCGTCCATTCCCCACTCAAAATCAAACATACGATAATGCACATAACATATATAACATGTCAAATCATTCACAGATAGCATACTCGACATTTAGACACGCAAGTCACAACTTATGTCAATTCAGCATTAATACTCAAAACCGGCTGTTTTCAGACATTTAAATAAAATAGTTAGATTATTCCAAAAATTCCCAAATTTTTATAGAATGTCATAAACATTCCATATTTTATTGTGTAAAAATATCGGGGTCCGGTTCATTACCCACATTTTATAAAAATTCATATTCGGGACTGAACTCAGATTTATGTATTTCTGACCACAGTCCACGAAACAGTTTATTAAAAATTCTTCGTAAGTCCGATTTGCGAAATTCCAGTGGGGTAATTACAAATACTTCAGTTATCATCTACAGTAAAATTTTCGTGGTCCGATTCATCACAAAACTTAGGTTATGACTGAAAGTACGACACCCATTTATTGCTGTCAAAATTCAGCTTAAGTAGCTGTTACAAATTAACACTTTAAAAATAGTAAACGGAGTCCAAAAATTACGATTCCGGTGCCATTAGAACCGTATTTCATAATAACATATTTTAGATTCAAAATATCGATTTTTCGTTGAGGTTAAGACCTGTTTACAGCCAACAGAAGTGGGCTGTAAAAGTTAGACAGATTCTGATTCTTTTGTGTTTAACCTTCTAAATCGTGTTCGATCGATTCCTTTAACAAGTTTAGTGACCACAACAACATCACATATTAATATTAATCAGTAAGACATCAAATAATCAACCAATAATCATAATCACACAAGATCTACATGATTTACACACCTATCTTCTCTTTATTCATCTTATTCATCTTTTATCCAAGACTAATGTAAGTTCTTTTAAGGTTTCATAAGTTCTTAACCATTAATCATCTATTAACCATAAAATACATGAACAATATGAAGATTTAAGAAACTTACTACTAGCACAAGGCTAGGAGGGTTCGAGTGTAGAAAAGTGATGGATAAAAGCAAACGAAGGTGGTCCTTCAACTTCCGAATACACCGAGCTTCGTTATTCACCTTCTTACACCTTGAGTATACTTGAGAATGGATGGGCTTGACTTGATGATGGTGGTGGTGTGTGGATGGGCTCACGGCCGAGAGGGGAGGAGGACAAGGGAGAGTGTGGGTGTGGTGTTGAAATGTTGAAGATGAATGTTGCTTATATTCCACAATTTCTAATATCCAAAGGATACTATGCTCCCTATAGTACACACATGATCTCCAAACTCCAAGAGAAGATTTTTAGGAAGATTAGAAAGGATTTTTGTGATCTTATGGTGGGGTCACTAAAATTCGGTCATAGGTGGGGGGGGGGGGGGGTCTAGGTGTAGGTCTTAACCAACTAGTTAGCTTGTAGTTGGATTTCAAGTGTTAGTTAGGGATTTAGCTACTAGATATTTATGTAGTGTGTGTTATGATATTCGGGGACCATAACTAGTTCAGAAAGGAATAAAAACAATGCTATTGACATTATTTTTATGTTCCGGGTAAAGTCCGGTTGTTCGGTTGGATAGAGATCCGTTAAAGTGCTTAACTAATTCGTAACGTGTCCTATGTATATATTTTTGTAACGTTTTTACTTTCTAACACATAGGAAAATATAACGGACTATTTAGTGACCTTTCTGTACACTATTAGTATATTAACAAGTACATGTAAGTATAACACAGATATCAGAAGCAGTTAAATGATTCAGCACAGTCATCAAGCACTTTAATTTTTCATTAATAAATTGTACGGTTACATGGGATTATGAGGGTTGTCACATTCTCCCCCTGTTATGAGAATTTCGTCCCGAAATTTAGCGCGTGGTTACTGAGGAAGCTAGTTAAGTTGCGTTGTTTTCCAGATTTTCCTGGGGTGTCACATCATCCCCCCGTTGATTTGGAATTTCGTCCCGAAATTCTGCGGTAGCTTCAGCCTCAGTAGTGGTTGCGTTTTTCTTAAACAGTTGGGGATACTTGAGTTTCATTTGGTCTTCTCGTTCCCATGTATACTCTGGGCCACGACGAGCATTCCAACGAACTCGGACCAGAGGTATCCTGGTATGCTTGAGGATCTTAACATCTCGATCCGTAATCTCTACTGGTTCCTTGACAAATCGCAGCTGGTCGTCGATTGTGAGTTCCTTGAGAGGAACTATGAAGGGCTCATCTGACAGACACTTCTTCAGATTTGATACGTGGAATACGTTGTGAACTCCGCTGAGTTCTTCAGGTAGATCCAACCTGTAGGCGACTTGGCCAATTTTCTCAATGACTTTGAACGGTCCGATATAACGTGGATTGAGTTTGCCTCGTTTGCCAAAGCGGACTACACCTTTCCAAGGTGAGACTTTGAGTAGCACTCGATACCCAACCTGGAGCTCGAGTGGTTTTCTTCCCTTATCAGCATAGCTTTTCTGACGGTCACGAGCTGCCGCCATTCGCTGTCGTATCTGAGCAATTTTCTCGGTGGTATCTACCACATGTTCTGGGCCAGTAATTTGGCTGTCACCAACTTCTGCCCAACAGAGAGGTGATCGGCATTTACGTCCGTACAATGCCTCAAACGGAGCGGCTTGGATGCTGGTGTGGTAGCTGTTGTTATATGAGAACTCCACTAGCGGGAGGTGCTTTTCCCAGCCATTACCAAAATCGATTACACATGCCCTAAGCATGTCTTCAAGGGTTTGGATGGTGCGTTCAGATTGCCCATCCGTCTGCGGGTGATAAGCGGTGCTCATATCTAAACGTGAGCCAAAGGACTTGTGCATTGCTTGCCACAGTTCTGAAGTAAAACGCGCGTCACGATCAGAAATGATGGAAGTTGGCACTCCGTGCCTTGACACTACTTCCTTTAGATAAATGTCTGCAAGAGTAGAAAACTTATCCGTTTCTTTGATAGCCAGAAAATGTGCAGACTTGGTCAGTCGATCTATGATCACCCAAATGGTATCGTTTCCGCGTTGAGATCTGGGCAGGCCGGTCACGAAATCCATGGAAATTTGCTCCCATTTCCATTTTGGGATCTCCGGTTGTTGAAGTAGGCCTGATGGTTTCTGATATTCAGACTTGAATCTCGCACAAGTCAAGCACTTACTGACGTAGGTTGCTATGTGGGCTTTCATGCCAGGCCACCAATACGTAGTCTTGAGGTCGTGGTACATTTTATCCGAACCAGGATGTACCGAATAACGATACTTATGTGCTTCATCCATCACAAGCTCGCGTAAGTTTCCATAAAGTGGAACCCAGATGCGCCCTATTACATAGTAGGCACCGTCTTCCTTTTGTTCTAGCCGCTGCCTCGATCCTCGTAGGGATTCAGCCCTGATGTTTTCTGCTTTCAATGCTTCAACCTGAGCATCGCGAATCTGAGCGGGAAGGTTAGACTGGATGGTAAGTTGTAAGGCACGTACACGCCTAGGTATGGTATCCTTTCGACTGAGGGCGTCGGCCACAACATTGGCCTTGCCCAGATGATACTTGATTGCACATTCATAATCGTTCAAGAGCTCAACCCATCGGCGTTGACGCAGGTTTAACTCCTTTTGCTTGAAGATATGCTCGAGACTCCTGTGATCGGTGTAAATGGTGCACTTGGTACCGTATAGGTAATGTCTCCATATCTTAAGCGCGAATACAACTGCTCCCAGCTCCAGATCGTGAGTAGTGTAATTTCTTTCGTGAACCTTGAGTTGGCGTGATGCGTAGGCAATGACCTTGTCACGTTGCATCAACACGCAACCAAGTCCTTGAATGGAAGCATCGCAGTAAACCATGAAATCATCGGTGCCTTCGGGCAATGAGAGGATAGGCGCGCTACAAAGTCTATCCTTTAGATGTTGAAATGCGGACTCTTGTGCATCAGCCCAACGATAGATGACACCCTTCTGAGTCAGTGAAGTGAGAGGTTGCGCAATCTTGGAGAAGTCTTTGATAAACCTTCTGTAATATCCTGCCAAACCCAAGAATTGGCGGATTTCTTTTGGTGTGCGGGGTGCAGGCCAGTTCTTGATTGAGTCAACCTTGGATGGATCAACATGAATCCCATCCTTGTTTACCACATGGCCTAGAAAGTGGACTTCGCGAAGCCAGAAGTCACATTTTGAAAACTTGGCATACAATTGCTCTTTTCGAAGAAGTTCAAGCATAAGTCGCAGATGCTGCTCGTGTTCCTCCTGACTCTTAGAATAGATCTGGATATCGTCAATGAACACAATAACGAACTTATCCAGGTAAGGTTTGCATACTCGGTTCATGAGATCCATGAAGACCGCTGGTGCATTCGTCAGCCCAAATGGCATAACAGGAACTCGTAATGGCCGTAACGAGTTCTAAATGCTGTTTTGGAGACGTCCTCATCTCGGACCCTCAGCTGATGGTATCCCGATCTCAAGTCAATCTTGGAGTAATAGCTCGACCCTTGCAGCTGGTCGAATAAGTTGTCAATACGCGGAAGAGGATAACGATTCTTCACTGTCACCTTGTTAAGCTCGCGATAGTCAATACACATTCTGAAAGTACCATCTTTCTTCTTCACGAATAGTACTGGAGCTCCCCAGGGCGAAGAGCTAGGACGTATAAAACCCTTTTCCAAGAGTTCTTGTAGCTGTGTGGACAGTTCTTCGAGTTCTGATGGAGCTAGACGATATGGGGCTCGAGCTACTGGCGCTGCTCCAGGAGCTAGCTCGATTTGAAATTCAACTTGGCGGTGAGGCGGAAGACCAGGTAATTCCTCAGGAAATACCTCGGGAAAATCGCGCACAATAGGGATGTCTTCAATTCTCTTCTCTTCCGTGGATGTGTCAGTAACGAGTGCTAGAATGGCAGTGTGGCCCTTTCGCAAACACTTCTGGTCCTTAAGGAAAGAGATGATGCCTTCGACAGCACTACTCTTGTCGCCGCGAATCATGAGAGGTTCTTCACCAGAACGAGGAATGCGGACGATTTTCTCCTTGCAAACAATCTCCGCTTGATAATGAGATAGCCAATCCATCCCAATAACGACGTCGAAACTACCAAGGGTGATAGGAACAAGATCAATAGGGAAAGTCTGACCAGCTAAGACGAGGTTACAACCTTTAACTACGTGTGTGGCTTCAAGACTTTTACCATTAGCTAGTTCTACCGCGTGTTTTGGTGTTCAAAAGTGTTGGAGTGCGCTTAAGCATTTGGCTAACTTTTAAGGACATATATCTAGTATCGGCACTTGAATCGAATAAAACAGTAACAAAGAAATCATCCAGAGGAAACTTACCCATCACAACGTTGGGATTGTTCCTCGCGTCGCCCTCACGGTTTCAGGGAGTGATCACTAAGGATCGAGAGTCGAGCCTTCCAAACTCTCTATGCTAGAGGGTGTTCGTTTCAGCGTCTTTGCATGGAGAAGCGAGAACGAAATGTCACTGTGGTAGGAGAATGACGGTTTGGTCTAAGCAAATGGTAGAAATTAAACATAACATGAATCAACAATAATGTGTAGGTACAAAAGCTAGTGTAAAGATTACGCGTATTTAAGAAGACTGTCATGGAATAATACGATTTTTTATAGTGTAAGGTGGATCAGGTAAGCTTATAGATTATTGTGTTCTCCTGTAGGTTGAGTGATCCATATCTCCGCTCTCGAACGTTCTGAAGACTATCTCATCAGTATGGGCATCCATTCGCTAGGTTGGGTTTACGAAGGGGTAAATCGAGTAGAATAAGCATCAACCACCCAACAAGGTAATTGGGGGGGGGGGTAAATCTTGTGATCGGTGGAAATTATGGTATGGTTGTTAGCGTTTCGTTATACTGGCTTCCAATCGCAGAAACAGGGGATTGGTGAGGTTCATGCGAAGAATCGAGCGAAAACAGGGGTCCACCAATAACAGAAGAATTCAACCAAGTAATATGTCGCTTAGAAGCAATTCTAGTAGTGAGGTGTGGCGGCATGACACAAAATGGGAAGTTCGTTGCATCACGATTCATGGAAGTATATCACTTGTCCAAAATAGAGTTTGGTTGGTAGGGTTGCGAGTTGCAAAACGACAAACGCGTGTAACTGTGGCTGCTTCGTTCCTGGTAACGACGACCAGTGGAGATGATGAGGTCCGTCAACAGGGATGCGTGGGTATAGTTCTCCAAAACCCGAGTTCGTTTGAGCCAGGACTGGTCTTCGTGAATGTTGACGTACAAGCCGAATGTACGGAGGGTCAGATGGTGACGTCATGTTGAGTTAAGCGTGTAATTAGATGGAATGCATAAACAGTTGTCGTAGTGGGGTGATGAGAAATTAGAATAGAATTTGACCACCATTTGTCAAATTTCAAGTAAACAATTGCATATCATAAAGAATACAGTAGGGCTAATAGACAACATGCTACTACCCTAAATAAACACACCATAAACACCACACCGGAGAAAAGTGATCTAGCAAGTAAGAAATATAAACTTAAATCATACCACCTAGTGTGTTGAGTCTTGCACGTGGAGCGAAGCGTCGTTGTGGATCGTTGAGCACTGTACAGGTTATAGTATGGTTTTAATAAAAACTTTTTCCCTTATTAAAACCAATTTCTCTATAACCAATGGCTCTGATACCAATCTGTCACACCCCCAAAATCCACACGCGGAGTATCACCGCTTGGAGGCGTGACATGACCAGGATCGAGCCACCAATCATATTGAACAACTCAATTAGGTAAATAAAACCAAACATAATACGATTGGTGACCAAAGCTAGTTAACCTCGTTTAGTTTAAACAGCGGAAGCATAAACGTGAGTTTAAAAGCATAAGTCCATAGTTTATAAGTTAAAGTTCAAACATACGTTCCATAGGTTTATAAAGTTCAATTATTAAGTATGGGATGTAACAACCCATATTCCACAACAACCTTCTCCTCGTGTAAGCTCCCAAAAGCATCTAGCGACCTGTAAGGCATGTAACAACTAGTCAACAACAAAGTTGAGTGAGTTCACGTTTGGTTGTTTAGTTTTAAGTTGTTTCTGAAAAACGTGGTTTGACTTTCATTGGCTTATTTGCCGTGGGGGTTACCCCGTAGTTGAAAGTATGTTTAACCATTTCCCTTTTTCTTTACCCAATCCATAACCATGATCAGTGGGGGTTTTCCCCGTTTGAACTACTAGACGGAATGATATCGACTGCTACGCAAATAAGTTGTGCCCTATATCAGTGTCTATCATCACTGATAATCTGCCATAGTCCATTAGTACACGCCCGTCCGAACGGCACGGTGTGAGGTTTGTTAAACCTAATAGCGCTATTAACTAATGACCCGCTCGCCATTGGCCTCGGCGATTAAGTCGATATAAATTGAGGGACTTCATGATAGAGTTTTGTCTAGCTAGTTTTAAGGTTGTTGTCCTACCCAAGGAGGACGAACGTACGTATTCTGCACCAGGAGAATTCGTAGGTTTAATAATGGCATCCACTCTACGGAGGATGGCCGTACATATCCTACCCAAGGAGGATATGTAGATTTAGTTTTAATTCTTTAACCCATTCCCAAACCACCGGGAATCCCATGCCTTAGAAAGTGTGAACTCACCTCGGTTTGCTCGGTTAGATTCTCAATATAGCTAACAGTCAAGGTCGGTCAATCACGTCCTAGTATGATTTACCAGTTAGTCATTTAGTGGCTTTCAAATAGAACACAAAGTTCCTACACGTATCTATCACACAACATGCATCACTGTAACGGTTTATGCCCATCTAAGTTTCCCGTCCATTCCCCACTCAAAATCAAACATACGATAATGCACATAACATATATAACATGTCAAATCATTCACAGATAGCATACTCGACATTTAGACACGCAAGTCACAACTTATGTCAATTCAGCATTAATACTCAAAACCGGCTGTTTTCAGACATTTAAATAAAATAGTTAGATTATTCCAAAAATTCCCAAATTTTTATAGAATGTCATAAACATTCCATATTTTATTGTGTAAAAATATCGGGGTCCGGTTCATTACCCACATTTTATAAAAATTCATATTCGGGACTGAACTCAGATTTATGTATTTCTGACCACAGTCCACGAAACAGTTTATTAAAAATTCTTCGTAAGTCCGATTTGCGAAATTCCAGTGGGGTAATTACAAATACTTCAGTTATCATCTACAGTAAAATTTTCGTGGTCCGATTCATCACAAAACTTAGGTTATGACTGAAAGTACGACACCCATTTATTGCTGTCAAAATTCAGCTTAAGTAGCTGTTACAAATTAACACTTTAAAAATAGTAAACGGAGTCCAAAAATTACGATTCCGGTGCCATTAGAACCGTATTTCATAATAACATATTTTAGATTCAAAATATCGATTTTTCGTTGAGGTTAAGACCTGTTTACAGCCAACAGAAGTGGGCTGTAAAAGTTAGACAGATTCTGATTCTTTTGTGTTTAACCTTCTAAATCGTGTTCGATCGATTCCTTTAACAAGTTTAGTGACCACAACAACATCACATATTAATATTAATCAGTAAGACATCAAATAATCAACCAATAATCATAATCACACAAGATCTACATGATTTACACACCTATCTTCTCTTTATTCATCTTATTCATCTTTTATCCAAGACTAATGTAAGTTCTTTTAAGGTTTCATAAGTTCTTAACCATTAATCATCTATTAACCATAAAATACATGAACAATATGAAGATTTAAGAAACTTACTACTAGCACAAGGCTAGGAGGGTTCGAGTGTAGAAAAGTGATGGATAAAAGCAAACGAAGGTGGTCCTTCAACTTCCGAATACACCGAGCTTCGTTATTCACCTTCTTACACCTTGAGTATACTTGAGAATGGATGGGCTTGACTTGATGATGGTGGTGGTGTGTGGATGGGCTCACGGCCGAGAGGGGAGGAGGACAAGGGAGAGTGTGGGTGTGGTGTTGAAATGTTGAAGATGAATGTTGCTTATATTCCACAATTTCTAATATCCAAAGGATACTATGCTCCCTATAGTACACACATGATCTCCAAACTCCAAGAGAAGATTTTTAGGAAGATTAGAAAGGATTTTTGTGATCTTATGGTGGGGTCACTAAAATTCGGTCATAGGTGGGGGGGGGGGGTCTAGGTGTAGGTCTTAACCAACTAGTTAGCTTGTAGTTGGATTTCAAGTGTTAGTTAGGGATTTAGCTACTAGATATTTATGTAGTGTGTGTTATGATATTCGGGGACCATAACTAGTTCAGAAAGGAATAAAAACAATGCTATTGACATTATTTTTATGTTCCGGGTAAAGTCCGGTTGTTCGGTTGGATAGAGATCCGTTAAAGTGCTTAACTAATTCGTAACGTGTCCTATGTATATATTTTTGTAACGTTTTTACTTTCTAACACATAGGAAAATATAACGGACTATTTAGTGACCTTTCTGTACACTATTAGTATATTAACAAGTACATGTAAGTATAACACAGATATCAGAAGCAGTTAAATGATTCAGCACAGTCATCAAGCACTTTAATTTTTCATTAATAAATTGTACGGTTACATGGGATTATGAGGGTTGTCACAACTACGACGTTTAGACGATTTTTCGACACGAAATATAAATATGCTATCGATAACAAATTTCGGATGTTTAAAAACTTATAAAAACTAGTATGTTTTTATTTTACCAAAAAGTATACTTAGTAAATTTTTATAAAAAGGTTTTTATAAAAATGAAAGGCTTACTTTTACTAGTGGGCTAAATTATAGCAAATGGGCTTATTTTACTTAATGGGCTATTTTTCTACAAATGGGCTTATTTTACTTAATGGGCTATTTTTCTACAAATGGGCTTATTTTTCTTAATGGGCTTATCTTCATAATGGGCTTAACATAAATTCATGGGCTAAGCCCAAATACCAAACATATGGGCCAAAGCCCAACACTATTGAAGCCCAACACTATTCAAGCCCAACACTATTCAAGCCCAACACTATTTGAAGCCCAACACTATTTGAGGCCCAACACTATTTGAGGCCCAACACTATTGAGGCCCAACACTATTGAGGCCCAACACTATTTGAGGCCCAACACTATTTGAGGCCCAACACTATTGAGGCCCAACACTATTTGAGGCCCAACACTATTTAGGCCCAACATTATTTGGGGCCCAATAACATGAAAACATGGGCTCGGCCCAATGATACAATTATTGGAAACACAACTATACAATTGATACATATAAGACACGAGATTCAGCGGACTAGATCCGACTATACAACTCACAAGATACAAGATAACGTTTATATATATATATATATTTGGTGAAAAATATATATATAACATTTGAACAACTCATTCATCGAATACACAGTTAACGAACAGTAAAGACATACAAGTCTTACACATATTCAAGACACAAGACTTATACTCAGGTCATTTACAAAGACCGAAGGGTCTAACAAATATAAGGACATTTGTAGGTCGCAACATTGTTCAAGACGACCGTATGTCAGATCACAGTTAGTTACTATTCATGGACGCAATTTTGTGAGTTCATGTCCCCTATTCATTTAAATGTTTTTCAAGCTTTACAACTATCGGGGAAAATACATGTACAATAGTATGATAAGCCAAGGAATGAAACACCTTAGATCATGTGCGAATTAGGGCCATACTATAAGCACCATTAATCCAGTTTGGACCAAGGAACAAAGGTTTAGATCTAATGGGTTTTGGCGAGCCCCACTCTTGGTCGTGGACCCATACAGAAGAGTGCGTTTGTGTCCCAGTCGATAGGAATCGGCATAAAATCGTCTAGGGTTGGTTTGCTTCCTATTTCGTCACACATATTAATGTCCTTGCAAAACATTAATGATCACGATTTCATTGACGCTTTTCATACTACAATTGATACAAATACAGATACATCTCATATCTTGCAGATACATCTTATATCCAGTTTGGATACAATTACAATTGAGACAAATACATATTACATACTGTTTTGATACAGATACATCTTATACAACTAAACTGCATGAACTCGCTCAACTTTTGTTGATGTTTTCAAACTTACATGTATTTCAGGGAATTAGTGGACCAATGCAAAGATTTCAGTTCAAAGAAAACAAGTATCAATACTCCATGCCAACTATTGAAGGGTTTGCCTGTTATATACCGCCTCTTTGCGGTGATATAGTGGTCAAAGTCTTGACATTTTAAGACTTACATTTTGATGTATAAAACGATGACAACTTATTTTCATTTGATGGTTTGTAACCAATACATTCAACTTATGTTGCATTCTTTTGAAACAATTATGACAATGGTATTGGAGCTTGTATTTATTCATATAGTTTGTTCATGTACATCGATATTTATGCAATGAAAACCATACAGATCACACCTTGCGTTTCCGCTACGAGCGGGTGTGACAGCTTGGTATCAGAGCATCGATTGTAGTGAACCAGGATTCTTTCTCGAGTCTAAGTCTACAATCACTAGGGATCTCTCACGAAAACCTCTTGTTCATGTTGAACATAATAAAATTGGACAGGTCAAAAGGTTTTCATTGCATAAACATTTTTCAAGGTCCACTACAACAAAAATTCATTTCACATAAATCAAGCGAGGACATTTCCATGGGTGAAGTCTATGAGAAATAGACACAGTACATTAATAGACTATGTGCCTACAATACATTACATTATCAGTTTATGCATTATAAACAGTTTACCAGTTCAGCTTATACAAGATAGAAATCCTTGATTGATAGGATTTTACATGATTATATATATAGGTTGTTCATATATATGTTGCATGAAATATTTGCCAAGAACAAAATACATTCGACTTCAAACTTTATTATTATTCTTTACTCGCACGACGAAAATATCGACCTCATGTCTATTGCGGAGCTTATGGCGAACATGATTCCTAAGTGAAATCTTAAACTTAATTCCGTAAAATATGGTTGCTTTCTCGCAAATGCTGAGATGCCTGACCATGATAATGACGACGAGGCGAAGGTGGTAACCTTGGACAACAACTCCATTAGTGGGACGAGATCCATGTGACTCATACTAACCAAGGTGGATATACTCTTGTCCTTACAAGGAAGATGAAGTACTCATCTTTAAGGTGCCTCTTCAGTTGTTATTGTTACAGATTCTTTTCATTTCTATTTCACCTAACGTCGTACCGTTCTGCGAGTAAAGACAACGAACGTTGACTCGTGAGCTATCACGAAGGTCCCTCCTATTTTGAAGGTATATTGACAATAATGTTTCCTCTCTTATTGATCGGCTGCTTCGTACGAGAGAATGCTAGGGTGACCATGCAAGGCAATTTATTATTACGGTGGCCAACGTAATAACAACTTGTAGTGCATGGGAATTCTGGTGGACTCTGCGGGCCAAGCTAATGATCACTATTCGTTCGAAATTCTTAAGTTATTATTTGAGATTCTACTAGAACACGAACTGTGGTGGTTAGTATAACACCCTACAATACAATGCAATGCAATGCAATACAATACAATACAATACAGGAAGACGACATGTATTTGTTCACACCTAACATTCGATCTATATCACGATTCAGTTGAGACTAGTCATTTAAACAAACAAAACTTGTTAGCTACTCATGGAGGATTTTCCTCAACATTCTCGAAATTCTTGAACATGGGTTGGTTCCATGGTGTCTATGACACTTTACCCTACTTTACCTTACCTTACTTTATCATATTCCACCTTATCATATTTATTGGAAGTGATACAATAAATTCCGTCGTTTGACATTTGTCTTTTTCCAAGGGATGGTATGGCATGAGCCATGCTGCAACTCCCTCATTACATTCTATTCTACATTTTTGGAGATTCTAATAATCTTGCTAGAGCTTATGAAACTCAAGCACTATTACCATAATTGTCACATGGACAAGTAAGACAAAGGATTTTCTCTACTTAGGACAAACGAGGTCCATAGAGTAGGGAATACATATTATATGGACGAAGACCACTGGTTGGTTTCCCCTCCTCAACGCATTATTTCTCTTTCCATTTAGACGTATGACCAATACATGCAAGAGGCATTACACCTTTTGGTTTTGGTTATCCACATTATCATTCATTTTCGGTTATTCGTATTATCATTTATTCAAACATATATGAACCATGCGGTCTTAAGGTTTCGATGACTGATTGCATTCTTCATTCTTGGGCACATGATAGACTTTATTTATCCAAATACATGTCTAGATTCTTTTAATAGTGTGTATTAAAAAGAACATGGCGCCAAAAGAATCAATTGTTTAAGTTAAAAGTTATGTGTTGAAAATCATTGCTTTTACACAAGACGTGGTTTATACATGACACTGTTACGCATGACATTGTTATACATGACATTTGACGTTGGTATACACAAGACATTTTTGTAAATAACGAGACGTGTGTAATATGAGAAAAGCATGGTGGATACGCCGCTGGTACTTCCTATATATAAGTGCTTATATTATATTGCATATCGTGGTGTTATTCAAAGCTCTTCGACAAAGACAAGACATGACATTTTTGCACAAGACACGACATCCTCTACACAAGACATAATATTCTATTTCATGACATGATATATTTATACACTACATTTTCATTGGTTATTTATTTAACCATACATTATTCTTTTATATCATATGATTTTCATATCTATTTTCATATGATTTTATAAACGAACTCGAGCATAACTAGAGCCAATGTTGATGGTTACATTTGATGCTTGCACAGTCTCTCAAGGGTTGTTCCATACTGGGAAACACCCGAATTCAAACACACTGAGTGTTACATTTCGGGTTTAGCCTCGGAGATCCGAAGCATGACAGCATCATCCCTCCCTACCTCAATCACTCAAACAATAACTCTCGCCATGAGAGAAATGAAGGCAACTGCTGCCATAAACGATTTTGGTACCAGGATGTATGCTGGTAACTTGTCGAAATCCTAAATGTGAATAAGTGTGTGTGTGGTTAGAACTATGAATACTCCACAAAATCCCAATGAAGTCATGAATACGTACACTCTACGATCATCATGTATCAATTCTTTTAATACCAACACTGAGCTTAGCTATTGTTTTTAAATGTTAAGCATATACTCGAATTAGAGTCATGTTGGACACACATTACTATATCAAGATAGCTAATGGGTAATTAGCTGAGACGTATCAAATTCATTAAGGGCCACCGGTATGTATCCTATTCGTCAACATTTCACATCCATGTTATTTTATACAATTGGCAATTTTAGCTTCATCTCAACATTTCACATACATAAGTTTCATGGCTAGCGACGGGATTGTCCTAGCTACAATTAGGGATTGGGTTATCCTACATCTAAACATATGGTTGGGTTATCCAACAACTAAACATATGGATCGGGTTATCCTACATCTAAACATATGGATCGGGTTATCCTACATCTAAACATATGGATTGGGTTATCCTACATTTAAACATAGGGTTCCTAAAACTATACAGTGAAGTCCTCGCCACACAGAATTTAAAATGTACTTGGCCTAGAGTCAAGTAAGCTAGACGTCTCCTCATTCTATAGAATTGGCAAAAAGTAAACTAGTCGAGTCTGGAGCTGAAATTTCAAATATCGATCTCTTACCCATTTAGTTGGATATTTTCGATGTAGTGGTTGGCATGGATTGGCTATCCAATAATCGAGCCGAAGTCTTCTGTCATGAGAAGATCATTCGCCTACCACTACTGAACAAAGAGACACTTGTTATTCATGGAGAGAAGCACGACACACCATTGCAGATCATCAATTGCATGAAGGTACAGAAGCGCTTACGGAAAGGTTGTGTTACCTTTCTGGCACATGTTGTCGACAAGAAGGCCGTTGGGCCGAAGCTGACAGGTATTACGTTGGCAAAATAATTTCCTGAAGTCTTTCTTGAAGACTTGCCAGGACTAGCACCATATCAACAAGTCGAGTTTCACATCGACTTGGTACCGGGAGCCGCACCCATAGCCAAATCTCCATGTCGATTAGCACCTTCTGAACCTTGTAGTTGACCGAATAAGGATGTTGTGAGTTCATAACCCCCACTCTTTACCACTATACATCTTTATAAAGGTTTTGGGGGTGGAAAGACATGCAAGTTTGCAAATGTACACAACATTTCAATGAACAAAAATTCATATTTCTAAACCATGTTACATATAAATTTCCAACTAACTCAAATGGTTTATGAAAGGTCCAAGTTTCTACTCTAAGATAGACTTACGATCGGAGTATCATCAGTTACGAACTCAAGAGGAAAGCATACCGAAAACGGCTTTTAAGACTCGTTACGGTCATTACGAGTTTCTCGTTATGCCTTTTGGTTTAACCAATGCACCAGCGGTCTTCATGGATTTAATGAATCGTGTGTGCAAGCCGTGTCTCGACAAATTCATCATAGTGTTTATTGACAACATATTAATATACTCACGATCGACTGATGAACACGAACAACATTTGAGAACCATTTTGGAGCTACTAAAGAAGGGGAAACTATACGTGAAATTTTCCAAGTGCGAATTTTGGAGTAGCGAAGTACAATTCCTTAGGCATGTAGTGAACGAGAAAGGAATTCAAGTAGACCCAGCTAAAATTGAAGCAAATAAGAATTGGGAGGTGCCCAAGACTCCTACTGGAGTCCGACAATTTTTTTTTTATTAGCGGGATATCATCGGAGATCTATTGAAATTTTTTTTTATTACTCAATTGCTAACCTCCCTCACCCATAAAGACAATAAATGCGGCCCTATCGAAAAAAAAAAACAAGAAATAGCATTACAACTTATTCTTAAGATTGGTGCATAGCATTTTACAATCTTATCATCATCCGACGATACCGATGACTTTGTTGTAAACTATGATGCTTCGCATCAAGGATTGAGTTGCGTACTCGTGCAACGTGAAAAAGTTATTGTGTACACGTCGCGCCAATTAAAAAGTTCACGAGAAGAACTATACCACTCACGACCTTGAGTTAGGCGTGATGGTATTCGCTTTGAAATATGGCGACATTATTTATATGGTACTCAATGCACTATTCTCACGGATCATAAAAGCCTTCAACACATATTCGACCAAAAAGAATTAAACATACGTCAACGACGTAGGGTTGAATTGTTGAACGACTATGATTATGAAATAAAGTACCATTGGGGCAAGGCGAATGCTGTAGCTGACGCCTTGAGCCGCAAGGAGCAAGTTAGAACACTAAGAGTTCAAGCATTAGAGAAGATGATTCACAAGCGCTCAAGGAAGAGCATATTCAAGCAGAAACACTTCGAGGCATGAAGGAACAATTAGTGCCGAAAGAAGATGGAACTTTATACCTTATGAGTCGAAATTGGGTTCCATTCTTTGGCGGCCTTCGAGATGATATTTTGAGGAAGCACATAGGCCTAAGTAGTGAAAGAATACTATTGGTGGCCTAACCTCAAAAGTAATATCACAACTTATATCGGAGAATGCTTGACTTGCGCGAAAGTCAAAGTCGAGTAGCAAAATCCCTCGGACTTGTTACAACAACCCGAGATTCCCGTTTGGTAATGGGAACAAATATTGATGTACTTCATTACGAAGTTACTCAGGACCTCAAGAGGTCACTACATGATATGTGTAATCATCGATAGACTAACAAAGTCCGCACACTTCTTACCAATTTGGGAGAAGGATAATACTGAGAAACTAGCAGAACTCTATCTCAAAGAAATAGTGGCTCGTCATGGAGTGCCTATTTCAATCAATTCAGACCGAGACGGTCGTTTTATTTCTAGAATTTGGAAATCATTTCAACAGGCCTTTGGATCTCATTTGAATCCAAGTACGGCCTTTCATCCATAAACTGACGGCCAGAGCGAACGGACAATCCAAACACTCGAAGATATGCTTCGCACATGTGTTATGGATTTAGGCGGCAATTGGGATACTCGTCTACTTTTAAGTTGAGTTTTCCTACGATAACAGCTACCATACTAGTATACAAGCTGCACCATTTGAGGCTCTTTATGGTCGAAAGTGTCGCTCTCTGCTATTTTGGGCAGAAACTGGCGATAGTCAATTAATTGGTCCGGAATTAGTCCAAGAGACTACGGATAAAACTTTTCAGATCAGAGACCGTATCAAGGCGGCTCGCGATCGACAAAAGGGCTACTCAGACAAGAGGCGGAAGCCATTATCTTTCTAGGTTGGAGGCAAAGTCTTGTTGAAAGTCTCGCCCTAGAAGGGTGTAGCGAGGTTTGGTAAGCGTGGAAAGCTTAACCTCTGTTATGTAGTTCCATTTGAAATCTTGGAAAAGATTGGCACCGGTTTCTACAAACTAAAGTTACTAGAAGAACTAAGTAGAGTACATGACATATTTCATTTGTCGAATCTCAAGAAGAGTCCAACGCAAGAAACAGTTTTCATCCCGGAGGATGAGGTTCATATAGATAACAAACTCCAATTCACAAAGCACCTGTTAAGGTCATGGACGGGAAGGTCCAGAAAATACAAAGGAGTCGTAACATATTAGTAAAAATTCGTTGGAACTCTCGACACGGACCCGAATATACTTAGGAACGTGAAGACCAAATCAAAGTCAAATATCCTCACCTGTTTGAGAACAATCCTACAAAGGATGACTCAGCTTGAATTTCGGGACGAAATTCTCAATAACAGGGGGAGAATGTGACAACTGCCACTTTCGGGTAATTTACGTACATTTAAAGCAATGATTTACATTATACAAGTATGTGTTTTGAATATTCGAACTGCATGATTACATGATATACATCTTAGAACACTCAAGGAATATTCATTTATGATGCACATTATTCATTTTTATTGGTTACCTTTGAAACAATGTAAACAATGCATCGAAACAACTAGAGTAGTATCTAGTAAACTAGCGTGCTGACGAAAACTCAGGATCCGCATAAATCATCTAAATTACATCGTTAGGACTCGGACGATAGTCCAACATCAATTACATATTAAACCTATACGGGAATACAAGAGTTTGGTTTAATATACTACCAATGTCCGGTAGCACAGAAAACTGCCGAAAAGCACTAAAAGCGACGATTTCTACACTTTTCCGCAGAAATTCTGCAGAAATCAGCTTTGTAATATTTTTACGACATGTAAAAATATTATTTAACATAGAATTCATGTGAGGATACCTTCGGGTATCACCCGAACCAATAACTACATCAATTCACACAAGTTACACAACTTAGCGTTCAAACAACGTCTAACCGAAACAATTCGAAACGAATATCCGAACAATGTCGGATTTTTTTTTAGTAACCATCTAATATTATTTTGGTCTTGAAAAGTTAATTTATGACTATTTTAAGTCATGAAACATCTTGAAATTTTGCAAAAACTTAAACCCTTAAACACTTAACCATTTTTTTACCTCATTTTAAACCATGAATTTTACTAACACTTGAAATCACATAAGGTACCCCCCCCCCCCCCCCATGTATGAACGTGTATAAGGGCCCACATACCCTTATTTATGAGTTAAAAATATCAAGATATTTATTTAGATGCAAGTGGATCAAGTTGGTGAATTATTATAACATGTAATCTCATTAGTTACTAACCATTCTACACCACTTTTCACCATACTTTACACACACATAAGAATACTCTCATCATCTTCATCTTTTTACCAAGAACACCACAAAAACCCATTTCCTTTTTAGCCTTTATTTGATGATCAAGTTGTACTTCTATGGAGCTTAAGGTGATCTAAAGCTTTTGGAAGTAAAAGGAAGGGTTTTCATCCATACAAAAGTGTTCTACCAACAAGATCATCATCTACTTAAGTCTTAATAATCTTCTAAGATCATCCCTAGCCTAGTGCTAGAAGTAAGCTTCTATAACTATTTTTTTTATACAAATGTATTAAGTTTATGGTTGTTATTATTGCTAATAATAACCAAGAGATCATACATAATAACATGAGAAAAATACAAAGAAGCAAAGATAAAAATCATGATATATTTATGTTGATTATATTGTGATTTAAGACTTGTGATATGCTTATTTGATCTTGCTATGATGATTATGAGATAAATAAATGGTTAGAGTATGTTTTAAGTTATGATCTAAAAATTATACATGTTTATGTTAAAGGGTTTTTAACATAAAGGATTAAATGGATGATCATAACTATTGTTCTTGTGAAAGTATTAAGGGTTTTTATTTAAAAACAAGACTTTTACAAGATTATAAAAAGTAACATACAACTAGAGATTTTTATAAAAGTTGTTAAAACTAAAATTAAACTTGGTTTTTGAACTTGTTAGCATATGAAATGATCATGGTTAAAACCCTACATGATTTGGATATCATCTTGAAAAATTATGTTATAAAAGTCTCATATGTTTAGTTAAGATGTTGATTAAATTGATGATGATTTGAAAGAAAAAGAAAATGATATGTTTATGAAACATGGTTAAGATAAAAAATACAAAGGTTATATAGCCATTTTTCATAAAAACTTTATTTTATAAAGTAACCACATTTTTGGGTAAATCTCTACAAGAATAAAAAGGTTGTTAAAGAAAGTTTTTATAAAATAAAAGACAAGAAAAATATATATTTTTTTTAAAAATATATATTTGTTTACTTTAACAATTTTTGTGACATGTATTACTTGATGTATTAGTTATATATATCAAAGTAGGAACTTGTATCTAATGTCACATTTAAACTCAAAACACTTTATAACAAAAGTCCTACAAGACTTCACATATTTACGCCTTAAAACGAGTTACGGACGATTCGAATAATCGGACACCATTTATGGTCAAAATGAATGACGGACGACTACATAAGTGAATCGCCAATCCGAGGAGTTACTACGACGTTTAGACGATTTTTCGACACGAAATATAAATATGCTATCGATAACAAATTTCGGATGTTTAAAAACTTATAAAAACTAGTATGTTTTTATTTTACCAAAAAGTATACTTAGTAAATTTTTATAAAAAGGTTTTTATAAAAATGAAAGGCTTACTTTTACTAGTGGGCTAAATTATAGCAAATGGGCTTATTTTACTTAATGGGCTATTTTTCTACAAATGGGCTTATTTTACTTAATGGGCTATTTTTCTACAAATGGGCTTATTTTTCTTAATGGGCTTATCTTCATAATGGGCTTAACATAAATTCATGGGCTAAGCCCAAATACCAAACATATGGGCCAAAGCCCAACACTATTGAAGCCCAACACTATTCAAGCCCAACACTATTCAAGCCCAACACTATTTGAAGCCCAACACTATTTGAGGCCCAACACTATTTGAGGCCCAACACTATTGAGGCCCAACACTATTGAGGCCCAACACTATTTGAGGCCCAACACTATTTGAGGCCCAACACTATTGAGGCCCAACACTATTTGAGGCCCAACACTATTTAGGCCCAACATTATTTGGGGCCCAATAACATGAAAACATGGGCTCGGCCCAATGATACAATTATTGGAAACACAACTATACAATTGATACATATAAGACACGAGATTCAGCGGACTAGATCCGACTATACAACTCACAAGATACAAGATAACGTTTATATATATATATATATATATTTGGTGAAAAATATATATATAACATTTGAACAACTCATTCATCGAATACACAGTTAACGAACAGTAAAGACATACAAGTCTTACACATATTCAAGACACAAGACTTATACTCAGGTCATTTACAAAGACCGAAGGGTCTAACAAATATAAGGACATTTGTAGGTCGCAACATTGTTCAAGACGACCGTATGTCAGATCACAGTTAGTTACTATTCATGGACGCAATTTTGTGAGTTCATGTCCCCTATTCATTTAAATGTTTTTCAAGCTTTACAACTATCGGGGAAAATACATGTACAATAGTATGATAAGCCAAGGAATGAAACACCTTAGATCATGTGCGAATTAGGGCCATACTATAAGCACCATTAATCCAGTTTGGACCAAGGAACAAAGGTTTAGATCTAATGGGTTTTGGCGAGCCCCACTCTTGGTCGTGGACCCATACAGAAGAGTGCGTTTGTGTCCCAGTCGATAGGAATCGGCATAAAATCGTCTAGGGTTGGTTTGCTTCCTATTTCGTCACACATATTAATGTCCTTGCAAAACATTAATGATCACGATTTCATTGACGCTTTTCATACTACAATTGATACAAATACAGATACATCTCATATTTTGCAGATACATCTTATATCCAGTTTGGATACAATTACAATTGAGACAAATACATATTACATACTATTTTGATACAGATACATCTTATACAACTAAACTGCATGAACTCGCTCAACTTTTGTTGATGTTTTCAAACTTACATGTATTTCAGGGAATTAGTGGACCAATGCAAAGATTTCAGTTCAAAGAAAACAAGTATCAATACTCCATGCCAACTATTGAAGGGTTTGCCTGTTATATACCACCTCTTTGCGGTGATATAGTGGTCAAAGTCTTGACATTTTAAGACTTACATTTTGATGTATAAAACGATGACAACTTATTTTCATTTGATGGTTTGTAACCAATACATTCAACTTATGTTGCATTCTTTTGAAACAATTATAACAATGGCATTGGAGCTTGTATTTATTCATATAGTTTGTTCATGTACATCGATATTTATGCAATGAAAACCATACAGATCACACCTTGCGTTTCCGCTACGAGCGGGTGTGACAGAACACTCACCCCAAGAGTTCCCAGGTAAGAGTGACTGGTCCGATACTGCGGATTTGTACGAACACTCTAGCCTTCGACAGAAAACTCAGGGTACAGGCATTCACTCTTCCAGTTTGCACGTGTTCACATTATAAGACCCAAACTTTGATGAGATTTTGAATTCTTAGAGGGTTCAAAACCTAGTAATCAATCATCCTAGAACAGATGATTAGTTTTCAAAGCGGTTTTGAAATTTATGTTCTTGTTGAGGTCGTCGCCTAAGGATAGGTGACGGTATTGTTGTATGACTAAACGCAAGTAAACTCGCGTTAAGGTCCTAGGAAGGTTATAGACTAGGTCAAAGCATTACTAATAACCTAATTCCCTATAACCATGAGCTCTGATACCAACTTTTCTGTCACACCCCGACCATGTAAAACAACAAAACGTGGCGGAAACGTCGGGGAGTGTTGTAACAGAATCATTGTTTCATAACACATGGAAATTGAAATATTGTTTTATTGATTAAAGGAGTTACAATGTCTTGACAATCAAAGAAAACATAACATAAATAACTAGTCTTGCATCTTTTATTGTCGCTAAGGCCCAAGTCCGCCTAAGTGTAACTTGATAAACCCTATGCATCATATCCTGAAACACATGTGAAAATAGGTACGTCAGCATAAAAATGCCTGTGAGATACATAGGTTTTGTGAAAATAGAATTCATGACTTATGTTTAAGAAAATGTTTAGTCATGAACCTTGTAATTTGCTTTGTCTTGTAAATCATTTGAAAAGTGATAAATAAACCAAATGATATATATGTATAAAAGAATAATACATGGTTAAGTAAATAACCAAGTAAAATGAGTTTATATCAGATAAGTTGTTTGTAAAACAATGTATTGTGAAAAGTATGTTATTTGTATAAAATGTTATATGTCTAAATTGAAATGATTCAAATAACGCTACGATATGTAATACCCTACAAGCACTTATATATAGGAAGTACCAGCGGCGTATCCACCATGCTTGTATTATATTACACACGCCTCGTTACTTAAATCACTTACTCAAACCAAACCACCAAAGTAAAATGTTTATGTATAATCAAATGTCAAAACGTTTGTGTGAAAACCATGTCAAATGTCTATGTCTAATGTAAATCATGAATTGTGTATATCAATGTCAAAATGTTTATGTCCAATGTAAATCATGAATTGTGTATATCAATGTCAAAATGTTTATGTCTAATGCAAATCATGTAATGTGTATCCAAAATATCATGTATGGTAAGTGAAATATATCAACTAAACCATATGTAAAATGCACAAAAACAAGGTATTGAAGTAAAACATGGTTTAAATCAAAGTTATGTTTTGTGGAACAAATGCATGCTATACCGATACAAACATCTATGCGGTATTGTGAAAATGCATACATCCAAGCCTTGTGTCTGTGGTGATAGACCTTTAAACAAATTAAAGGTTTATCTGTGTTATGTTTATCGAATTCGGTCATTCCTTCCATCCAAACATACCTAGGATGTCAGGAACGGGAGTTGTCAATTCCTATGGTACCACTACCTACTAACGAATGGCGTAGCTAATGTTAATGAATGTATTTTTGTCCCATTTAAACAAACCAAATGTCATACCAAAATGTAAGCATGTGATGAATAACAAATGTACTAAGTATGCACACAATGGACATACATAGCATAAAATGTAATGTAAAACAATGTACTAAGTATGCACACAATGGGCATACATAGTATAAAATGTAATGTAAAACGATGTACTAAGTATGCAACAAAGGACATACATAGCAAAAACACAATGAAATCATGTACTATAAGTGTACTATTGAACATAAGAAGCATATGATATGAAAACATGAAAGGCACGAAAGTAACAAGTAGGCACATGTGTTTCACCCCAAAATGTTTGGAAACCAGTAAAAGAGAGGTCTATGTACTCACTTGAGATTGCTTAGTAGTCCTTGAGTAACAACCAAACAATGCTAGAGATCACGGAAATCAAACGGCACCTAATATAGGTAACTATGTTAATAAACGGACCTATTTGGAGGATCGGGTAGCATGAGGGTTTGTAAACCAAATAAGCATGGGAACTTACGTAATATGGTTTAACAAAGCCTACATACTAAAATGAAACATAACCTAAGTGCTTACGACCCATTACGGACCCGTTTAGGTAGCTTATGCTACTTTAACGCGTCGTTCGCGTGAAACGCGTTCGGAATGCCTAACTAGTCCTATGATAAGTAAAATATGCCTTAACATGTCTAATATTGTTACCAAATCAGTTTTGATACCAAAAGTTATGTTACATATGCTTAAAATGAATTTTGGCGTCAAAAGGGGTATTTTGGTAATTTTCCTAAGGCATATAAACTACCTATCATACAACTAACTAAACGAAGCGACCATAAGGTATAACCTCGGAAGGTTATTCCCTATAAACTATGGTCACCTAATGTGTTTGGTCGGATCCTAATGATCAACCAAACGGGTCGGGTTCGAAAGTATAAGCGATTGTTTAGATCGCTTACCTTACGACCCTATATAAGCACTAAACTAAAAGTGACGAGCTAAGCATGTTAAAACATGCTTAACTAAGTTTAGAAAACAGGTTTGGTATCAAAACAAACAGTTTTGATACCTAAGAGTAGTTTGGTTACAAAATACGCAATAATGCGCATTTTGGTGGAAACTACGACTCGCCACTGAGCCTAGATAACGTGGTAATCAGTAGGTATAGTCACTAGGGACTATAACCATCGTGATTACGCTCACGTTATGAAGTTCAAACGAACTTCGCATTGACCATAAACTGATCAACGTAGAAAGTCAAACAAAGTTTGACTTTTAACGCTAAAAGTATAAAAAGAACGAAGGAACACTTACAAAGGGTCCCCGAAAGCTAATCTTGATCCAAGTAGCTCAGGTATGAAGCAATGGCTTCAACTTAGAGCTTTTAGATCAGATTTTGTGGGTTTTGCAAATGAATGGGGTTGGGTATTTATAGTAAATGGACAACTGTTAGGATCGTTTCTCGTAATCCGGGCTTTAATCTCACCCCTACACTTGTTGAAATTCCCATGGAACACCAAAATGGCCCCTCATTAACATGAAGAGGCAAGTGCAATTGGGTTTGGAGGGTGTGACAGCTGGTACAGGCTGTTTAGAAGTTTTTGAACAACTGGGAGGTCCTTACGGACCATAAGGGTGATGGCTTACGGTCCGTAAGCCATCATCTTTGCTGAAATGACAGATTTGGTCCCTGCAGCTCCAAACTTGGTTTTTGATGCATTTTTGACACGTTTAAGCCCTGTTAACCTCGTTTCAAAGCTCTAAAATGAAGTTAAAGTATAGGGAACTTAAAATGTGCTCAAAAATATCTCGGATGTCGGTTCGTTTGGCCGTACGGTTGCGTTGTTCGGCTAATTACGACGGAAGTCGTAACGAACGCAAAAACGGTCCAAAATGCGCGACGAATGGAATTTTGACAAGCCAAACACTAAAGCATAATATTATAATGCTTACATAAATTTTTGGATGTCCGGATGTATTCAGAACGTAAGATATGCGTGAAAGTGCAAACTTGTGCACTTTTTGACGCTTTTAGTCCCTGAATGACCATAAAGTTTATTTTAGCATACCGAACCCCTCAAAGCCTATTTCTAAGCTATTTAAAGGATATTTATGGTATGTTTAACTTATGGTCATGTTCCGGAATGTCTGTTACAGTTCAAATTGGCATACTTTCGCAGTTTGTCAACTTTAGTCCCTGTAAGCGATTTAACTTGATTTTGCCATACCAAAGCCTTCAAAACTTATTTCTAAGTTATGTAAAGGTTATTTAAGGTATGTTAAGCCTATTTCACTATTCCTAAGTGTTCGTTTCATTAAACTGGTTATATTTACGCATCAGTGCGCGTATAACCTTCCAGAAAGCGATTTAAAGCTTGAAATCGAACAAGAATTGATATGTGCAAAGGATACACATATTTATACAAATGCCAAGTATGAAATACAATATTTCATTGGTTTGGTATTTGTTTGATGGCAGTGGAGGCACAGGTGTCACAACCGTATTTCGAAATAACACGTTATAGACTCAAGAAAATCAATTTTTCGTTAAGTTACGACCTGGTTACAGCCGACTGAAGGCGGCTGTAACAGTTTGACAGCTTCCTGTTTTCAGCTTATAGCGCTCTAACGCAAGTTCTATTTGTTCCGTTAACATGTTTAGTGATCAACAACGACATTTAACATCACTTGCAGCAGGTTATTGTTTATTTAACTCAGATTTATCATGTCAAGTACCATTGTTCATAACAGATTTCAAGAGTACAAGTTTTCATCAAGTAACCATTATCAACATAAATAAGACAACATCATACTAACATTATTTCATCCTATTATATCTTTTAACCATTAAAGTAGGAGTAAACAAGGTTAAATCAAGAACTTACAACTAGCTCAAAGGCTAGGGAAGATCTCTAGTGAAAAAGATGATGAAGAGGGGATGATGAAAGCAAATGAGAAGGATTCTCCAAGACCTTCAAGCTCCAACTCCATGTATCACCTTCTAGACTTGAATGAGCTTGGAATTGGAATGATATGGTGGTGACAAGGTGGTGGTGGTGGCGGTTATAGAGGGAGCCGAGAGGAGAGGGTGAGGGATGGGGAATGAAAATATGAAGTGATGTTGAAATCTCAAGACCATACTTATAATCTTGTCCTTCTTATATTTTGGCCATAAGATCAAGCAACAATCTTCTCAAATCTTATAGGATCTTAGCAAGATCACACAAGATCATGGGTGATCTATGGTGGGGTTCTCATGACCGATTACTAGTATGGGGTAGGGGGGCTAAGTGTAAAATTTCATGGTAAGTGGTAAATACTAGTTCAAATCCAAGTATATGATTACATATGTTAGTTAGTGGATATTCTAGTGGGTGTTATGGTGTTCGAGGATCATAACTAGCAAAGAAATAATTAAACAATGTTTCTTGCAATATTTTGGTGTCCCGGGTAGTGTCCGGTTGTTCGGTTAGATACCGGTTCGTTAAAGTGCTAAGTTGTTCCGTTTAGTGTCTTTTATGTATCTTTTTGTAACACTTTTAATTCCCAACACTTAGGAAAGTATACAGGACTATTTAGTCAATTTTCTGCACAAGACTAGTATGTTAACAAGCACATGTAAGTATAACGCAGTAATCAGAAAGCAGTTAAGTAATTCAGCACAGTCATCAAGCACTTTAATTAACATTAATAAATATTACTGATACATGTAATTATGAGGGTTGTCACAGTCGGATAAACCCTTAACAAGTTAAAGGTTTATCAATTATGTATATTGGATTCTGTCGTTCCCTACTTCCGAACAAACCTAGGAAGTCAAGAACGGGAATTGTCAAGTCCTATGGTACCACTACATACTACCGAGCGGCGTGATCAATGTTAATGAATGTATTATTGTCCCGTTAAACATACCAAATGTCATAACCAATGTAAGCATGCTATGTGAAAACCATGTACTTAGTATGCTAAGTAAACATACATAGTAGAAATGTCCATGAAATCAGTTGTGCCCATATGCTGAGTAAACATATGCAGCAGAAATGTAATGTAATGTAAATCAATGTGTCCATATGCTGAGTAAACATATGCAATAAAGTGTCTATGAAATCAATGTACTAGCATGCTCAGTCAACATACATAGCAAAACATAATTGAAATCATGTACTATAGGTGTACTAAGGGAACATAGCATGTTTTTTGTCATAAAAAGCAATGAAAGCATGAAAGTAACAAGTATGCACATGTGTATCACCCCAAAGTATTTGAAAGAGGTAAAACAAGGGACTAAGTACTCACTTGGGATTGCTTATTAGTCTTGGAATAAAGACCAAACAAAGCTTGAAGGATCACGGAATCAAACGGCACCTAATTATGTCACACCCTGACTTTTGCGGAAGCGTATGATGTGTGACTTACTCAATATCATTGCATTCAATCATAATAAACAACTACATGATTAAAACATGATGTTCATCCATTCATAAGTTTGAAAAGTTACAAACACAAGTTATTTAAGTTTCAACCAACATATCCTCGAGTTGTGTTACAAAACAAAAGTGGATGACATCTAAACTTGAAATTTACGTCTTGAAAACAACACCAGCGCCCAAGATCCATCTTGTTTTCCTGAAATACATGTAATTTTGAAAACATCAACAAAAGTTGAGGGAGTTCATGTGTTTCTGTATGTGTTCGAATAATCATGTAAACATTTGTAATCATTGTAAGTATGGCTTTGTAATCCGATATGAAAACGTCTATGAACAGATCAATTAATGTGTAGCTAATACATTAATATGTGTGAAATGGTGCAGGAAGGCTCAAACCTTTGCGCATTTCGTACCGGGCAACCCGGCTGGAACGACATAGTCACCACATGCGGCCAACTCGTGGACCCATGGGTGGGGGTCGCAACACCCAAATAGATCTATCACTCATGCCCCTCGGTCCTTATACAAGGATTAATGGTCTTAAGTTAATGCCTACCCATTCACATGATCTAACAGTTCATTCCTTAGCTAACCATACCATTTGTAATCATTGTAACATTTGTAACATGTACTTCACCACCGAAGTTATAAAACTGAAAACAGTTAAAAGGAAAGGGGGACATGAACTCACAGATTTGCGTCCTGTCTCCAGTATACCCAAAGTATGTATCCTTACACCGTACTATAACCTACACATGTGTTATGGTTTATTAGACGGCTGGGTCGTGCCACGACTTTTAGTCTTGTTTGTTATGACTTAGTATCTTTGTGTTACATCTTTGATGTACTTGTATTATTCCAAAGTGTATAATTATTTGTTAAAATAATAATATTTTAACTTAAGTTATATTCATTAACTATTTGGAATATTTGTTAAAATAATATATCTTGACTTGGTATATCATGTATTTATACTTGTATATTCTCCCAAGGATGGGTATAATTATACTTGTGTATTTTTGCCAAGTCTTGGTGGAGTATTCCTGTGTGTATTTGTACGTACGAGGATACGTATTCTTGTTGTATTTATTAAGTATTCTTATACTAAATTTTTGTATTAAATTTTCCGAAATCTTATTATTAACCAATAAAAATCACCAATTTATATTCTTAAAATATATTTATTTTAAGAAACTTTTATAGAAATTATCCATAAACCTTTCTTGGCAAAAATAATTATATTTTCAAATAAACCTCAAAAATAATATATTTTTGAGATTACCTTAGAAAATATCTATAAATCCATTTTCACCCAAAATAATATACTCACAATTTGTTTAAGAAAATATATATTTTCTTCCAAAAACAATATACCTTCTAATTGTACAAGAAAATATATTTATTTTTCTCCATTCAAAATAATATATTTTCTACTTCATAAAAATTTGATATATTTTTGTAATACTTGTAAAAATCATATTTTCGTTTCTTTGGTTTCCAAAATTCCTATTAACTTATTTGTCAAACAATATATATATATATATGAATTTAATTCCGGAATATTTATCTAGTTCATATTCCTTGTTCGGTTTGTCCAATTTTGGGCATAAATTATATATTCATTTATGTCACACCCCGAACATGTAAAACAACAAATCGTGGCGGAAACGTCAGGGAGTGTCGTAACAGAATCATTGTTTCTCAACCATGGATTAAATAGTTTCGTTTTATTGAATTATTGAACTCATTGTTTTATTACAAATCAGATAAATACAAATAATTGTATCTCAAATTTTAAAGTCGCTAAGGCACAAGTCCATCCTATGTGTAGCATGCATCAATAATTGTCACATAGCAGCACTTGAAACATATGTGAAAATAGGTACGTCAGCATAAAAATGCATGTGAGTAACATAGGATTTGTGTATTAGACTCATGTCTTTGGATAACACAAGAAAAGGTTTTATATTTTCAAAAATAGCCATGAATCATTGTAAAAGTTTTGTTTCTAAAATGCGTCGTTTTGGTAAAATGTTTATAGTGTATACGAGAATATACTTTGGTTTTGAGATAAGCGGATGAGTAGTATATCTAAATATACTTTAGTTTTGAAATAGATAAATAGATTCGGTAGTATATCACAAGTATACTTTGGTTTAAGAATGAAAAACATCGGTAGTATAATACATTATACTTTGGTTTTGTAAATAACATATCAACTTATGCTTTGGATTTGAAAATAGCACATCAACTATGCTTTGGTAGTATATTAAAATATACCTTAGTTTGTGAAATAACAATGTCGGTAGTATATCAAATATACTCTAGTAAACAATATCACATTGGTAGTATGTCGAAACATACCTAATATCGTGGTTTGGTAATATATCAAACTATATTTTCGTAAACAATAGCATATCAAATTATGCTTTAGCAAACAGTGTCACGTTGGTAGTATATCGAAATATACCATATTTCGCGATTTGGTAATACATTCAAATCTTAGTGCATCAAACTACACTTTAGAGACTATAGAAATACCACAAAGGCAAATTCTATTTGGTTGAAATTTGGTTTCTGACATTCCATACAACAGGAATGGGGTGTCTAGTCCTATAGCGCTATATCGTACTACCTATCGACTTGATCATTGTTAATGAATGTATAAATAACAGTATAAATGAACAAATAGTTCTAACAAACTTTGGAAATCAGTGTTCGAATTATGGATAATAGTTCAATTCGTCAAAAGATATGTACTATGCATGTGTAATCATATGGTTAAAATCATGAAAACGGCGTATCGGGACATATGTATCACCCCAAAACATTTGAAAATAGTAAAAGAGGGGACTATGTACTCACTTGAGATTGTAAGTATCCTCGATTAAGTTTCCTAAGAAAGCTCGGAAATCAAGGAATCAAGTGGTACCTAGTAATCGGATCGCTAGTTAAACAATCGGCGCCTAAATCGGAAGATTGGGTAGAATGAGGTCTCGTAAACCAAATGAGCATTGGAACTCATGTGATATGGTTTAACGAAGCCTACATTCTAAATCGAAACCTATCCTAAGTGCTTACGACCCGTTACGACCCATTAAGGTAGCTTACGCTACTTTAACGCGTCGTTCGCGCGAATGCGCATTCGAGACGCCTAACTAGTCCTATGACAAGTATTATATGCCTAAACATGTTTAAATATGTTGCATAATCAGTTTAGGTGACAAAAATTAAGTTACATATGCTTAAATACCAATTATGCATGAAAAGGGCATTTTGGTCATTTACCTAAGGCATATAAACTACCTATCATACAACTAATTAAACTAAGTGACCATAAGGTATAACCTTGGAAGGTTATTCCCTATACAACTATGGTCACAATACATGGTTGGTCGTATCCTATCGATCGACCAAACGGGTAGGGTTCGAAAGTCTAAGCGGTGGTTTAGACCGCTTGACTTTACGACCCTAAACAAGCACTAGACTAAAAGTGACGAGTTAAACATGTTAATACATTTTTAACTAAGTTAGAAAATAGGTTTGATATCAAAACAAAGTGTTTTGATATCCAAAAGTACTTTCGTTGCAAAATACGCATAAACACGTACTTTGACCAAAACTTTGACTCGTCACTTCGACTAATTGACGTGGTAATCAGTAGGTATAGTCATATGGGACTATAACCATCGTGATTACGCTCACGTTGCAAAGTTCGAACGAACTTTGTGTTGAACAATTCATGGTCAAAGCAGAAAGTCAAACACTGTTTGACTTTCATGCTTAAAAAGCAATAACAACTATGAAAGAAGCTTACAAAAGGTCCAAGCAATGAAGAATTTGATCTAAAATACTCAGGTATGAAGCTAAGGCTTCAACTTAGAGCAAAATCAGACCAAATGTGAGGAATGGTGCTTGAACAAGGTGGGTATTTATAGATTTTCAAGAACCATTAGGATCGTTTCACGTAATTCGGGCTTTAATCCTAGCCATCCAAGTGTTACCCATAGTTTACAATACATGGGGAACATTAAAACCATCAAATGGTATCACAAATCAGGGATCAAAACCATCAAAACCAGCTCAAATGACCAAATTCATTGTTTTTGTCTGGCAGTCTGTCGCAGGCCGCGTAGACTCTCACTGAGTGTTACGCGCCCCTCCTAGACATCTTTCACAGATTGTCAAGTTTAGTCCCTGCAACTCCAAAACTTAGTTTTTGATGCATTTTTGACATGTTTAAGCCCCGTTAACCCCATTTCAAGGCTCTACAATGAAGTTAAAGTATAGGGAACATGAAATATGCTCAAAAACATCTCGGATGTTGGTTCGTTTGGTCGTACGGTTGCCTTGTTCGGTTAATTACGACGGAAATCGTAACGAACGCGTGTACGGTACAAATTGAGAAACGAATGAAGTTTTTGCATTCCAATCACTAAAATAAAATATTTTAATGATTACAAAAATTTTTGGATGTCCGGATATGTTCAGAACGTAAGATATGCGCGTAAATGCAAACTTGTGCACTTTTTGACCCTTTTAGTCCCTATTGATCAAATAAGTGTATTTTCGCATACCGAACCCCTCAAAGCCTATTTATAAGTTATGTAAATGATATTTAGGGTATGTTTAGATTATGATCAAGTTCCGAAATGTTCGTTACCATACAAATCGACATACTTTCACAGTTTGACGCAAATAGTCCCTGCGATCGAATAAACTTGTTTTCGACACACCAAACCATCCAAAACTTATTTCTAAGTTATTTAAGGGTTATTTAAGGTATTTTAAGCCTATTCCATTTTTCCGGAGTATTTGTCGCGTTAAACTGATTATGTTTATGCATCAGTTCGCGTATAACCTTCCAGAAAGTGATTTAAAGCTCTAAATCAAACAAGAATTCATATGTGCAAATGATACACATATTTATATAAATCCCAAGAATGAAATACAAGATTTCATTGGATTTGCATTTGTATGATGGTCGTAGAGACACAGGTGTCACAGTCTCCCCTACTTTAGGAAATTTCGTCCCGAAATTTAATTTTAGAGGGAATCTGTGAAGACAACTGTGATTGTTTCGCTTTCGAAAGAATCCTTCATACCCTAAGTAAAACTCTGGGCCACGTGTGGATTTTTAGCGAATTTGTTATTTGTCCAAGTGGTGTCCTTGTAGTAACAAAACATGGAGTTTCGAACAACGGATAGAAGAATGTTTCCTATGAAGACTATTATAGGAAATTTGTGTGTGCTCGAAATCGGAGTCGAAGATTGTAAGATAAAATAACGTTGGTCAAGGTCCAGGACTTCTAGTAACTTAAATAATGCTACGTTCTCAATGTATTAAGGAACACTTATATATAGTAAGTACCAACAGCGTATCCACCATGCCCTTTTTACATTGTTCCCGTTTCGTTATTCTTATCACTATAGGTCTTAACAAATGACAAAACTTGCTGTGGTTTCTGTGCACTGAATTCCATAATTATGTATGCATCCATAATTACGTAATTCCTTGCACAGTCCGCACAGTTCATTTCATAATGCGTAGGGTAAAATCAATCGAACAAACATGTAATGACTTGACTAGACCACCAAAGGATCTCTTTAACTAGATCAACGAACGACCCTTTTAACTAGATCAACACATGATCTCCTTAACTAGACCGTCGTATGATCTCTTTAAATAGACCACTAAAAGATCTTTGTAACTTTGAATCAAATAATCGTTTTGAAATAGCACTTTGGAATCCAAGGTTCTTACTATTTGCATAGAAAATCCCCTTAAGGAATTTAAGATAGTACTTTGAGTATCCTTCTGAGAATCTAACGTATGAAAATACGGAAGATTCTACTAGGACTTAGATAGCGAGCTTTAGAATTACACATAATCTCATAATCGTGTATTCATTAATTTAGTTATTAGCTCGTTCCTTAATTTGAATTAATGCATTTAAAGTACACCAGACCAATCACGGACTTTAAATGGTACTTTAAGTATCCTTAAGAATCTAGCTATGAAGATAGGAAGATCTTATAAGGATTTAGCTTTGTTTTTGTCGTATCGTAACATTCGTATTAGAATACATAAGGAATCCAATTAAGGACTCACGATAGTACCTTTAGATATCCAATCAGGGATTTGAAATGGTACTTCAAGTATCTGTTTAAGAATTTGCAACTTGTACCTTGTACTTTGCTTCTTAAGAGAAACGAGTACTTAGGATTTTCGGGGAGATCACAAGTGATCATAAAATGAAAGAATCACACGAGTAGTTTGTTTTGTAAGGAACACAGTTCCTTGGCGTCAGCATCGTAGGGTTGTATCAAACATACACACAATCATATCAGTTTCGTAAAATAAAATTGAAACAAGAAATTTTATTTATATAACAGCTGAATTATTTCAAAAGATAACAACAAAGGAAATACAAAGTCTAATTGTTCACTGCTGCATTGTTGTTTGCGTTTGCCTCGTTTATGTTAAACACTCGTCCACACGCTGGATTTGCGTTAACAAGTCTTGGGCAATTGTTTCGGTAGTGAGTAAGATCACCACAGTTATAGCACGACCCAGGTGGAAAATGTGCTTGAGCAGCAGCAGGATTTGCAGCAGCTTGGTTTTGGTTAGCATAACGGCAGGTATTGACCAAATGTCCCAATCACCCATAGTGGGTACATTTGTGACACTGTGTTTGCTCCAGATGATGGCGGTTTCATTTGTTGCACAGAGGTGCAGTACCAACATAGTTTTTCCTTGTACGAGGTTGTGCTGGTGTAGCACCCCGTGTTTCGAAAGTCAAAGTCAAGATTGAAGTCAAAGGGAGACAAGATTGCTGATTGTGATCTGTCACTCCTTGCTCAAATCCTGTTTTGAATTCTTTGACTTGTGTATAGTCTCTTATGCTTTATGTTAGTTGTATTATGTGGAGAACTTATTAATAACCGAAGACTATTCGATATTTATCTCATGTTTTCTCGCTTTATCGCCTATCGCTTATCGCAATCGCAACTCGAATTACGCGTTCTGGTTAATGTTCTTATGTGTGTGTGTGCCTTATGTGTTACTTGTGCATGTTTATTTATGTTTATGTGATGGTGACTAATCGAAACTCAATCGCAATCGAATCGCAAACGCTAAACGCAAGTCAATTAAGGATGATTGTATGTTGATATAGTAGTTGGGATTAAAAGTAATTTGAATAGGAAACTCTATCGCATCGCAACGCTGAGCACGCGAATCGAAATCGCAAAACCCATCGCGTCGTTCACTCCAATCGAGTGGCCAGCCGATTGAGCTGCCACCCGATCGAGTTGCCACTCGATCGAGGTGCCACTCGATCGAGCAGCCACCCGATCGGGTTGCCACCCGATCGACCAGCCACTTATGCCCCTTTCCTTTTATGGAAACCCTATAAATACCCCTTTCAACATCACAAACTTACCTTTTCTGTACCTCTCGTCCGACCAGCGCTTCTTGCCCACTTTCTTCAGATTTCTCGCGATTCTTGTAAGTTTTCCATCTAAATCTTGTACTTTCTTGATCTACACGCACTCCTACACCTTTCTATCTTTTAAATCTTAACTTTTAACCGTGAAATCACTAGATTTGAGGTGTTCTAGGATGATGTCATCATGGTGTTCTTATGAACTTCATGTTTTGGCTTCAATCCACCACGAACAACTTAGATCTGAACGATTTCCACACAAATAAACAAAGATCTTTCATAGATCTGAACATATTCATGGTGAAAAGGATTGAAAGATGGTTTTCCAACCTTCTTTCAACTCTTTTACACTCAATACACTCAAAACTGATAGAATCGGAGCTTGTTCTAACCTTCTACTCTTTCGTGTTGATGTGTTGGTTCAAGATCTGGATTCTATCCATGAGACGTTGATTTCGGGTTTGAACATGAACAACCAACTCAAACCGGGAACTGTTCAGATCAGGGTGATTCCTGTCCGGCCAGCTCACTTGGGACGAGATAAGGGTTCCGTTGTACAAACAAGACATCAAAACGCCTCATTCAAAACTACAACACTCCAAACAGAAACCAGTGTTAGAACGATCAGACCGTCGGAATAGACTACCGTCCGATCGGGTTACCACCCGATCGGATTGCCACCCGATTGACCGGCTGTCCGATCGGGCTGCACTTGGTTCTATACTTAAACGATTTTCTCAAACTATTTAAGGATCTGAACGTTGAAACAGACTACCACCGGTTCGGATTGCCATCTGATCGAGTAACCGTCGGATCGTGTTTTCACACCCTGGCTTTTGCGGAAGCGTGGGTTTATTTGGTGTGACTTCTTAATACCATAGCTTAATCACAACAAAGCTATATGAAAATAAAACCATGCAGATCATCCATTGATTTAAGTTTAAAAAGTAAAATATCACAACATTGTCTTAGTGCGTTGACACATGCAACGGAAATTGCAACCTAATAACATAAAAAAACATTGTTCGAAAGACACAACCACAAACTTAAGATAGACGTAGTTTAAGAACTGTGACTCGTCCAGGTAAAAGCCACAACCCCTAAATTCGGATGATCCCATAACTCTACGCAGCGTGAAAACGTAGCATACCGTGCCAGATCCTTAGTTCCCTGAAATACATGTAAGTTGGAAAAATCAACAATAATGTTGAGCGAGTTCATGTGTAAGTGAGTATGTAAAACCTTTGTATGTATAAAATCCTGGTATGTAGCAAGTAAGGAAAAAGAGATCGATTAATGTGTAGCTAATACATTAATAAGTGACATGGCCTAGGAACGACATAGTCACCACATGCAGCCACACGCTGGCCCATGTGTGGGGCTCGCAACACCCGATAGATCTATCACTCATGCCTCTCGGTCCTTATACAAGGATTAATGGTCTTACGATAATAGCCTATCCAGTCACGTGATCTAGCAGTAGGTTCCTTAGCTAATCATACCGTGTATAAAATGTTTGTAGTAAATGTAACATGTATTTCACCCCCGCAGTTTAAAAACTGAAAACAGTTAAGAGAAAAGGGGGAGCATGAACTCACCGAAGTGCGTCTCTAAAAAGTATCTCCCAGAAAATCTGCTATGCGACGAACTACACGTACTAACTTCTATTAGACGGACGGCCGTGCCTTAGTTCAAGGTTTAAGTTTTTGGGAAATAGTTAGACAACTATTTCGTGTTTACACTTCGTAATTATTTGATAATATATTCCTTCCCAAGGATGGGGGTTTTAATACACGTGCGTTCGTATAACTTCGAAATATATTATTAAGTCTCACTTAATAAAATGTATTTTATTTCATTTGTCGAAAATACTTTACTTCCAAAATATAAATAAATTTCCCAAAAATATTATATTTTATTCCATATAATTTTCCAAAATAATATCCTAGTTAAAATACACACTTATGAGTATTTTCTGAAAATACGTAAGTTACGTTGTAAGGTTCGGGTGGTATAAATAATACCGGTGTAACTCAAATATTTATTGTGAAGGCGTTCGTATTATTTTGGAGCCGTGAATACTCGGTGTGTACGAGTTATATTATTTTTACTCTAAAAATAATATTTGTATAGTTCACAAAATAATCATAAAAATTACACAAGTGTTACTATGGAAAATATATATTCTAAATATATATTTTAGTAAGCTTTATTTTGTGAAAATCCCACCTCCGACACTTGGAAGTTTCGTAATAAAAATCGTGGCGAAAGTTATTTGGGAAAACAAGTAAAACATATATCCATAACACTTGTGATAAAAATATTTACAAGTGTTAGATTTTTGGAAAAAATTCGCCAGAGTTTCCTCTGTAACTGGAGGTGGCCACGCTTACAAGCGTATCATTTTCTTTTAAAATTTCAATTCAACAATGTTCCCAACATCAATCAACAAAGTTTCATCATCAAAATAGTCAAAATAAATATAAATCGCAAAACACATGAACTTGTGGTTTGTGTAAAATATGTAGTAACTTTCCCCATATTTTTTAGTAGATCTTTTATAAATAAATTTGGTTTCTTTGAGAACCTTGTTTTTAAAGAAGACACGTCTTTACAACCTTTGTCAAAAATTACAACAATAATTCTTTGTTAAAACTCTTTGTTACACAAGTGTCTACACACTTGTGTGTTCACAAAAATCACCTTTGTTTAGGGAGGATCCGGCTTTAAAAGTATGATTTCATTTTACACTTGGTCCTTCGAAAATACCACTTGTAGATCCGTAGATCTACTAGTTTAGAACTCCATTTTATAAGAAAAATTGTTTTTACACAAGTTCATGTTTATGTTGGAAAAGGTTCGTCATCTAGAAACTTTACAATTTAAACATAAGGCTAGTTCATGTTTTGTGAACATGATCTAACGGGTTGATGACGATCCATTTCCATACTAGCAATCAACAACCATAAATAATCATAACAACACTAGTTTTATAAGTTTTACACCATTACATTGCTTTTATCCAACAAGTTCATTACTTTAGTAAACTTTTATTTTATGATCTTACATTTTCATGATTTTCAACCGACAAAATTCTTATTAACCACTTTAGAATAGATCAAAAAGGCGTTTAGAGTCACTTACTACTAGCTCGAGGCTAGGGAAGAAACTAGTCAAAAAACGAGTGGTTAAAAGCGTTGAGGTGAGGTCCTTGACGATCCGCAAGCACCGGGCTTCCTCGTATGTGACCCCTTACACTTGTATATGAGTATAATGCCTTGTATGAAATTGTAAAATGGATGGATGGAAGTGAATGCTCTCGGCAGAAGACAAGGCAAGAAGAAAGAAAGAAAAGCAATGTTGAGTGGTGATTTGTGAAGTAAATGGGGGGAACCTTGAGTTATAATTATAGTCCAATTTACTCTAATTACCCAAGGGATCTTATGTAGTCAAGATTTTGAGCATAGATAAATATAATATCCAAAAAAAAAAAACTTGTGGTGTATGTGTTCCCCAAGGAACCGTTCGGTTCAAGGGTGGGGGTATCCAATTGGATTCTAACTTGATATTTAGTGATTAGTTAGATTTGTAGGTGATTTAAATTTAGTGTAATATTGTGTTGTAATATATAGCGGGTGTTAGGGTATTCGGGGACCCTAACTGGCTCAGAAAAAGAAAAAATAGTGTCATTGACATTATTTTTAGGTTCCGGGTTAAGTCCGGTTGTTTTGGTGGATACTAGTCCGTTAAAGTGCTAAATAATTATTTAAAGTGTCGTTAATATTATTTTTAGTGACCCAATGAATTCCCGACACTTTAGAAAGTGTCTAGTTTTATTTTTTTTTTCCAACTTTTTGCACTTTACTAGTTTAGATAAATGCTGAATTTTTATTTAAAGTGCTGAATTTTGTACTCGAAGTATGTTTTAGGCACATCCGGTCACTATAATTATCACCTAGTGACGCAGTTCTACAATCCTCACCTCCCTACACTCCCTACTAGTGTAGTAATCTATTCCCGGCTCATACTGGCCTCAGAGACAGTAACTGTCTGATGCTGGTTTTGTCAGCATGTTTACTGGGTTTTTCGTATAGTGTGCTCACTGTGCGTTTGTGCATCAAGGTTGTCACTAAGGTTTGTGTGTAAATATTAGAGTGACAGTATAAGTTGTGATGCAAGAGGGTGTATGTATCAGAAATCAGTAAGCAGTTTAATCACAGTTGTAAGCAAGCACAGTAATTAGGCAGTAATTAAATATTAATTAAGTCGTACGGATACCTGGTTTGGTGAGGGTTGTCACATTCTCCCCCCGTTAAAGAAATTTTGTCCCGAAATTTAAGTTCTACTTCTATTTGCAGGAGTCTTTGGAAATAAATGGGGGTACTTCTCCTTCATTCGATCCTCACGTTCCCACGTAAATTCAGGCCCATGTCTTGCATTCCAACGAACTTTGACGAGTTTGACACTGCTCCTGCGAGTTTTGTTAACTTTCCAATCCGTGACCTCAACAGGTTCTTCAGTGAAGTGGAGCGTGTCGTCGATATGAATTTCGTCAGCAGGAATGATCACTGTATCTTGTGTTGGACTTTTTCTCAAATTGGATACATGGAATGTATCATGAACACCATGGAGTTCAGTAGGTAGGTCCAACTTGTAGGCTACAAGCCCAATCCTTTGCAGGATTCTGAAAGGGCCAATGTAACGCGGATTCAACTTCCCACGCTTTCCGAAGCGTGCCACACCCTTCCAAGGTGAAACTTTCAATAAAACCATATCTCCAACTTGGAATTCCAAATGTTTCCGGTTTGGATCTGCATAGGCTTTCTGTCTGTCGCGAGCCGCTTCGATGCGTTTTCGAATCTGCGCAATCTTGTCTGTCGTCTCTTGGACGATTTCGGGACCAACAAGCTGCCTATCACCTGCGTCAGCCCAGCATAGGGGTGATCGACACTTGCGTCCGTAAAGAGCTTCAAATGGCGCGGCTCCAATACTGGTGTGGTAACTGTTGTTGTATGAGAATTCGGCCAATGGTAAATGCTTATCCCAGCTACCACCAAGATCCATTACACATGCTCTCAGCATATCCTCCAATGTCTGAATAGTTCTTTCACTTTGGCCATCAGTTTGCGGATGAAATGCAGTACTTAGGTTCAATTGCGAGCCAAAAGCTTCTTGGAATGATTGCCAAATCCTTGATACAAATCTCCCATCTCTATCAGAGATGATCGAGAGAGGCGTTCCATGACGTGCAACGATTTCTCGCATGTATATTTCCGCAAATTTACTCGTATTGTCTTTATCTTTGATTGGCAAGAAGTGCGCGGACTTTGTTAGGCGGTCAACTATCACCCAAATAGTATCATGACCCCTGGGCGTCCTTGGCAACTTCGTTATAAAATCCATTGAAATCTGTTCCCATTTCCACTTGGGAATTTCAGGTTGTTGCAGAAGTCCTGAAGGCTTCTGGTATTCAGCTTTAACCTTGGCACACGTTAAACATTTGCTAACATAAACAGCAACGTCACCCATCATCCTGGGCCACCAATAATAATCCTTAAGATCCTGGTACATCTTATCCGCACCGGGATGAATAGAGTATCGTGATTTGTGTGCCTCATCAAAAATAACTTTTCTCAACCCACCGAACAGAGGAACCCAAATCCTTTTCATAAAACATAAAGTTCCTTCCTCGTTCGGTACTAATTGCTTCTCCATCCCACGGAGATATTCTTCTTCAAGGTTTCTTCCTTTCAAAGCTTCTCTCTGTGCAGCACGAATGCGTAGAGAGAGATCTGTCTGGATAATCATTTCTAAAGCCCTAACCCTTATGGGCTTGATCCTTTCTTTACGACTTAGAGCATCGGCGACCACATTCGCCTTCCCTGGATGGTACTTTATCTCGCAGTCGTAATCGTTCAACAATTCGACCCAACGTCTTTGTCTCATATTCAGCTCTTTCTGGTCGAATATGTGTTGTAGGCTCTTATGATCTGTGAAGATTGTACATTTCGTACCATATAGGTAGTGTCTCCAGATCTTTAATGCAAATATCACTGCGCCTAGTTCCAAATCATGTGTGGTATAGTTCTTTTCATGTACTTTCAACTGACGTGACGCGTAAGCTATGACCTTCTGGCGCTGCATCAACATGCAACCCAATCCTTGACGTGAGGCGTCACAGTATACCACGAAATCATCTGTACCCTCTGGTAGTGCTAAGATCGGTGCATTGCAGAGCTTGTCTTTTAAAAGCTGAAATGCTTCTTCCTGTTTAATTCCCCAATCAAACTTCTTATCTTTCTGCGTGAGGAGTGTCAGTGGTTGAGCGATTTTTTGAAAAATCCTCAATGAACCTTCGATAGTAGCCAGCCAAGCCTAAGAATTGTCGAATCTCGGTTGGCGTCTTTGGGGTTTCCCAATTTTTGATCACTTCAATCTTGGTGGGGTCCACATGAATCCCATCTCCATTTACCACATGTCCAAGAAATTGGACTTCGCGTAGCCAAAAATCGCACTTTGAGAACTTGGCGTACAACTGTTCCTTTTTCAGCAACTCCAAAATAGCTCTTAAGTGTTGTTCGTGTTCAGCCTTTCTCTTTGAATAAATCAAAATATCATCGATGAATACAATCACGAACTTATCGAGATACGGCTTGCAGACTCGGTTCATTAGGTCCATAAAAACAGCAGGCGCGTTTGTCAACCCAAACGGCATAACTAGGAACTCGTAATGTCCATAAGGAGTTCTGAAGGCTGTTTTCGGGATACTCTCCTCTTGTATCCTTAGCTGATGGTATCCAGATCGAAGATCGATCTTTGAATAAAAGCTTGAACCTTGGAGTTGATCGAATAAATCATCGATCCTTGGCAGGGGATACCTATTCTTGATAGTCAACTTATTCAACTCCCGGTAGTCAATACACATACGAAAACTACCGTCTTTCTTTTTGACAAATAAAACTGGAGCTCCCCAAGGTGAGAAGCTTGGTCGGATGAATCCTTTGTCAAGTAACTCCTGGAGTTGTGTCGACAACTCCTGCATCTCTGACAGTGCAAGTCTACAAGGTGCCCTAGCTACAGGCGCGGCGCCTGGAACTAAGTCAATGTGAAATTCCACTTGCCTTTGGGGTGGCAATCCTGGCAAGTCCTCTGGGAAGACTTCAGGATATTCCCTCACGATAGGGATGTCTTTGATTTTCGGCTCAGCAGCTTTCTTATCCACGATGTGTGCCAGGAAGGCAGCACATCCCTTTTGTGAACACTTACGAGCTTTCAGGCAACTGATAATTCTTAAAGGCGTATCCCGCTTCTCCCCATGAACCACAATTGTTTCTCCATCTTCGGTTGGGATACGAATGACCTTTTCGTCACAAACAATCTCAGCCTTGTTGCTTGATAACCAATCCATTCCTACTACCACGTCGAAGCTCCCCAGCTGGACTGGTAGTAGATCCAAAGTAAACTCACGCTCTCCCAACTCGATTACACAACCTCTGACCACTTCATTGGCTTCTACTAACTTTCCATTAGCCAATTCGATTGAGTAAGGAATATCTAATTTACTAGCGGCTAATCCAAGCATATTCTTAAACTCTAACGATGCGAAGCTATAATCGGCACCAATATCAAATAAAACGGATGCAAAGCGTTGGTTTATAGGGAACGTACCAGTAACAACATTGGGATCCTGGCGCGCGTCCCTCGCTTCGATATTGAAAACCCTTCCCCGTGCTTGGTTCAATTCTGGGCAGTTCCTCTTAAAGTGCCCAATGTCACCACAGTTAAAACAACCCAATTTTTGACCATTACCTCCTCCGTTCCCCGCTTGATTGTTGTTTTGATTTTGATTCGCGTCCCCAGCTAGATTAGCATTGTTCCCTCGATTTCCATTGCCTCCATTATTTCCTTGTGGACGATTTCCATTACCACCACGATTATTGTTTCTATTTCCAAAACCTCCTTGGCCTCCCCGGCCAGCGTTAGCCCAGCAAGAATCCTTCAAGTGGCCAACTTTTCCACAAGCTTCACATACCCTAGAACCACACCGGCCTGAATGGTGACGCTGGTTGGTGTTACACTTGGGCAGAGTGCCCATATAGCCTCTTCCTTTCTTCCCAGCACCGGTTGCAGCTTGGACCGGTGTGCTTGATTCTCCTTTCTTGCCAACACCACTAGTTCCCTGTTTGAAGTTCGAGAATTTTCTTTTATTACCCCTGGACGACTCTACGTGAGTCTCCTTCTTCTTTTGCTCAACATCAGAAAACTTGTTTAGGCGGATAGCCTCCTCAGTAAGCGCCACACTTAGGTCGATGGCTTTCGTGATTGTGGCAGGCTTGGAAGTAGTAACCATACTCATTATTTGTGGAGCTAAACCCCAGATAAACCTCTCGATTCGCTTGTATTCCGGTGTGACCATATAAGGTACCACATGAGACAAATTGTGGAATCTCTGAACATATTCCACAATCTTGGGACCATCCATCCTTAAATTCCAGAATTCAGTCTCTAACTTTTGAATTTCAGCACGCGAGCAGTACTTCTTCCTCATCATTTCTTTTAACTCAGCCCAGGTCAACGCGTAAGCAGCGGCTTCACCAAGAGTTTGTACTTGTAAGTTCCACCAGGACAGGGCTCCGTCCAGGAACAGCCCAGAAATGTAAGTCACTTGACATTACCATGAGGCGGGTTGTTGTTGCCGTTGTTACTTGAATGGCTCCCGCTCGTTCCTCCTTGTGAGGCTGCATACTGCGCAATGGCGGCAGCAATGATTCCTTGAAGTTCTGCCTTGTTGGCAGGCATGCGCGTCTCGCGTCTTGGTGGCATCTTCTAAAAGATGGTTTACGTTGGTTAGGTCATAGTATGTAGAGTGTACGTATGTACTCAACAATATCAACACATAACATCTCATGTTATAAATAAATCAACCACATAACATCTCATGTTATAAACAAATTTCCCATATCGATAGCCTCTGCAATGGTTGAGGGCTTCGAGGTAGTAACCATGCCCCCGATCTGGGGTGCAAGTCCCCAAATGAATCGTTCAATCTTTTTGAACTCCGGTTTGACTAAGTAGGGGACGACCCTAGACAAGTCGTGCGATCGCTGGACGTATTCAGGAATCTTTGGTTCATCCATTTTCAAATTCCAGAACTCCACCTCAAGCTTCTGGATTCCGGCCCTAGAACAGTATTTCTTCTCCATCATTTCTTTAAGCTCGTCCCAGCTCAGTGCATAAGCAGCATCTGTACCAAGGGTCTGAACCTGAAGGTCCCACCATGAGAGTGTGCCCTCTAGAAATAACCCCGAGATATAGGTAACACTCTGTTGGGGCGAACAGTTACTCATTCTTAGAATGGAGTCAGTCTTTTTGGACCAACGAACAAATGCCACGGCTCCTCCTGTTTCGTCGAAGTTCAAAGGCTTGCAGTTCAGGAACTGCTTATAGGTGCAGCCAGTTGGAGGGTTATTTCCAGTAGTGCCATTGCTGTGCTTAGAGCGGAGGGCTTCATGTCGTGCAATTGCCTGTGAGATGCGTTCTTGCAGCTCGGCTTCTGTCCTTGGCAACGTACTGGTGTCTGTGCCACGTCTGGGTGACATTCTCTTCTGTCGAAGTGGTATAAAGTGGGTTAGACAACATTTCAATTGTCTATGAGATACACAGCACCATAAGCCATCATGTAATCACCCAATTTCACACGTATATATACTCAATGTATGAGTGAAGAAATAATTTCTGAGCCTTCACATAGGCTTGCCCAATTGGCTTATTGCTTGTAATAGAATGAACTCGAGGCTACATCGCCTTGGTCATTCGTGTTTTAGTTATTTCCTGCTACACTGGTTTTCATTAGCTTGACCCGCAGAGTCCACCAGGATTTCTGTGCACTACAAGTCGTTATTACGTGGGCCCCCATAATAATAAATTGTCTTGCACAGTTACCCCAATTTTCTCTCGTCCAAGCAGATGATCAATCAAGGAGCAACAGCAGGTGCATCGGCATGAACAGGGTCATGCTCCAATGCGGGGTCAGGGGCAACGCCTGGCTCAGGGGCCACAGCCGGCTCCGGATCAACAAACTCCATCTCAAAATCAGCTGGCTCAACAAACATAGGGTCGACAGGGACTACAGAATCCTCCAAGGGCTGGTCTAAGTGTATGAACTCCATGTCATGGTCTGGATCAAAACCAGGTGGAAAACGGGATCATTCTCAATATCGTGATCAAACTCAAAGTTGTGCGCGAGAACTGGTGCAGCTGATGATGCCATATCAGGGTCGGCATCGTGTGAGTGGTGCTGCACTCCCGGTGTATGCAAAGATGCGGACGTCACAGACTCAAATGAGTCTGGGACAGGGGAATGGGCATGAGCCTCCTCTGCAGGAGCGTCAGCAAGCAGTAGACTATCACCAGCAGCAATAGGGCCTCGCCCTCAAGTGGGTCCTCCTCTAATAGATCGACATCGTCGTCAGAGACAAAATCGGGGGGGGGCATATCAACAACAGGATAAGCGGCAAGGGGCACAGGAGAAGGGATCACCGCGAGTGGTAAATCCCCAACAAGATGGCCATCAGCAGGCTCTGCTACGACATCAGGCAGTGCAAAGGGTTGAAAGTCGTCCTCATCTGTGCTGGTCGTATCGGAAGTGTACACCTCGTGCTCCGATGAAACTATGTCGCCTGATACTATGGCCGTGGGGATCTGTAGTGTCCGACCCTCCAGTATCTGATGAAGGCACGACGTTTGTAACACAAACACACATACGTACAACAATCAATCATATAATCATATAAACATGTTAGTCACCAATAAGCAATCATATAGTTCTCCTAGTCCCACTAGCCTCCCAGCCTCCCAGACTGAATCTCCTAGTCTCTCAAACTACCTTCCCAGCCTTTCGGACTGTTCTTTCTAGTCCCACTAGCCTACTTCCTCAGCCTCCCAGACCGAGCCTCAGCCTCCCAGACTGAGCCTATAACTAACAAATAAAATGTGCTCAACATTTGTTTGTAAAAACGTTTTGGATCTGGACTTAGGTGGTATGCAATGTAAAATTATTTTCGTGAGAGCCCTAGTGATCATAGTCTAGATTCGAGAAAGAATCCTAGTTCGCTATGATCAGAGCTTTGATACCAAGCTGTCACACCCTGGCTTTTGCGGAAGCGTGGGTTTATTTGGTGTGACTTCTTAATACCATAGCTTAATCACAACAAAGCTATATGAAAATAAAACCATGCAGATCATCCATTGATTTAAGTTTGAAAAGTAAAATATCACAACATTGTCTTAGTGCGTTGACACATGCAACGGAAATTGCAACCTAATAACATAAAAAAAACATTGTTCGAAAGACACAACCACAAACTTAAGATAGACGTAGTTTAAGAACTGTGACTCGTCCAGGTAAAAGCCACAACCCCTAAATTCGGATGATCCCATAACTCTACGCAGCGTGAAAACGTAGCATACCGTGCCAGATCCTTAGTTCCCTGAAATACATGTAAGTTGGAAAAATCAACAATAATGTTGAGCGAGTTCATGTGTAAGTGAGTATGTAAAACCTTTGTAAGTATAAAATCCTGGTATGTAGCAAGTAAGGAAAAAGAGATCGATTAATGTGTAGCTAATACATTAATAAGTGACATGGCCTAGGAAGCACTCAAACCTGTAACGCGGATTTCGTACCGGTCCTTCCGGCGGAACGACATAGTCACCACATGCAGCCACACGCTGGCCCATGTGTGGGGCTCGCAACACCCGATAGATCTATCACTCAAGCCTCTCGGTCCTTATACAAGGATTAATAGTCTTACGATAATAGCCTATCCAGTCACGTGATCTAGCAGTAGGTTCCTTAGCTAATCATACCGTGTATAAAACGTTTGTAGTAAATGTAACATGTATTTCACCCCCGCAGTTTAAAAACTGAAAACAGTTAAGAGAAAAGGGGGAGCATGAACTCACCGAAGTGCGTCTCTAAAAAGTATCTCCCAGAAAATCTGCTATGCGACGACCTACACGTACTAACTTCTATTAGACGGACGGCCGTGCCTTAGTTCAAGGTTTAAGTTTTTGGGAAATAGTTAGACAACTATTTCGTGTTTACACTTCGTAATTATTTGATAATATATTCCTTCCCAAGGATGGGGGTTTTAATACATGTGCGTTTGTATAACTTCGAAATATATTATTAAGTCTCACTTAATAAAATATATTTTATTTCATTTGTCGAAAATACTTTACTTCCAAAATATAAATAAATTTCCCAAAAATATTATATTTTATTCCATATAATTTTCCAAAATAATATCCTAGTTAAAATACACACTTATGAGTATTTTCTGAAAATACGTAAGTTACGTTGTAAGGTTCGGGTGGTATAAATAATACCGGTGTAACTCAAATATTTATTGTGAAGGCGTCCGTATTATTTTGGAGCCGTGAATACTCGGTGTGTACGAGTTATATTATTTTTACTCTAAAAATAATATTTGTATAGTTCACAAAATAATCATAAAAATTGCACAAGTGTTACTATGGAAAATATATATTCTAAATATATATTTTAGTAAGCTTTATTTTGTGAAAATCCCACCTCTGACACTTGGAAGTTTCGTAATAAAAATCATGGAGAAAGTTATTTGGGAAAACAAGTAAAAAATATATCCATAACACTTGTGATAAAAATATTTACAAGTGTTAGATTTTTGGAAAAATTTCGCCAGAGTTTCCTCTGTAACTGGAGGTGGCCACGCTTACAAGCGTATCATTTTCTTTTAAAATTTCAATTCAACAATGTTCCCAACATCAATCAACAAAGTTTCATTATCAAAATAGTCAAAATAAATATAAATCGCAAAACACATGAACTTGTGGTTTGTGTAAAATATGTAGTAACTTTCCCCATATTTTTTAGTAGATCTTTTATAAATAAACTTGGTTTCTTTGAGAACCTTGTTTTTAAAGAAGACACGTCTTTACAACCTTTGTCAAAAATTACAACAATAATTCTTTGTTAAAACTCTTTGTTACACAAGTGTCTACACACTTGTGTGTTCATAAAAATCACCTTTGTTTAGGGAGGATCCGGCTTTAAAAGTATGATTTCATTTTACACTTGGTCCTTCGAAAATACCACTTGTAGATCCGTAGATCTACTAGTTTAGAACTCCATTTTATAAGAAAAATTGTTTTTACACAAGTTCATGTTTATGTTGGAAAGGGTTCGTCATCTAGAAACTTTACAATTTAAACATAAGGCTAGTTCATGTTTTGTGAACATGATCTAGCGGGTTGATGACGATCCATTTCCATACTAGCAATCAACAACCATAAATAATCATAACAACACTAGTTTTATAAGTTTTACACCATTACATTGCTTTTATCCAACAAGTTCATTATTTTAGTAAACTTTTATTTTATGATCTTACATTTTCATGATTTTCAACTGACAAAATTCTTATTAACCACATTAGAATAGATCAAAAAGGCGTTTAGAGTCACTTACTACTAGCTCGAGGCTAGGGAAGAAACTAGTCGAAAAACGAGTGGTTAAAAGCGTTGAGGTGAGGTCCTTGACGATTCGCAAGCACCGGGCTTCCTCGTATGTGACCCCTTACACTTGTATATGAGTATAATGCCTTGTATGAAATTGTAAAATGGATGGATGGAAGTGAATGCTCTCGGCAGAAGACAAGGCAAGAAGAAAGAAAGAAAAGCAATGTTTGAGTGGTGATTTGTGAAGTAAATGGGGGGAACCTTGAGTTATAATTATAGTCCAATTTACTCTAATTACCCAAGGGATCTTATGTAGTCAAGATTTTGAGCATAGATAAATATAATATCCAAAAAAAAAAAAACCTTGTGGTGTATGTGTTCCCCAAGGAACCGTTCGGTTCAAGGGTGGGGGTATCCAATTGGATTCTAACTTGATATTTAGTGATTAGTTAGATTTGTAGGTGATTTAAATTTAGTGTAATATTGTGTTGTAATATATAGCGGGTGTTAGGGTATTCGGGGACCCTAACTGGCTCAGAAAAAGAAAAAATAGTGTCATTGACATTATTTTTAGGTTACGGGTTAAGTCCGGTTGTTTGGGTGGATACTAGTCCGTTAAAGTGCTAAATAATTATTTAAAGTGTCGTTAATATTATTTTTAGTGACCCAATGAATTCCCGACACTTTGGAAAGTGTCTAGTTTTATTTTTTTTTCCAACTTTTTGCACTTTACTAATTTAGATAAATGCTGAATTTTTATTTAAAGTGCTGAATTTTGTACTCGAGGTACGTTTTAGGCACATCCGGTCACTATAATTATCACCTAGTGACGCAGTTCTACAATCATCACCTCCCTACACTCCCTACTAGTGTAGTAATCTATTCCCGGCTCATACTGGCCTCAGAGACAGTAACTGTCTGATGCTGGTTATGTCAGCATGTTTACTGGGTTATCCGTATAGTGTGCTCACTGTGCTTTTGTGCATCAAGGTTGTCACTAAGGTTTGTGTGTAAATATTAGAGTGACAGTATAAGATGTGATGCAAGAGGGTGTATGTATCAGAAATCAGTAAGCAGTTTAATCACAGTTGTAAGCAAGCACAGTAATTAGGCAGTAATTAAATATTAATTAAGTCGTACGGATACCTGGTTTGGTGAGGGTTGTCAGACGTGTGATGTTTAGGGACTTAATAATTTTCAACATGTTCACTCCGAACGGATTGCCACCCGATCGATTAGCCATCCGATCGAGTGACCGTCCTGCTGTGAATTTGTTCTCAACCTGAGAAGCCTCGCCAATAGGATTGCTGTCCGATCGGACTGCCGTCCGATCGACCGACCTGAAAGGTAGAGATACTTCTCCATTTTCAAAATGCTACAACGAAAACTTCAAAAGACAAGCCATCATACACAAACACATCCATCCCAAACGAGGTGACTATCCAATCGAGTGACCACCCGAACGGATTGTCAACCGATCGAACGGCCACCTGATCGGATTTCCACCCGATCAGATTGCTGATCGACCCACTAACACTTTGCTTCATTTTATGTGTCGCTTATCGTTTATGCTAATGTTCTGATCAGGCTAACCTTACTCTCTAGCGCTCCCTTCAATCCATCAATCGCTGTGAGTATACTCGAACCCTTTTTGCTTTACGCACTTTTGGGTGTTACATACGTTACTTATACTAAATCACATCGAACACACTACGCAATACTTTAACGCTAATCGTTACCGCATGTTATACGTGACTTAATGAATGCTTGTTTGTTATGTTTACACATGGAATGCTGTCTAACTGCCTTAGCAACGATAGTACTATAGTTTGGACTCAGCACCTGTTCACTCAGGGGTTGTTAAGGACAATTTGTTACATGGCTCACAGTGGTGAGAGTGTATTACGAACTGCCTTGGGCAGTCAACCCGCAGTCATTGGTATTGATAGGTTCATGTCGATAACTTACGTCCTTCATTTCACACTGTGTACGTGCTGGTTATGCGTAAACGATTTTGAACTCTATATGCTATTATCAAACTTGTATGCTCACCTTTACACCATGTGTATTGACTTTTACTTTAACGTATGTGACAGGTGCTTAAGATGTTAATTTGCTTGGATTGCTGTGAAATCGAGGCTAGGAAAGGTCTAGAAACAAATAAACAATTGTCTGTATTTGAAATCTGATTTGTCGGAACAGAACAATTTGACTAGATTTTGTCTGTAATAATTATGTTATCTTTTATGACATGGTATGGGACATGTTGCTTTAATTAATTGGTAATTATAGTTGTTATGGAAACTTCTGGACAATCTGTTTCGCTCAGTGCCACGCCCCGATGTTTTCGTCATCGGTTGGGGTGTGACAGTTGGCTGGTTTGGTGCAAGCTGATTGTTCTGAGCAACTACAGCAAGGTTTTGTGAAGCCTTATGCTTCTTTGACTTTTTGGAGGACTCAGTTTGTTTATCCTTCGGTTTTTCTTGTGTAGATTCATCAGATGATTTCGGGTCGCCCTTTCGGAAAAGCTTACCTTTCCTGATCTGGGATTCAGTCAGGGTAGCAGATAATTCAATGGCTTGTCTGACGGTAGTAGGGTTGCTACCAGTAACGATATCCTGAACCAGGTCAGAGAGACCATCAATGTACTTTTCGATCGCCTTATCCAAAGGCGTAACCATGGTAGGACATAACAGGCTCAGTTCCTCATAACGGTCAGTGTAGGCTCGATGTTCACTGCTATCTTGCTTTAGATCGTCGAATTCCCTTTCCAAAGCCCTGAGTTCATGGTGAGGACAAAACTCATTCATCATTAGAGCTAGAAGCTCTTCCCAAGTTTGTGCCAATGCCACATCGGCACCCCTATCCCTCATTACACAGTTCCACCATGTAAGTGCTCCTTTCTGGAATACGCTCAATGCAAACTCAACCTTTCGCTTGTTTGGGCATTGCACATGATGAAACGTGCTTTCGAGACTCTCAAACCATTGTAGGAGCCCAGTGGCCCCTTCAGACCCCGTAAATGTGAGTGGCTTAGCTGAGTTGAATGTCTTATAGTTGCACGGAGCATTATTGTTATTGTTGTTGTTTGCTTAGTTTACTTGGTTTATCAGGTTTGGGAGTACAGCAGCGATTTGCTTGGTGATAATAGCTGCAAGTTCGGCGTTATTTTGAGGTTGTGTATCACGTCGAGGAGGCATATTCTAAAAGAGCAAAGAAACATGAAAAGAAACGAGTGAGATGATATCAGATAGTAAGAATTGAATGCTGAAAGGAATATCGACAAAGCATAAAGATTGTGATCATTTGTTCGTTACTTAAAACAAACAGATGACACTGTGACTAATCAAAGTAAATGGGTCATACTAATGTATCACGAAGACATGCTTTAGCCTATAAGTGGACACTCACCCCAAGAGTTCCCAGGTAAGAGTGACTGGTCCGATTATGTGGATTTGTACGAACACTCTAGCCTTAGATAGAAAACTCGGGGTACATGCATCCACCCTTCCAGATTGCACGTGTTCACATTATTTAGACCCAAACTTTGACGAGATTTTGAAAACTTTGGAGGTTCAAAACCTTATAATAAATCATCCAAGAAAAGATGATTGGTTTTCAAAAACGGATTTGTAAATTGTGTTCTTGTTTTGGTTGTCACCTATAGATAGGCGACGATATTGTTTTAAAACTAAACACAAGATAACTTGTGTTAGGGTCCTAGGAAGGTTATAGTCTAGGTCAAAGCATTACTAATAACCTAATTCCCTATAACCATTGGCTCTGATACCAACTTTTATGTCACAGCCCGACCACGTAAAACAACAAATCGTGGCGGAAACATCGGGGAGTGTTGTAACAGAATCATTGTTTCACAACCATGGATTAAATAGTTTTGTTTTATTGAATTATTGAACTCATTGTTTTATTACAAATCAGATAAATACAAATAATTGTATCTCAAATTTTGAAGTCGCTAAGGCACAAGTCCATCCTATGTGTAGCATGCATCAATATTCGTCACATAGCAGCACCTGAAACATATGTGAAAATAGGTACGTCAGCATAAAAATGCCTGTGAGTAACATATGATTTGTGTATTAGACTCATGGCTTTGGATAACACAAGAAAAGGTTTTATATTTTCAAAATAGCCATGAATCCTTGTAAAATTTTTGTTTCTAAAATGCGTCATTTTGGTAAAATGTTTATACGAGAATATACTTTGGTTTTGAGATAAGCGGATGAGTAGTATATCTAAATATACTTTAGTTTTGAAATAGATAAATAGATTCGGTAGTATATCACAAGTATACTTTGGTTTAAGAATGAAAAACATCGGTAGTATAATACATTATACTTTGGTTTTGTAAATAACATATCAACTTATGCTTTGGATTTGAAAATAGCACATCAACTATGCTTTGGTAGTATATTAAAATATACTTTAGTTTGTGAAATAACAATGTCGGTAGTATATCAAATATACTTTAGTAAACAATATCACGTTGGTAGTATGTCGAAACATACCTAATATCGTGGTTTGGTAATATATCAAACTATATTTTAGTAAACAATAGCATATCAAATTATGCTTTAGCAAACAATATCACGTTGGTAGTTTATCGAAATATACCAGATATCGCGATTTGGTAATACATTCAAACCTTAGTGCATCAAACTACACTTTAGAGACTATAGAAATACCACAAAGGCAAATTCTATTTGGTTAAAATTTGGTTTCTGACATTCCATACAACAGGAATGGGGTGTCTAGTCCTATAGCGCTATATCGTACTACTAATCGGCTTGATCATTGTTAATGAATGTATAAATAACAGTATAAATGAATAAATAGTTCTAACAAACTTTGGAAATCAGTGTTTGAATTATGGATAATGGTTCAATTCGTCAAAAGATATGTACTACGCATGTGTAATCATATGGTTGAAATCATGAAAACAGCGTATCGGCACATATGTATCACCCCAAAACATTTGAAAACAGTAAAAGAGGGGACTATGTACTCACTTGAGATTGTAAGTATCCTCGATTAAGTATCCTAAGAAAGCTTGGAAATCAAGGAATCAAGTGGTACCTAGTAATCGGATCACTAGTTAAACAATCGGCACCTAAATCGGAAGATTGGGTAGAATGAGGTCTCGTAAACCAAATGAGCATTGGAACTCATGTGATATGGTTTAACGAAGCCTACATTCTAAATCAGAACCTATCCTAAGTGCTTACGACCCGTTATGACCCATTAAGGTAGCTTACGCTACTTTAACACGTCGTTCACGCGAATGCGCGTTCGAGACGCCTAACTAGTCCTGTGACAAGTATTATATGCCTAAACATGTTTAAATATGTTGCATAATCAGTTTAGGTGACAAAAATTAAGTTACATATGCTTAAATACCAATTATGCATGAAAAGGGCATTTTGGTCATTTACCGAAGGCATATAAACTACCGATCATACAACTAATTAAACTAAGTGACCATAAGGTATAACCTCGGAAGGTTATTCCCTATAAAACTATGGTCACAATACATGCTTGGTCGGATCCTATCGATCGACCAAACGGGTCAGGTTCGAAAATCTAAGCGGTGGTTTAGACCGCTTGACTTTAGGACCCTAAACAAGCACTAGACTAAAAGTGACGAGTTAAACATGTTAATACATGTTTAACTAAGTTAGAAAATAGGTTTGATATAAAAACAAAGTGTTTTCATATCCAAAAGTAGTTTCGTTGCAAAATACGCATAAATATGTACTTTGACCGAAACTTTGACTCGTCACTTCGACTAATCGACGTGGTAATCAGTAGGTATAGTCACATGGGACTATAACCATCGTGATTACGCTCACGTTGCAAAGTTCGAACGAACTTTGTGTTGACCAGTTCATGGTCAAAGCAGAAAGTCAAACACTATTTGACTTTCATGCTTAAAAAGCAATAACAAGTATGAAATAAGCTTACAAAAGGTCCAAGCAATGAAGAATTTGATCTAAAATACTCAGGTATGAAGCTAAGGCTTCAACTTAGAGCAAAATCAGACCAAATGTGAGGAATGGTGCTTGAACAAGGTGGGTATTTATAGATTTTCAAGAACCGTTAGGATCGTTTCTCGTAATTCAGGCTTTAATCCTAGCCATCCAAGTGTTACCCATAGTTTACAATACGAGGGGAACATTAAAACCATCGAATGGTATCACAAATCAGGGATCAAAACCATCAAAACCAGCTCAAATGACCATATTCATAGTTTCTGTCTGGCAGTCTGTCATGGGCCACGTAGACTCTCACTGAGTCTTACGCGCCCCTAATAGACATCTTTCACAGATTGTCAAGTTTAGTCCCTGCAGGTCCAAAACTCAGTTTTTGATGCATTTTTGACATGTTTAAGCCCCGTTAACCCCATTTCAAGGCTCTACAATGAAGTTAAAGTATAGGGAACATGAAATATGCTCAAAAACATCTCGGATGTCGGTTCGTTTGGTCGTATGGTTGCGTTGTTCGGTTAATTACGACGGAAATCGTAACGAACACGTGTACGGTCCAAATTGCGAAACGAATGAAGTTTTTGCATTCCAATCACTAAAATAAAATATTTTAATGATTACAAAAATTTTTGGATGTCCGGATATGTTCAGAACGTAAGATATGCGCGTAAATGCAAACTTGTGCACTTTTTGACGCTTTTAGTCCCTATTGATCAAATAAGCGTATTTTCGCATATCGAACCCATCAAAGCCTATTTCTAAGCTATGTAAAGGATATTTTGGGTATGTTTAGCTTATGATCAAGTTCCAGAATGTTCGTTACCATACAAATCGACATACTTTCACAGTTTGACGCAAATAGTCCCTGCGATCGAATAAACTTATTTTCGACACACCAAACCATCCAAAACTTATTTCTAAGTTATGTAAAAGTTATTTAAGGTATGTTAAGCCTATGCCATTGTTCCGGAGTGTTTATCACGTTAAACTGATTATGTTTACGCATCAGTTCGCGTATAACCTTCCAGAAAGTGATTTAAAGCTCCAAATCGAACAAGAATTGATATGTGCAAATGATACACATTTTTATACAAATCCCAAGAATGAAATACAAGATTTAATTGGATTTGCATTTGTATGACGGTCATAGAGACACAGGTGTCACAATTTCCTTGGAATTTTGGTAGTATTTTGTATTACAATTTTTGGTATTTTGAAGTTACATTATTTCAAGTCCTAAAATAATATAACTAATACATATATTATACAAGTAGCACACAATTTGTAACTTCTAAATATATTTTCCTAAATACATACTTAGTCACTTTTCTTTATAAAAAAAAAAACCTCCAACATTTGTAATTTTTGTAACAAAAGTTAATGGCAAATTTTATATGAAAAACCATAGTTAAAATTTACTTATAACACTTGTTTAAATTTTTTTTTTCTAAGAGTTTAAATTCTACAAAAATTTTGCCATAGTTTCCCCTTAAAAATGGAGGTTTCCATGCTTTCAAAGCATATCATTTTCTTTTAAAACCATCACCAATCAACAACAATTCAATCAACACTTACCATGTGCCAAAATCATGCAATTTACACTACATCATGAACTTGAAATTTTGTGAAAACTTGTAGTAACTTACCATGTTAATTAGTAGACTTAGTTATCCTCTAAAACATGGTTATTTGCTTATAAATCACATTCTTGAAGAATTTAGTCTTTCACAACTTATAAGATGATTTTTCTAAAAATCATTCTTTTGAATTTTTCTTGTTAACAACATATTTCTACACTTGATTTAACACTAAAACATGGTTAGTTTCTTTGAAAATCATAACTATGGAAATCTTATATATAAACTTGGTTTCTTGAGAAAACTATCTTTGAAATAATCCATGTATAAGACTAATATCATGTACTCATCATCATCTTACACAAAATTATCTTTGTTTTCAAGTTCATGATGAACATAAAGGATGATCATCTTGGTTTTTCACAAGATCATCCTCTCACTTGCTAGATCATGTGTTTAGTCACAATCTAGCAAGTCTCATATGATGTTTAACATCATAAACACAAATAATCAACAATCAAGAAGCACACATACACTAAAACAACAATGATTCTTATGATTTATGTGACACCTGGGTCACTGCGACCATCAAACAAATGCCAAGCCAATGAAATATTGTATTTCATACTTGGGATCTGTATAAATGTGTGTATCTTTTGCACATATCAATTCTTGTTCGATTTCAAGCTCTAAATCGCTTTCTGGAAGGTTATACGCGCACTGATGCGTAAATATAACCAGTTTAATGCAACAAACACTCCGGAATAGTTAAATAGGCTTAACATACCTTAAATAACCTTTACATAACTTAGAAATAAGTTTTGAATGCTTTGGTATGGCAAAATCAAGTTAAATCGCTTACAGGGACTAAAGTTGACAAACTGCGAAAGTATGCCAATTTGAACTGTAACAGACATTCCGGAACATGGACATAAGTTAAACATACCATAAATATCCTTTACATAGCTTAGAAATAGGCTTTGAGGGGTTCGGTGTGCTAAAATAAACTTTTGGGCCATTCAGGGACTAAAAGCGTCAAAAAGTGCACAAGTTTGCATTTCCACGCATAACTTACGTTCCGACTACATCCGGACATCCAAAAATTTATGTAAGCACTAAAACATTTTATTTTAGTGTCTGGCATAAGAAAAATCCATTCGTCACGTCATTTGGATCGTTTTTCACGCTTATGCGCATTCCGTCGTAATTAAGCGAACATCGCGATTGTACGGCCAAACGAACCAACATCTGAGATATTTTTGAGCACATTTTAAGTTCCCTATACTTTAACTTCATTTTAGAGCTTTGAAATGGGGTTAACGGGCCTTAAACATGTCGGAAATGGCCTTTAACACCAACAGGGACCAAAACTGTCATTTTTGAAACTTGGTTTCTGATCAGGACTTCAGGCGGCCCGCGTAAACCCAGGGTGATACTTTACAAGGCCCGCGTCAGTCTACCAGACCAGATTCAATGTTTTTAACAGCTGTTAACAGCCTTTCAAACCCCCAAAGGCCAATGCCACTTGTCAAACTCTTGTGGTGGGGGCAAAATGAGCTACCATAACATTCCAACACTTGTACGGATGAGATTCGATCACGTTATTCAAGGAACGATCCTAACGGTGGTCCATTTACTATAAATACCCATCCATCCCCATTGCAAAACCCACTTGAAATCTGAGTTTTTCTCTAAGTGGTTGTGTTCATACACTTCCTACCTGAGATTACTTGGAAATCAATCTTGCGGGGACCCTTTGTAAGTGTTCCTTCGTTCTTTTATTGCTTTTCGAGTTCGAAAGTCAAACTTTGTTTGACTTTCTGCATTGACCAGTTTATGGTCAATGCGAAGTTCGTTTGAACTTCATAACGTGAGCGTGATCACGATGGTTATAGTCCTTAGTGACTATACCTACTGATTACCACGTTATCTAGGCTCAGTGACGAGTCGTAGTTTCGGCCAAAATGCGCATTCTTGCGTATTTTGTAACCAAACTACTCATAGGTATCAAAATCGTTTGTTTTGATACCAAACCTGTTTTCTAAACTTAGTTAAGCATGTTTTAACATGCTTAGCTCGTCACTTTTAGTTTAGTGCTTATATAGGGTCGTAAGGTAAGCGATCTAAACAATCGCATATACTTTCGAACCCGACCCGTTTGGTTGATCATTAGGATCCGACCAAGCACATTAGGTGACCATAGTATATAGGGAATAACCTTCCGAGGTTATACCTTATGGTCGCTTCTTTTAAGTAGTTGTATGATAGGTAGTTTATATGCCTTAGGTAAATTACCAAAATGCCCTTTTGATGCCAAAATTCATTTTAAGCATATGTAACATAACTTTTGGTATCTAAACTGATTTGGCAACAATATTAGACATGTTAAGGCATATTTTACTTATCATAGGGCTAGTTATGCGGTCCGAACGCGTTTCACGCGAATGACGCGTTAAAGTAGCATAAGCTACCTAAACGGGTCGTAAGCACTTAGGCTAGGTTTCATTTAGTATGTAGGCCTTGTTAAACCATACTACCTGAGTTCCCATACTCATTTGGTTTACGAGCCCTCATTCTATCCGATCCTCCGATATAGGTCCGGTTTATTAACATAGTTACCTATATTAGGTGCCGTTTGATTCCGTGATCTCTAGCATTGCTTGGTGGTTATCTTAGGACTTCTGAGCAATCTCAAGTGAGTACATAGACCCCTCTTTTACTGTTTTCAAACGTTTTGGGGTGAAACACATGTGCCTACTTGTTACTTTCATGCTTTCCTGTTTTCACATCATATACTTGCTATGTTTATTAGTACATTTATAGTACATGATTTCAATACATTTTATGCTATGTATGCCCATTGTATGCATACTTAGTACATCACTTTATAATACATTTTATGCTATGTATGCCTATTGTGTGCATACTTAGTACATCACTTTACAATACATTTTATGCTATGTATGCCCATTGTGTGCATACTTAGTACATCACTTTACAATACATTTTATGCTATGTATGCCCATTGTGTGCATACTTAGTACATCACTTTACAATACATTTCATGCTATGTATGTCCATTACGTGCATACTTAGTACATTGTTTTACATTACACTTATGCTATGTATGTCCATTACGTGCATACTTAGTACATTGTTTTACATTGCATTTCTGTTGCATATGCTCATCCAGCATATGAACACATTATACTACATTTTGAACCGTTGTAACCATTTGACTATGTGAACCATCGTAACCCTTTGATTATATGAACCATTTGTAACTATTGAACCATGTGAACCAGTTGTATCTGTTGACATGATTTACATTTGACAATAGACATTTGACTATACATAAACATTTCTACAATTGTTAAACATTTCATCTTGATGGTTTGGTTTGAGTAAGTGATTTAAGTAACGAGGCGTATGTAATATGATACAAGCACGGTGGATACGCCGCTGGTACTTCCTATATATAAGTGTTTGTATGGTATCACATATTGTAGCGTTATTTGAATCATTTCAATTTGAGACATATAACATTTTATACAAATAACATACTTTTCACAAGACATTGATTTACAAACAACTTATCTTATACAAACTCATTTTACATGGTTATTCATTTAACCATACATTATTCTCTTATTTATACATATCATCTGATCTTATCGTTTTTCAAATGATTTACAAGACAAAGCAAATTACAAGGTTCATGACTAAACATTTTCTCAAACATAAGTCATGAATTCTGTTTTCACAAAACCTATGTATCTCACAGGCATTTTTATGCTGACGTACCTATTTTCACATGTGTTTTCAGGAGATGATGCATAGGACTTATCAAGACATGCTTAGGCGGACCTGTGCCTTAGTGACTTAAAACGAGACAAGAACTAGTTAATTTATGTTATGTACTCTTTGGTTCTTGTTTAAAACAATGTAAACTTTCATGTTTGATTAATAAAACGAAACTTCAATTGCCATGGATTTGAAACAATTAATTCTGTTACAACACTCCCCGACGTTTCCGCCACGTTTGGTTGTTCCACGTGGTCGGGGTGTGACAATTTATGTCACACCCCGACCACGATTGTAACAACTGTGCTTGTAATCACTATGAACAGTTCTATTATCAATAAAACAATGTTATTTGATCCCAATGTCTGTTTTGTTGTGTTTTACATTTTTCATATTTTGACTTTTATGTAATTTCAAACTCTATATCGCTTTCTGGAGAGTTATACGCAAACTGATGCGTAAACGTAATCAGTTTAATGCGAAAAATACTCCATAACATCAACATATACTTAACATACCTTAAATAACCTTTACATAACTTAGAAATAAGTTTTGAAGGCTTTGGTATGGCAAAAACAAGTTTATTCGTCTACAGGGACTAAACTTGACAAACTACGAAAGTATGCCAATCTGAACTGTAACGAACATTCCGGAACATGACCATAAGTCAAACATACCATAAATATCCTTTACATAGCTTAGAAATAGGCTTTGAGGGGTTCGGTATGCTAAAATAAACTTTTGGGTCATTCAGGGACTAAAAGTGTCAAAAAGTGCACAAGTTTGCACTTTCGCGCATAACATACGTTCTGAATACATCTGGACATCCAAAAATTTATGTAAGCATGACTATATTATGCTTTAGTGTTTGGCTTGCCAAAAATCCATTCGTTGCGTCATTTGGATCGTTTTTCGCGCTTGTGCGCATTCCGTCGTAATTAAGCGAACATCGCGTTCGTACGACCAAACGAACTGACATCAGACATATTTTTGAACATGTTTCATGTCCACAATGTTTAGGCATCATTTTAGGGCCTTAAAGTTGGCTTTACGGGCCTTAGAAGTGCCGGAAATAGGCTGAATACACAACAGGGACCAAAACTGCAATTCTGTTAAACATGGCCAGGCGGCCCGCCTCAGTTTCTGTTAATCCCCACGCGGGCCGCGTCCGACTATTAGACCAGATTCAGTGTTTTTAACAGCAGATTGCAGCTGTTTGATCCACCACCACACATTCTAAGTTGCTTAGTCAGATGATAAGGATCATTCTTAGCTACCATAAGGTTCCGACACTTGTACGGTTACGATTAAAGCACGGTTTCCTTGAAACGATCTTAACGGTGGACCTTTTACTATAAATACCCCACCCCCCATGCTTCAAAATCACAAGAAGTTTGATTTGAGAAACTCTAAGTTGAAACATTTGTTTCATACCTGAGATTTTTGAATCGAGATTGGCATTCGGGGACCCTTCGTAAGTATTCTTTCGTTCTTTTCCTTATTTTATTGCTTTAGAGTCAGAAAGTCAAACTTTGTTTGACTTTCAGCGTTGACCAGCTTATGGTCAATGCGAAGTTCGTTTGAACTTCGCAACGTGATTGTAATCACGATGGTCATAGTCCCTTGGGACTATGCCTACTGATTACCACGTTGTCTAGGGTCGTAGGGTAAGCGATCTGATCAATCGCTTATACCTTCGAACCCGACCCAGTTTGGTCGATCATTAGGATCCGACCAAATACATTAGGTGACCATAGTGTAGGGAATAACCTTCCGAGGTTATACCCTATGGTCACATCGTTTGAGTAGTTGTATGATAGGTAGTTTATATGCCTTAGGTAAATTACCAGAATACCCTTTTCATGTATAATTGGTAATTAAGCATATGTAACCTAAACCTTTGTCACATAACTGATTATGTAACATGTTTAGGCATATAACACTTGTCATAGGACTAGTTAGGCGGTCCGATCGCGTTTTACGCGAACGACGCGTTAAAGTAGCATAAGCTACCTAAACGGGTCGTAATGGGTCGTAATCATTTATGTTAGGTTTCATTTAGTATGTAGGCTTTGTTAAACCAAATGACACGAGTCTCTACACTCGTTTGGTTTACAAACCCTCATTCTATCCGATCCTCCGATTTAGGTCCGGTTTATTAACATAGTTACCTATATTAGGTGCCGTTTGATTCCGAGATCTCTATCATTGTTTGTTTGTCACTCCAGGACTACTGAGTAATCACAAGTGAGTACATAGACCCCTCTTTTACTGTTTTCCAAACTGTTTTGGGGTGGAACACATGTGCCTACTTGTTACTTTCATGCTTTCCTGTTTTCACATCATATACCGGCTATGTTTGTTAGTACATTATAGTACATGATTTCATTACATTTCATGCTATGTATGTCCATTGTGTGCATACTTAGTACATTGTTTTACATTACATTTCTGCTATGTATGTTGACTGATAGCATGCTAGCACATTGATTTACAAGACTTTTCTGCTTTGTATGTTAACTTAGCATACTTAGTACATTGTTTTCATATGACATGTATACAACTGCTATGACATTTGGTTTTCACAAACGGGTCTTTATTACGTTCATTAACATTTGCTACGCCGCTCGGTAGTAAGTAGTGGTACCATAGGACTTGACAAATCCCATTCCTGACATCCCGGGTTTGTTTGGATGTAAGGAATGACTGAATCCGAATACAATTCTTTTGATAACCTTGACTGAAAGGGTTATCCGACTGTCTCAAGGCTTGAATGTATGCGTTAACTTACCACATAAATGTTTGTATCAATGTATCATGCATCACTTTATCACTTTGCAAAACATAACTTTTTGATATATTCAAAATACTTTGTTTTGTACATTTTTACTTATGGTTTAAGTAGTCTTATTTTACTTACCATACATAACATTTGTTACACATTACTTGACTACTTTTGGGCTATCAACATTTGACATGGTTTATACAAGGACTTTTGACTATTGGTTTAAACATAGACATATTACTTTGTTGGTTGGTTTAAGTGACTTAAGTAGCGAGATGTGAGTAATATGATACAATCATGGTGCATACGCCGCTGGTACTTCCTATACATAAGTGGTTGTATTATATTACATATCATAGCGTTATTTAAATCATTCATTTTGGACTTATACATTTTACACAAGTGACATGTTTTTACAAGACTTTGGTTTACAATACAGTTTATTTTATACAACTCATTTTGCATGGTTATTCATTTAACCATACATTATTCACTTATCTATACATATCATCTGAACTTATTGTTTTTCAAGCGATTTACAAAACAAATCAAATTACAAGGTTCATGACTAAACATTTTCTTAAACTTAAGTCATGAATCCTATTTTCACAAAAACCTATGTATCTCACAGGCATTTTTATGCTGACGTACCTACTTTCACATGTGTTTTCAGGTGCTTTTCCGTAGGATAACGATCATGACACTAGGGCGGACCTGTGCCTTAGAAACTTAAAATGAAGATAGACGATGTTTAATTATGTACTAAACTCTTTAATTTCTGTTTGAAACAATGTAACACTTATGTTGATAAATAAATACAACTTTGTATGCCATGGTTATGAAACAATTAATTCTGTTACAACACTCCCCGACGTTTTCCGCCACGTCTTGTATGATATACGTGGTCGGGGTGTGACAGAAGAGTTGGTATCAGAGCCAATGGTTATAGGGAATTAGGTTATTAGTAATGCTTTGACCTAGACTATAACTTTTCTAGGACCCTAACACAAGTTATCTTGTGTTTAGATCTTAAAACATGTACATCACCTATCCTTAGGTGATTTTCAAAACAAGGAACCAAAATTTTTCCGAAACGATTTTTGAAAAACAATCATCTGTTTTTGAATAAATTATTACAAGGTTTTGAACCCTCTATTGTAAGGTTTTGAACTCTCTTTTTTATGGTTTTGAACCCTTTTCAGTTTGATTAAATTTTTGGCCTTGTGCCTTCAAATTTTCAAAATCTCGTCAACGTTTTGGGTTATAAATAATGTGAACACGTGCAAACTAGAAGGGTGAATGCCTGTATTCTGAGTTTTCTGTCTAGGCAAGCACTTCGTATACATCTCAACCAGACGCGAGACCAGTTGTGCTTACCTGGGAATTCTTGGGATGAGTGTTCACTTATAGGCGAGCATGTCTTCATTATACATTATTTTTGACCCATTTACTTTGATTAGTCACTGTGTGTCGTTTGTTTGCTTTGTGATACGGACGAATGACCACCATCTATGCTGTTTGCAATTCTTGTTTTTATCATCTCACTCGTTTCCTTTCATGTTTTCCTCTTTTAGAATGCCTCCTCGACGCGAGAACCAGATAGCAACTGCCGAGCTGGCAGAAATTATTGCGCAGCAGATGGCTGCTCAATTTCCAAATCTCTTTGCTCAATGGCAACAAGCCAACAACAACAACAATGCTCCATGCAAATACAAAGATTTTAACTCGGCTAAACCACTCAAGTTTAGTGGTTCTGAAGGAGCGACTGGGCTTCTTCAGTGGTTTGAGAGCATTGAGAATACTTTCCGCCACGTGCAGTGTCCGGATAATCGCAAAGTCGAGTTTGCTTCGAGCGTATTTCAGAAGAGGGCTTTGACATGGTGGAACGGGGTTATGAGAGATAGGGGTGCAGAAGTTGCTCTCGCACAGACATGGGCTGAACTTAGAGCCCTTATGATGAGGGAATTCTGTCCTCGTCATGAGCAGCGAGCGTTGGAGAAGGAATTTGATAAGTTGAAGCAGGATAGTGGTGAGCACAGGGCATATACTGATCGGTTTGAAGAGTTAAGTCTGCTTTGCCCGACTATGGTTACCCCACTCGACAAGGCTCTCGAAAGGTACATCGACGGCCTACCTGACTCAGTACAAGACATCCTTACTGGTAGTGACCCTGCCACACTTCGTCAGGCGATCGAGTTATCAGCGACGTTAACTGAGTCGCAGATTCGTAAGGGAAAGCTGCATAAGAAGGGTGACAAGGGTAAGAAGCAGGCATCTGACAAAGGGGATGGTAAGAAAGGTGAAAACAAGAATGGGAAGAATTCGGGTTCCGCAAGAGGGTCTAGGAAGCGAAAGGCTTCCCAAAACTATGCTGTTACTGCACAGGCTCAAACTGCACCAAATCAGCCTGCGCAACCACCTGTTAAGAAGCCTTATTTTGGCAATGCACCTTTGTGCAACAGGTGTAACGGCCATCACCAACCACATCTCCAGTGTCGTCAGTGCACCAACTGCGGAAGATCTGGTCATCTTGCTGTCAACTGCCGCATTCCTGTCAATCAGAACCAGGCAGTTCATAATCAAGCTCAACAAGTTGCTCAGCCTCTTGCTCAGCAACAAGGTCAAGCTGCACGACCTCATTTTCCTCCTGGTTCGTGCTACAATTGTGGGGATCTGACCCACTACAGGAACCGGTGCCCAAGGCTAGTCAACCAGAACCAGAATCAGAATCAAGCTCTGGCTCGAGGCCGAGCCTTTAACATGAATGCCCAAGAGGCGCAGGCAGACGATAATGTGGTGAACGGTACGTTCTTTATAAATAATCAGCCTGCATCTGTTCTTTTCGATTCTGGTGCCGATAAGAGTTTTGTGTCATTGTCTTTTGAGCCAATGCTTCGAGTGTCTAGAACGAAACTAGGTAAACCTTTGACAGTAGAAGTTGCTAGTGGTGAACCCATTATTCTTGATTCTGTTCTTCACAACTGCCAGTTGAACCTTAATGACCATCTTTTTCCTATCGACCTCACGCCTATGCAACTTGGAAGCTTCGACGTCATTGTGGGTATGGATTGGTTATCCAAGCATCACGCAGAGGTAGTTTGTTTCGAGAAGATCGTTCGTGTGCCGCTTTCGACAGGCGAGATCCTGCAGGTTCAAGGTGAGAAACCGTCTGGTGGTCTCAAGCTCATGTCTTGTTTTAAAGCTCGGAAGTATCTGCGAAAGAATTATGTGGCCTTCTTAGCACATGTTTCAGAAGATAAAGGCAAGGGTAAGTCTATTTCAGATATTCCTGTCGTTCGGGATTATTCTGAAGTATTCCCTGAGGATTTACCTGGTCTACCTCCAGCACGCCAAGTCGAGTTCCGCATTGATCTCGTACCTGGAGCAAATCCTATTGCCAGAGCTCCATATCGTCTTGCACCGTCTGAGATGCAAGAGTTGTCTAAGCAGCTTCAGGAACTCTCCGACAAAGGTTTTATCCGTCCTAGCTTTTCACCTTGGGGTGCTCCCATTCTTTTTGTCAAGAAGAAGGATGGATCTTTTAGGATGTGTATCGATTATCGTGAGCTTAACAAGCTTACCATCAAGAATCGATATCCCCTACCTCGCATTGATGATCTCTTTGATTAGCTACAGGGCGCTTCTTATTTCTCGAAGATTGATCTGCGATCTGGATATCATCAACTTCGTGTGCATGAAGAAGATATTCCCAAGACAGCGTTCCGTACTCGTTATGGGCATTATGAATTCACAGTCATGCCATTCGGTCTGACTAATGCTCCTGCTGTATTCATGGACTTAATGAATAGGGTCTGCAAACCTTATTTGGATCAGTTCGTCATTGTTTTTATTGACGACATCTTGATTTACTCTAAGACGTGAGCTGATCACGAGCAGCATCTTCGTCTTACTTTGGAGCTCCTAAAGAAAGAGCAACTTTTCGCCAAATTCTCCAAGTACGAATTTTGGCTTAAAGAAGTTCAATTCTTAGGACATATTATCAACGAATGAGGTATTCATGTAGATCCCTCCAAGATCAGTGCGATTAAGGATTGGGATACGCCTACTACTCCTACTGAAGTTCGTTCTTTTCTTGGTCTAGCGGGTTATTACCGCCGCTTCATTGAAAACTTCTCAAAGATTGCAGTTCCTCTAACTGCTCTAACTCAGAAGAACAAACCCTTTGATTGGGGATTCAAACAAGAGGAAGCTTTTCAACGCTTGAAACAGAAGCTTTGCGATGCGCCTGTTCTATCATTGCCTGAGGGTGATGATGATTTTGTCGTGTATTGTGATGCATCGAAATTAGGCCTTGGTTGTGTTCTGATGCAAAGGAACAAAGTCATAGCATATGCATCGAGGCAGTTGAAGATACATGAGAAGAACTACACCACTCATGATCTTGAGTTGGGTGCAGTTGTTTTCGCTCTAAAGATCTGGAGACATTATTTGTACGGTACAAAATGTGTGGTTTTTACGGACCACAAAAGTCTCTAGCATATCTTCAATCAGAAAGAACTCAACATATGACTGCGAAATTCGCTACCATCCTGGTAAGGCGAATGTCGTAGCTGATGCATTAAGTCATAAGGAACGTACTAAGCTTCATTGTGTACGTGTTCAATCTGTTATTCAAGCTCGATCTGATATCCAAGCATGCATTTCTCAGGCTCAACAATCTTGTGTTTCACAAGGTTTGATGGATAAGGAATTTCCCTATCACATAACACCTGCTCTGGAACTGAAGGACAATGGATCGTATTACTTCATGGACCGTTTGTGGGTCCCAAGCCAGGATGATCTTCGTACCTTGCTTATGGATGAAGCCCATAAGTCTCGTTATTCTATTCATCCGGGTTCAGATAAGATGTATAAGGATCTTCGTACTCACTATTGGTGGCCTGGTATGAAGAAAGACATTGCCTTATACGTATCAAAATGCCTTACTTGTCTTAAGGTTAAGGCTGAACATCAGCGTCCTTCGGGTTTATTGGTGCAACCAGAGATCCCAGTTTGGAAATGGGAAAACATTACTATGGATCTTGTTACTAAACTTCCACGAACTAAGAAAGGTCATGATGCCATCTGGGTAGTCGTTGATCGTCTTACAAAGTCAGCGCATTTCTTGCCAATCCGTGAGGATTTTCCTGCTGACAGACTTGCTCAAATCTACGTGGATGAAATTGTAGCTCGACATGGTGTTCCTTTGAACATCATTTCTGACAGAGATGCTCGTTTCACTTCTCATTTTTGGAGAACCATGCAATCTGCTATGGGGACCCAACTTAATCTGAGCACAGCTTATCATCCGCAAACGGATGGTCAATCTGAGAGAACAATCCAGACTCTGGAGGATATGCTTAGAGCTTGTGTGATCGATTTTGGTGGTAGCTGGGATTCACATCTTAAATTGATTGAATTCTCCTACAACAACAGTTATCACACCAGCATCAAAATGGCTCCTTTCGAGGCTCTCTATGGTCGAAAATGTCGTTCACCAGTCTGCTGGAATGAGATCGGCGAGGCCCAACTTACTGGACCTGCTTTCATTTTAGAGACAACTGACAAGGTCAAGAAAGTTCGCGATAACCTTCAGACAGCTCAAAGCCGTCAAAAGAGTTACGCGGATCCAAAACGCAAACCCTTGGAATTTCAAGTCGGTGATCGAGTATTACTTAAGGTCTCACCTTGGAAAGGTGTGATCAGATTTGGAAAGAAAGGAAAACTTGCACCTAGATATGTTGGACCATTCAAGATCGTCGAAAGAATCGGCAAGGTAGCCTACAGACTTGAGTTACCTCCGGAACTTGGAAATGTTCATCCAACTTTTCACGTATCCAATCTCAAGAGGTGTTTAGCTGATGAGAACCTCCACATACCGCTTGATGAAATTCGTGTTGGTAAAACACTGAAATTTGTTGAGAAACCAGTGGAAATCATGGAACGTGAAGTCAAGTGGCTTAAACGCAAGCGCATTCCTTTGGTCAAAGTTCGCTGGGAAGCTAAACGTGGACCCGAGTTTACTTGGGAACGCGAAGATCAAATGAAGGCGAAATATCCGCATCTTTTTCCACGAGTTTCCTCTAAATAAATTTCGGGACGAAATTTCCACAAGTAGGGGAGACTGTAACAACTGTGCTTGTAATCACTATGAACAGTTCTATTATTAATAAAACAATGTTATTTGATCCCAATGTCTGTTTTGTTGTGTTTTACATTTTTCATGTTTTAACTTTTATGTAATTTCAAACTCTATATCGCTTTCTGGAGAGTTATACGCAAACTGATGCGTAAACGTAATCAGTTTAATGCGAAAAATACTCCGGAACATCAACATATACTTAACATACCTTAAATAACCTTTACATAACTTAGAAATAAGTTTTGAAGGCTTGGTATGGCAAAAACAAGTTTATTCGTCTACAGGGACTAAACTTGACAAACTACGAAAGTATGCCAATCTGAACTGTAACGAACATTCCGGAACATGAATATAAGTCAAACATACCATAAATATCCTTTACATAGCTTAGAAATAGGTTTTGAGGGGTTCGGTATGCTAAAATAAACTTTTGGGTCATTCAGGGACTAAAAGTGTCAAAAAGTGCACAAGTTTGCACTTTCGCGCATAACATACGTTCTGAATACATCTGGACATCCAAAAATTTATGTAAGCATGACTATATTATGATTTAGTGTTTGGCTTGCCAAAAATCCATTCGTTACGTCATTTGGATCGTTTTTCGCGCTTGTGCGCATTCCGTCGTAATTAAGCGAACATCGCGTTCGTACGACCAAACGAACTGACATCAGACATATTTTTGAACATGTTTCATGTCCACAATGTTTAGGCATCATTTTAGGGCCTTAAAGTTGGCTTTACGGGCCTTAGAAGTGCCGAAAATGGGCTGAATACACAACAGGGACCAAAACTGCAATTCTGTTAAACATGGCCAGGCGGCCCGCCTCAGTTTCTGTTAATCCCCACGCGGGCCGCGTCTGACTATCAGACCAGATTCAGTGTTTTTAACAGCAGATTGCAGCTGTTTGATCCACCACCACACATTCTAAGTTGCTTAGTCAGATGATAAGGATCATTCTTAGCTACCATAAGGTTCCGACACTTGTACGGTTACGATTAAAGCACGGTTTCCTTGAAACGATCTTAACGGTGGACCTTTTACTATAAATACCCCACCCCCCATGCTTCAAAATCACAAGAATTTTGATTTGAGAAACTCTAAGTTGAAACATTTGTTTCATACCTGAGATTTTTGAATCGAGATTAGCATTCGGGGACCCTTCGTAAGTATTCTTTCGTTCTTTTCCTTATTTTATTGCTTTAGAGTCAGAAAGTCAAACTTTGTTTGACTTTCAGCGTTGACCAGCTTATGGTCAATGCGAAGTTCGTTTGAACTTCGCAACGTGATTGTAATCACGATGGTCATAGTCCCTTGGGACTATGCCTACTGATTACCACGTTGTCTAGGGTCGTAGGGTAAGCGATCTGATCAATCGCTTATACCTTCGAACCCGACCCAGTTTGGTCGATCATTAGGATCCGACCAAATACATTAGGTGACCATAGTGTAGGGAATAACCTTCCGAGGTTATACCCTATGGTCACATCGTTTGAGTAGTTGTATGATAGGTAGTTTATATGCCTTAGGTAAATTACCAAAATACCCTTTTCATGTATAATTGGTAATTAAGCATATGTAACCTAAACCTTTGTCACATAACTGATTATGTAACATGTTTAGGCATATAACACTTGTCATAGGACTAGTTAGGCGGTCCGATCGCGTTTTACGCGAACGACGCGTTAAAGTAGCATAAGCTACCTAAACGGGTCGTAATGGGTCGTAATCATTTATGTTAGGTTTCATTTAGTATGTAGGCTTTGTTAAACCAAATGACACGAGTCTCTACACTCGTTTGGTTTACAAACCCTCATTCTATCCGATCCTCCGATTTAGGTCCGGTTTATTAACATAGTTACCTATATTAGGTGCCGTTTGATTCCGAGATCTCAATCATTGTTTGTTTGTCACTCCAAGACTACTGAGTAATCACAAGTGAGTACATAGACCCCTCTTTTACTGTTTTCCAAACTATTTTGGGGTGGAACACATGTGCCTACTTGTTACTTTCATGCTTTCCTGTTTTCACATCATATACCGGCTATGTTTGTTAGTACATTATAGTACATGATTTCATTACATTTCATGCTATGTATGTCCATTGTGTGCATACTTAGTACATTGTTTTACATTACATTTCTGCTATGTATGTTGACTGATAGCATGCTAGCACATTGATTTACAAGACTTTTCTGCTTTGTATGTTAACTTAGCATACTTAGTACATTGTTTTCATATGACATGTATACAACTGCTATGACATTTGGTTTGCACAAACGGGTCTTTATTACGTTCATTAACATTTGCTACGCCGCTCGGTAGTAAGTAGTGGTACCATAGGACTTGACAAATCCCATTCCTGACATCCCGGGTTTGTTTGGATGTAAGGAATGACTGAATTCGAATACAATTCTTTTGATAACCTTGACTGAAAGGGTTAACCGACTGTCTCAAGGCTTGAATGTATGCGTTAACTTACCACATAAATGTTTGTATCAATGTATCATGCATCACTTTATCACTTTGCAAAACATAACTTTTTGATATATTCAAAATACTTTGTTTTGTAAATTTTTACTTATGGTTTAAGTAGTCTTATTTTACTTACCATACATAACATTTGTTACACATTACTTGACTACTTTTGGGCTATCAACATTTGACATGGTTTATACAAGGACTTTTGACTATTGGTTTAAACATAGACATATTACTTTGTTGGTTGGTTTAAGTGACTTAAGTAGCGAGATGTGAGTAATATGATACAATCATGGTGGATACGCCGCTGGTACTTCCTATACATAAGTGGTTGTATTATATTACATATCATAGCATTATTTAAATCATTCATTTTGGACTTATACATTTTACACAAGTGACATGTTTTTACAAGACTTTGGTTTACAATACAGTTTATTTTATACAACTCATTTTGCATGGTTATTCATTTAACCATACATTATTCACTTATCTATACATATCATCTGAACTTATTGTTTTTCAAGCGATTTACAAAACAAATCAAATTACAAGGTTCATGACTAAACATTTTCTTAAACTTAAGTCATGAATCCTATTTTCACAAAAACCTATGTATCTCACAGGCATTTTTATGCTGACGTACCTACTTTCACATGTGTTTTCAGGTGCTTTTCCGTAGGATGACGATCATGACACTAGGGCGGACCTGTGCCTTAGAAACTTAAAATGAAGATAGACGATGTTTAATTATGTACTAAACTCTTTAATTTCTGTTTGAAACAATGTAACACTTATGTTGATAAATAAATACAACTTTGTATGCCATGGTTATGAAACAATTAATTCTGTTACAACACTCCCCGACGTTTTCCGCCACGTCTTGTATGATATACGTGGTCGGGGTGTGACAACGATAAAACAACAAATCGTGGAGGAAACGTCGGGGAGTGTCATAACAGAATCATTGTTTCATAACACATGGATTGAAGTTCTGTTTTATTGAATTAAATGTATTACATTACATTGAAATTAGAAACAAAATATGAACAAGTAGACTTTTATTGTTATTAAGTCACTAAGGCCTTGTCCGTTCCTATGTGAGCATACACCAATATCATCATCAAATATCACCAACTATGGTACCTGAAACACATGTGAAAATATATCAGCATAAAAATGCCAGTGAGTAAATAGGTTTTATATGAGTGTCTGATTCATGGCTCGTTTATGTTTTGAAAAATATAACTTAAACACCTTTGTAAATTGATAATTAGAAAAACCAAGTTTTGTAAAATGTTTGTAATGTAAATTGAAATAACTAATTCAAAACAGATTTATTTTATAAAACCTCGATACCATGAATCTTAACTCCAAAACATTTGTTTATATAAACCCAAATTGTAAATCGTTTTTGAAATAAAACTCGAATGTTTTATATTGTTAAAAAAACCTGGTAAAATAACTTTGTTTTGATAAACTTGCCCAAGTGATCTAGATAACGCAACGATATATAATGTATTAAAAGCACTTATATATAGGAAGTACCAGCGGCGTATCCACCTTGCTTTTAACACATTACACCCGCCCCGTTACCTAATCACTTCCCTAACCCAACGGTTCAAACAATACCAAACGGTTCACATAATCAAACAGTTACAAATGGTTCACATAATCAAACAGTTATAAACGGTTCACATAATCAAACAGTTACAAACGGTTCATATAAATCAGACAGTTACTAACGGTTCACATAAATCAAAGAGTTCCAACGGTTCAAAATGTAAAACAATGTGTCCATATGCTGAGTGAACATATGCCACAAAATATAATATACAAAAATCAATGTGCTAGCATGTTAAGTGAACATACATAGCAAAACATAATGAAATCATGTACTATATATGTACTAATGAACATAACAAGCATATGATATAAAATCATGAAAAACACGAAAGTAACAAGTAGGCACATGTGTTTCACCCCAAAATGTTTGAAAACAGTAAAAGAGGGTACTATGTACTCACTTGAAGATGCTTAGAAGTCTTGACTAACAACCAAGCAATGCTAGAGGGATCACGGAAATCAAACCGCACCTAATATAGGTAACTACGTTAATAAACGGACCTAACTCGGAGGATCAGATAAAATGAGGTTTCGTAAACCAAATGAGTGTAGGGACTCATGTAATATGGTTTAACAAAGCCTACATTCTAAAGCGAAACCTAACCTAGGTGCTTACGACCCATTACGACTCGTTAAGGTAGCGTACGCCACTTTAACGCGTCGTTCGCGTAAAACGCGTTCGGACCGCCTAACTAGTCCTATGACAAGTATTATATGCCTTAACATATCTAATAATGTTGCCTAATCAGTTTAGATGCCAAAATTTATGTTACATATGCTTAAAATTAATTTATGCGTAAAAAGGGCATTTTGGTCATTTTCCTAAGGCATATAAACTACCTATCATACAACTACTTAAACGAAGTTACCATAAGGTATAACCTCGGAAGGTTATTCCCTATACAACTATGGTCACAATAAATGCTTGGTCGGATCCTAACGATCGACCAAACGGGTCGGGTTCGAAAGTCTAAGCGATAGTTTAGACCGCTTATCTTACGACCCTATACAAGCACTAATCTAAAACTGACGAGTTAAACATGTTAAAACATGTTTAACAAGGTTTGAAAACAAGTTTGATATCAAAACAAACGGTTTTGATACCCAAGAATAGTTTGGTTGCAAAATACGCAAGAATACGCATTTTGACCGAAACTATGACTCGTCACTATACCTAATCAACATGGTAATAAGTAGGTATAGTCACACGGGACTATAACCATCGTGATTACGCTCACGTTGCGAAGTTCAAATGAACTTTGTGTTGACCAAAGACTGGTCAAAGCAAAAAGTCAAACACTGTTTGACTTTCACGCTTAGAAAGAAATAAAAGCATGAAAGAATACTCACAAAAGGTCAAAGCAATGGAGACTTGATCTAAAATACTCAGGTATGAAGCTAAGGCTTCAACTTAGAGCAATTTACAACAAGGTGTGAGCTGAATGAATGAGAAGTGATGGGTATTTATAGGATTTCCACCACTGTTAGGATCGTTCCTCGATAAACGAGCTTCAATCTTGGCCTTACACTTGGGCCCAAGGTTTAGAATACGATGGGTACTCAAATACCAGTCCATAGAATCAAAAATCGGGGGTTAAAAACCATTGGAATAGGTGGTATTGGCCAGATTCAATGTTTCTGCATTTCTGCTGATCTGGGCACTGCATACGGACCGCAAGAGGTCTCACATACGGTCCGTAAGGGGCCTATCAGACCTGCACTTTCAGAAAATGACAATTTAGCCCCTGCACTTTGTTTCGTCGCGTTTTGGCACTTTTAACACCCGTCAAGCCCATTTCTAAGCTCCAAAATGATGTTAAATCATATGGATCATGAAATATGCTTTAAAACATCCCGGATGTCGGTTTGTTTGGTCGTACGGTTGCGTTGTTCGGTTAATTACGACGAAACACGAACGGACGCGAAAAAAGATCCAAATTACGCGACGAATGGAATTTTATCATGCCAATCACTAAAATAAAATATTTTAATGATTACATAAATTTTTGGGTGTCCGGATATATTCAGAACGTAAGATATGCGCGAAAACGTAAACTTATGCACTTTTTGACGCTTTTAGTCCCTATTGACCAAAAAGTTTATTTTTGTGCACCAAACACCTCAAAGCCTATTTCTAAGCTATATAAAGGATATTTAGGGCATATTTAACTTATGATCAAGTTCCGAAATGTTCGTTACAGCACGAATCGACATACTTTCGCAGTTTATCGAAATTAGTCCCTGTAAGTGAATAAACTTGTTTTCGGCATACCAAACCATCCAAAACTTATTTCTAAGTTATGTAAAGTTTATTTAAGGTATGTTAAGCCTATGTCACTATTCTTGAGTGTTTGTTGCATTAAACTGGTTATATTTACGCATCAAATCGCGTATAACCTTCCAGAAAGCGATTTAAAGCTCGGAAACAAACATGAATTGATGTGTGCAAACGATACACATATTTATACAAATCCCAAGTATGAAATACAATATTTCATTGATTTGGTATTTGTTTGATGGTCGTAGAGGCACAGGTGTCACAGTCTCCCCTACTTTAGGAAATTTCGTCCCGAAATTTATTCGTAGGAGTCTGTCTGTGACTTTGTGTTAAATAACCACCAAAGATATACAAGGCATAATCCTGTCATTTCCTCAACAGACATTCTTCAGAAACGAAAATGAACGGACGGAGTCATTTTAAACAGGTGCTTCCTCAGAAATGGAAATGAAGGAATAATCAAGAGGATATTCATTTCCTCAATGAACATTCTTTAGAAACGAAAATGAACGGACGGAGTCAGTTTAAACGGGTGCTTCCTCAGAAATGGAAATGAAGGAATAATCAAAAGGATATTCATTTCCTCAACGTACATTCTTCAGAAATGAAAATGAACGGACGGAGTCATTTTCGACGGGTGCTTCATCAGAAATGGAAATGAATAGAGTTAACTCAAAAGGATATTCATTTCCCTCAACAGACATTCTTCAGAAAAAAAAATGAATAGACGGAGTCATTTTCAACAGGTGTTTCATTAGAAATGGGAATGAATAGAATTAACTCTAGTCACATGACAAAACTTGCTGTGGTTTCTGTGCACTGAATTCCATAATTATGTATGCATCCATAATTACGTAATTCCTTGCACAGTCCGCAGAGTGTATTTCATAATGTGAAAGGGATAGAATTTGAACAATCTTCAGACAACTTTGATTGGGTCAACACATAAACACATAAGCACATAATTGTTTTCTTGGTTATTAATTTGTTGTTATTTTGTTATATTAACTTGACGCTGATTTGAACATGGGTATTCAAGGTATACCAGGAACCTAGTTGATGGACTTCAACGTCCTCAAGAATCTATCTGAAAAGATAGGGTGGTCTTCCAAAATTCGATTTCGTTTACAAGGAAATTTAACATTTGAATTAAGGTACTCAACAATTAAGGACTTACGGGAATACCCTTAGGTACCCTATTAAGGATTGGGTATTCGTCCAGAGTTGTAACTTGCGCCTTGTACTTCGTTTTCCTTGGAAGAAACGGGTACTTAGGATTTTTGTGGAAAACGCAAGAGATCATAAAATGGAAGAATTTTGGGGGTAGTCTGTTCTTCAAGGAATACGATTCCTTGATTATTGGTTTTGTAGGGGATATGTTGTTTATACATGCAACCACATAAATACATTGCAATGTAAATAAAATATTTATTTATAAACAACATCAACAACTATTTCATAGACCTTGACAACAAAAGAAAATAATACATAAAGCTTGATTATTTCTAAACAGTGTTGTCTTCTAATCGGTCAGACGCTCATCCTTGCGCTGGATTCGCATTAGCAAGCTTTGGGCAATTTCTTTGGAAATGGCCCATATCACCACAGTTGAAGCAAGAACCTGGTAGAAAACGACCTTGAGCAGGATTGTTGCCAGCTTGATTTGGTGCAGCTACAGTGGGGCAAACTCTTGCTGTATCGCCTATAAGTCCACAAGTTTGGCATTTGCGGCACTTTATATTGGCATGATGGTGAATACTACATTGGTTGCACAAGGGTGTAGTTCCATTGTATGGCTTCCTAGCAGGGGGTTGAGCTGGTTGGTTGGGGATGGCTTGATCATTGTGAGCGACCACGGCGAAGTTCTGAGAAGCCTTTCGCTTCTTTGACTTCTTGGAGGATTCATCTGCTCATCCTTCGGTTTCGATTCTTCGATCGGTTTCCTGTCACTTTTTCGAAAAAGTTTACCTTTCCTGATCTGAGATTCAGTCAAGGTAGCGGATAGCTCAATGGCCTGTCTAACGGTAGTGGGGTTGCTACCAGTAACAATGTCTTGTACTGAGTCAGGGAGGCCATCAATGTACTTTTCGATTGCCTTATCCAAAGGCGTGACCATGTTCGGGCATAACAGACTTAACTCCTCATAACGGTCCGTGTAGGCTCGATGCTCACCGCTATCTTGCTTAAGATCATCGAATTCCCTTTCCAATGCTCTAATCTCATGACGAGGACAGAATTCCCTCATCATTAGAGCTCGAAGCTCTTCCCATGTTTGAGCTAGTGCCACGTCGGCACCCCTATCCCTCATCACACCATTCCACCATGTTAAAGCTCGTTTCTCAAAAACACTTGATGCGAACTCTACCTTTCGCTTGTTCGGACACTGAACATGTCTGAAGGTGCTCTCTAGACTCTCGAACCATTGCAGAAGTGCAGTCGCTCCTTGAGACCTAGAAAATTTTGATGGCTGGGCAGAGTTAAATGTCTTGAAGTTACAGGGAGCATAATTGTTGTTGAGAGCTTGGTTACATTGAGCAATGATGTTTGGGATTGTAGTAGCCATTTGCTGCGTAATGATGGCTGCCAGTTCTTCATTAGGTACTTGATTGTCGCGTCGTGGAGGCATTCTAAAAGGGGAAACAAGAGAGAAAACAAGTGAAAAGGCTTTGGGTAAGAATGTTACAATCTCCGACCAAAAGGCATGGGTGATGGTCATTTGTTTGAACTACGAAGCAAACAAACGACACACAAAGGCTGAATCAAAGTAAATAGGTCCTCATAATGTATCGCGAAGACATGCTCGCCTATAAGTGGACACTCACCCTAAGAGTTCCTAGGTAAGAGTGACTGGTCCGATACTGCGGATTTGTACGAACACTCTAGCCTTAGACAGAAGACCCAGGGTACAGGCACCCACCCTTCCAGTTTGCACGTGTTCACATTATTTAGACCCAAACTTTGACAAGATTTTGAAAACTTTGAAGGTTCAAAACCTTATAATAAATCATCCTAGAACAGATGATTAGTTTTCAAAGCGGATTCGAAATTTGTGTTCTTATTGTGGTTGTCACCTAAAGATAGACAACGGTATTGTTTTATGACTAAACGCAAGTAAACTCGCGTTAGGGTCCTAGGAAGGTTATAGACTAGGTCAAAGCATTACTAATAACCTAATTCCCTATAACCATGGGCTCTGATACCAACTTTTCTGTCACACCCCGACCACGATAAAACAACAAATCGTGGCGGAAACATCGGGGAGTGTCGTAATAGAATCATTGTTTCATAATACATGGATTGAAGTTCTGTTTTATTGAATTAAATGTATTACATTACATTGAAATTAGAAACAAAATATGAACAAGTAGACTTTTATTGCTATTAAGTCACTAAGGCCTCGTCCATTCCTATGTGAGCATACACCAATATCATCATCAAATATCACCCACTATGGTACCTGAAACACATGTGAAAATACGTTAGCATAAAAATGTCGGCGAGTACATAGGTTTTATATGAGTGTCTGATTCATGGCTCGTTTATGTTTTGAAAAATATAACTTAAACACCTTTGTAAATTGATAATTAGAAAAACCAAGTTTTGTAAAATGTTTGTAATGTAAATTGAAATAACTAATTCAAAACAGATTTATTTTATAAAACCTCGATAGCATGAATCTTAACTCCAAAACATTTGTTTATATAAACCCAAATTGTAAATTGTTTTTGAAATAAAACTCGAAAGTTTTATATTGTTAAAAAAAACCTTGTAATATAACTTTGTTTTGATAAACCTGCCCAAGTGATCTAGATAACGCAACAATATATAATGTATTAAAAGCACTTATATATAGGAAGTACCAGCGGCGTATCCACCATGTTTTTTGTCACACCCCGACCACGTAAAACATCAAATCGTGGCGGAAACGTCGGGGAGTGTTGTAACAGAATTATTGTTCCACAACCATGGTAATTAAAAGTTATGTTTTATTCATCAAACATAGAGTTACATTGTCTTAAAATAACTGAAACAAAGAGTTCATCACATAATTAAACTAGTTCCATCTTTATTTTAAGTCTCTAAGGCACAAGTCCGCCCTAGTGTGTCACGAACATCCTAAGCAACAGCTCCTGAAAACACATGTGAAAATAGGTACGTCAGCATAAAAATGCCTGTGAGATACATAGGTTTTTATGAAAATAGGATTCATGACTTGAGTTTAAAGAAATGTTTAACAAAAGTTAGCCATGAACCTTGTAAATTGTTTTGTTAACCAAAGTCTTGTGAAAAATATGTTGTTTGTGTAAAATGTATAAGTCCAAATTGAACGATCTAAATAACGCTACCACATGTAGTACAATATAAGCACTTATATATGGGAAGTACTAGTGGCGTATCCACCATGCTTGTATCATACTACACACATCTCGTTACTTATGTCACTTAAACAAACCACCAATGTATAAAGTTCATGTTTAAACCAATTGTCAAAAAGTCCTTGTATAAACTATGTCAAATGTTAAAAGTCCAAATGTAGTCAAGTAATGTGTAACAAATGTTATGTATGGTAAGTAAAGTGTAGTCACATAAACCAAATGTAAAAATGTACAAAACAAGGTATTTTGAATATATCAAAAAGTTATGTTTTGCAAAGTAAATGCATGTTTTACTGATACAAACACTTATGTGGTAAGTTAACGCATACATTCAAGCCTTGAGACAGACGGATAACCCTAAGTCAAGGTTATCAAAATAATTGTTATCGGATTCAGTCATTCCTTACACCCAAACAAACCTAGGATGTCAGGGACGTGATTTGTCAAGTCCTATGGTACCATTACTTACTACCGAGCGGCGTAGCTAATGTTAATGAATGTGTTTTAGTCCCGTTGTACAAACCAAATGTCATATCAAATGTAAACATGTTATGAGAAAGCATTGTACTAAGTATGCTAAGTTAACATACAAAGTAGAAAAGTCATGTAAATCAATGCGCTAGCATGTCAAGTAAACATACATAGCAAAAGAAGATGAAATTATATATTAATAGTGTACTAATGAACATAGCAAGTTTATGATGTGAAAACAGGAAAGCATGAAAATAACAAGTAGGCACATGTGTTTCGCCCCAAAATGTTTGAAAAGCAGTAAAAGATGGGTCTATGTACTCACAGTAGTGCGTCTTGAATCGAATCTCAAACTCTGTCCGCTACACGACAACCTACAACGTACTAATATGTATTAGACGAGCGGGTCGTGCCTTGGCTTAGAGTTTAGTATTTTGAGTCGCGTTTCTCATATTGTTCCGCGTGATAATTATTTGTCAAAATAGTTAATATTTTAACTTAATCATATGTCATGTTGAGATATTTGTTCGTTCAATGTTCTAGTAAACTCTTGTCTAGAAAATATTTACTAAGTGTTGGATTTTCGGAAAATTTCGCCATGGTCTCCTTTGTAAATGGAGGTGTCCATGCTTAATAGCTTATCATTTTCTTTTGCATATATTCCGTAGATCATTCTCAAATAACCAACCCGACATTTAGACATGCAAAGCATTACTTATGTTGTTTCAGCTTTATTAATCAAAACTGGACTGTTTTCGAGGATTTTTATAAAATAGTTAACCTTCTCCAAAAATTCCCAAATTTTTACAAAATGTTTTACACGATCCAAATTTTATTATGTAAAAATATCGAGGTCCAGTTCATCACCAATATTTTATAGAAATTTATTTAGCCGACTGCAATCAGATTTTTTACTTTCTGATTGCAGTCTACGGAATAATTCACTAAAAATTAATCGTAAGTCCGATTGACGAAATTCTAGTTGGAGGATCACGGTGACAACAGTGACCACCGTCAGTAAAAATCCCATGAGCTGATTCTACTCAGGTTTCAAGTTATGACTCCGAATACAACACACTTTTTCTGCAGTAAAAACACAGCTTGAGCTGCTGTCCAAAAACAGTCCTTTAAAAATAGTAAACGACCTCGAAAAATTTCGATTCTAATGCCATTTGATCGGTTGTTCAAAAATACATAATTTTGGCTTCAGAAAATTAGTTTTTCGATTAATAATGGTCCAGTTACAGCCTATTGAAGTCGGATGAAAATGTAAATCAGCATGTTTCTTGTTCATATTTCTTGTTTAAACTTTTTAGTGCTCTTGTAAATTTCATCATACTATATATCTTGACTAAGAACAAAATGAAGCAAGGTGTAATAAGACTTACTACTAGCTTATAGCTAGGGATGATTCTCTAGTGCAAAGATGAAGAAAAGATGATGAACAAGACTAGAATGAAGCTCCTTTGAAAGCCCTTCAACTTGCAACTTCCATGGATGAACCGCAAAGCTTTGAATGGACTTGTAATTGAAGAAGATGAAGATGTGAAGAGAGAGAGAGGTGGGGGACGGTTTTGAGGAGAGAGGGAGAGGGAAGTGATGATGATTCTTGGAAGTTGGAGGATTATGTAAAGATTTGAAAGATACATGAAGCTAGCATGCAAGGACAAGTGTCTTACAAGATCTTGAAAGAAATATTTTGCAAAATATTTGAATTATTTGTGGGCTCCACACCATGCTAAAACCGAAAATTAGATGGGGGAGGGGGTAAAGTGTAAGTTTTTATATAAACTTGCCATATGCAGGCTAAAACGGGTGTTTAACTGGATACCGGGTATTTTATCTAGCGTTTAAATCCCGATTTATGGCGTTCTAAATTATTTTTATTATTCTACAAAAATAAACCTGCCAAAATATTACTGAAATAAATTTCAGTTGTCGAGATTTGGCTGCGTTGTCTGCGTTTTGCTGTAGAAGCACCGTGTCGCGCAGAAACACACGGTACGCGCTTAAACTTGAAAAATAACGTTTTTAGTCGTTTTAATTTATTTTTCAACAAGGACCTGATTAAAAATAAATTTTAATCATAACAGAATATTTTTAGGCTTCAGATATTATCCGGGCGGTCACCAACGTTAGTTTCGCAGTTTTGTCGTAAATAGTTCTTTAGTTCAAATAAACATGTTTTTGCCATACCGAATCCTTCAAAACTTATTTCTAAGTTATGTAAAGGATATTTAGGGTATGTTTGGCTTACGTCACAGTTCTGAAGTGTACGTCACGTTAAACTGATTGCGTTTATGCACCAGTTTGCGTATGACCTTCTAGAAAGTGACTTAAAGCTTGAAATCGGAATCGAATCAAATTGTAAAGTCATCAAACATAAATACACACATAATAACACCAAAGCACATTGTTTTATTGATAATCCACATTGTTTTACATTATACGATGCTTACAGAACACGGTTGTCACACTTTTAACACATTACACCCGCCCCATTACCTAATCACTTCCCTAACCTAACGGTTCAAACAATACCAAACGGTTCACATAATCAAACAGTTACAAACGGTTCACATAATCAAACAGTTACAAACGGTTCATATAAATCAGACAGTTACTAACGGTTCACATAAATAAAACAGTTCTAACGGTTCAAAATGTATATGCTGAGTGAACATATGCCACAAAATATAATATACAAAAATCAATGTGCTAGCATGTTAAGTGAACATACAGAGCAAAACATAATGAAATCATGTACTATATATGTACTAATGAACATAACAAGCATATGATATAAAATCATGAAAAACACGAAAATAACAAGTAGGCACATGTGTTTGATGCGTGTGAAGTGTTACTATTATTAGGTGTGTACTTTAAGCCCTTTTTAACACTTATTTTAGCCAAGTTTTAAATTTATAAAACACGATATTTCACTAACACTAAACACACATATGGGCAAGTGCACCCATCGTTGAGTGTAGTATAGCGTTGGTAAGATACCGAGGTCGTCCAAGGACACAAGAGCTTTTAGTACCGGTTTATCCTCAACGTCTAACCAAAATAAAAGTTTAGAAAAATGTTTTAAACTAAGAAAAATAAAACTAACTAAAATGCTGAAAATAAAAATAAAAGAAAAAAAACAGATAGACAAGATGAATCACTTGGTTCCGACTCGTATCTAGTATAACCTTTGATTATTTCTGCACTTTTGCACACAATTAAGAGATTATCTTAGTTATTGTAGTAGGCCCCTCTTTTGAAGGTGACGTTACCCTCACCCCAGTAGTTTGAGTCAGCAGGGATACAATCCTAAAAGGGTGGATTATTGGAAGATAATGAATTAAGTTATTAATGCAGTATTGTGGTAGGCCCCGCTTTTGGCGGTGACGTTACCCTCGGCTAAGTAGTCTGAGTCAGCAGGGATACAGTCCTAAATAGCCGGGTTATAGTATTAATAGTAGTTAACTTATGAGGGGATCAAAGAGTTTGGACCCCCGCCATCCAATACCGTGAAGTATTGAAGGAGGTCCTACTAAATTTGACCCAGGTCCATTGCAGGACCTCTAAACGCTGAACAATGGCAAGACCTTTACCAAACCGTTCCCTTAACCCCCTACCAGGTAGCCAACATATCTCCATATAGACCGTGGAGATATGAATGGTGAAAATCCTTTATTTTATATAGACAGTAAAATAATGCCAAGACACCACGGACAAACGATAAGGAAAGATCACCTTCAACATAAGTAACTAGTTATTAAAGTCATTAATACAAAACCAAATAAAAAGTGCAAAAGTTTAGAAATAAAAAGTATTATACTAGACACTTTGTCTTCACCAAGTGATGTAAGAGACTTAGGCAAACATGGCCTTGATTGTCAAGAACTCTTACGATCAATCTTGGATCCCGAGATGACTCACACACTCTACGATGGACAATGGATGATGGTGGTGGATGATGGTGTTGTGATGGTGGTGGGTGGTGGATGAAGTGTGAGAGAGGTGGTGTGCCAAGGGATGAGATGAAATGAATCCAAGCACTCCTATTTATAGGCTGAACAGAGAGCTGGACACGGCCCCGTGTCCGCTGGGCACGGCCCCGTGTCCGTCTGACAATCTCTCTCCTCATTAATTGTAATTCGCAATTACAATAAATGCGCCTGCTGTACTTTTGACACGCCCCCGTGTCCGCTGAGCACGGCCCCGTGATGGGCAATAGAAGCTTCTATAGATTTGTCTTTTCTGCTGCTTCTTGGGCACGGCCCCGTGCTGGCTGAGCACGGGGCGTGTTCAGTCTTCTGATTTCTCTACTTTGCTTTGGAAGGTGCCGTTGAGGGGTCGGGCAGTCCACTAATATTCCTTTTCTTGTATTTATGTTGGATTTAGCTGTCTTTTTGCTTCTTTTGCGTTTTTGAGCTCATTTAATCCTGAAAATACAAAAGGAAGACAAAAACACTCTTTTTCCAATATTAGTACTTAAAAAGGGTTAGTTTTATGCCTCATTTGATGTAATTTATATGTTGCATTTTACATACATCAAATACCCCCACACTTGAACTTTTGCTTCTCCTCAAGCAAAACTCTTTAATATGTGGCTTACACTCCCAAATGGAATAGGTAGAAGAGAAGGTTTTGGGTTGGTCGTAGAGTGTCGGGATTTCCAAGATCTTTTTGGGTTTTATTTTTATTTATTTACACTCCTATTCGTAATGATTTATTTAGAACTTTTCATAAAAGAAATTACTTATTTGGGCATAACATGCCTTTTTTTTTAAATTCTATTTATATACACGTTCACATACCTCACGGGGAAATCACTCACACTCGGCCGAAGGTGTATTTTTAGTGAATCACTCGAGAGCGGCATGGAACTTATTCCTACCATAGGCTTGCCAAGAAATCAATCCTCCTCCTTTTTAACTTTTATACCTTTGTAGATATCAAGAGGACTTTGTGGGTTAAGGGTTAGGCTAGGGTTAAAGGTAGGTGGTTGGGTTAGTGGTTAGTAGAAAAAGGGCTAAAAGCGTAACAAGTGTCGGTTTTCGTATTTTTGCAACTTTTTATTTTGATGAAGCTTTTATTCAAACTAAGTTATTTTTTATTAACTTGTTTGTTTATTTTCTTTTTGCTTCATCATTATCACACATATATTTTTTTTTTCACGAAGAACCGAACTTGTTACTAAAATAAATGGTTAAAAATGAAAAAGGTTTTGGTGGGTAAAAGGGTTTTTGTTTGGGTGATGAAACGAAAAGGTTTAGGCTCAAAGGGGCTAACTAGGGGGATTTTTGGGTAGGTGGTAAAAGAAAAAGAAAAATAATGGTGTAGAAATAAAAAGGGTTAGTCCTAATGCCTCCATCATTTACTTACTCGGGTTTAAGTTGATAAGGACTGGGAATGTATTGTCATGGCAAGTTCTAGAGTCGTAAGAACCAAGCGGCTATTCACACAAGAAACGAAAAATGAGCATTTAGTCAAATGATATGTAATTGTGTGCTCAATAAAGGCTCAAAACTCACTTTTGTGGGAATGGGTTTTTATGTGATCAAGTATATATAATCAAATTTTAAATAAGTTTGCTATGCCTTTTCATAATTTTCTTATGTTGGTTCTTTTTATCACTACGCTATCGGTTGTAAATTCGTAAAAATATAACCTTTTTGAGAACTTGAATTTCCCGAGTTAAACCTAGACAAGTAAAAAAAATGAAATTTTTGAAAAAATTTGGGGTGATTAGCGATTCCAATAGAGTTTCGTGTAAGGCTTGTATTTAGGACTTGCAAAATTCAAGGTTTTAGCATCCCCCCCACACTTAAATTACACATTGTCCTCAATGTGTCCCAAAAATAAATTTTTAGGTTGATTAGATGTGTAAAATAGTGTTTAAAAAGCAAAAATTTGTGTTACTGGGCACTGAACACGGCCCCGTGTTATCCGGGCACGGCCCCGTGTTCAAGTGCCAGTAACAAAATTGAAATAAGAGATACAGAAGTCTGGACACGGGGGCGTGTTGGGTGAACACGGCCCGTGTCCAGGTACCTGAACTGGGCGTTTTTCTGCAGGTGGTTCGGCACGGGGCCGTGTTGGTTGGGCACGGCCCGTGTTGAACCTTCTGAAATGGAGAGAATTGCCGGGTTGCCTTGTTCTTGTGCATGGTTTCATTTTTCTCGTTCCCTTTTTCATCCTTTACCACCATGAGTGTGTTTTATTCATTACAAACCATCCAAACCTTAAAACCATCATTTCATTTCATCATAGAGAGAACTTACATAATCCTAAATTAAACTAGATAAAACAAAGAAATAACAAACCATGGAGTCCTAGCCTTTACTTTATTTTAATTAGCAAAATTTCCAAGAAGTAGTTAATCTTGGTTAACCAAGGCCTTTTTGAACTCCTTCTTCCGCGTGCGGTTCTCCTCAAATGTCGGCGAGCCATTCTTCCACCTCCCTTGGAAGGAGAAAAGAAGGCTCATTGGCATTAGTTTGAGGAGTTTCAACTTCCACCGGGATCTCTTGTTGGTGTTCCACGGGAGGTTCCGCCGGTAAGTCTTCCCACCCGGTAGGGTTGTTGATTCCGAGTGCCAGGTTCCAATCCTGTTGAGGAAGGACTGGTTCCATTGGCGGTGCTACAAGAATATTTAACCTCTGGTGCAAGAGGTTAATTTCTTGGAAGCTGCTTTCAAGTCCCATCGTAAGATCGTTAATACGGTCGATTAGGACCTCCTCTACTGAAGTCATTTCGTCGAGAGCCTCCCTTAATGCTATCACATAGTGCACAAGTGTAGCTTCAATGGAGGGTCTCCTTCCTCTTCGGCCGTCTGACGAATGCACAGAAGCTGTTTCGCTGTTTTCACTCGACATCCTACGAAAAATAAACTAAAAATAGTTTATTTAATGAAACAGTGACCGGACACGGCCCCGTGCTCACTGAGCACGGCCCCGTGTTCATCTTTCTGCAGAGTTTCGGAACAAGGAAACTTGAATTTTTAAGTTATTTTCTGAACTTGTGGGGCTTTTTTAGCTACTAATAACTTAAAACAATGTTTCATAACATGTTTTTACCAAGATTCTTTGAACAAAACTCATTTATCCCTACCATAGAGTTGGAGGAATTCCAAACTTTCAATGGTAGCGCTTGGAGAAAGATGGAGAAGAAGGAAATGGCTAAAAGAGGAAAGGACAAGATGGGTTGTTGGAACCTTCTTTTAGACTTACCTAGGATAGTTTGAGAGAAGATTCCTGCAAATCTCTGTCCCAAGTTGGTCCAAATGTGCAGAATTCTTGGCTGCATTTATAGAAAACGACAGCATCCTGGACACGGCCCCGTGTTCAGTGGACACGGCCCCGTGTGCAGGTGGAGTTCTGACACAGTTTGTCCGTATTCTGACGTACTGATCAGAATGGAATCTTTTGATGGACACGGGGGCGTGTTGGCTGGGCACGGCCCCGTGTCTAGGGACTGTTTTATGAAGTTGTCTAGTTTTTTAAGGAACTTGTTAGTATCGGGTGGCTCCTGACTGGTTGGAACAACCCCAAAGTGCCTAAGATACCTTAATTGTCCTAGACTAAGGCGAGAACGCAAGAGGTTGTCGGTGAGGGTAATTCCTATTTTCATTCTAGGTGGACAAGTCCAACCCTTTCCCGGGCTCTTGTTAAAGAAGGTGTATGTCAAATCGCTCAGGTCTATGTATGCACCGAACGAAGTCGATGGAGAGTCCTTCACGGCACAATCGACACAGGGACGACTATCGTCCAAGTCTTTGCTAGGTACGAAGGTATTTTCGGGAGCAACGAGGTTGTCGGAATGCGGTTCCAACATTTCTTCATGGGTATCGTCTTGGGGTGGATCCATAAAATCCTTCCCAAGCTCTTCTAACCATTTCAGAATTAGCTCTTCTAGTTGAAATAACTCGTCAAGGAGCATTTCCCCTAGAATATCTGGCTGGGCGCATTCGAGGGAGAAATAGTGCTTATTTTTACTTTCGTCCCTCTTAAGGTTGTGAGAAGTTGGTGGGTTCATGTAGTGGGGCTTATAATTTAGGAAGTAGCATTTTACTTCTTCATGTTCGCCACCACACAATTGACACCACGTACCATAAGAGTGCCGAAAGTAAAAATAATTACTATCACTCATGTTTGTGTCAGAAATTACCAACCGCAGGGATCTAACGGTTCTGTTTTCAGTAACTGAAACTTGGGCACGGGGGCGTGTTGAGTGGGCACGGCCCCGTGTTCAGCTTACTATCTGATGTAAAACAGGATTGCCAGTTCCAATGATTGAGCACGGGGGCGTGTTCAGCGGGCACGGCCCGTGCTGAGCTCTGCAGAAGCTGAAAAACTAAGAAAAATCCTAAAAAAAATAAAAAGAAAAATAAAAGATGATTAGGCCGTTGATTCCTAACTTTCTTAAAATCCTTTTGTCCCCGGCAGCGGCGCCAAAAACTTGATGCGTGTGAAGTGTTACTATTATTAGGTGTGTACTTTAAGCCCTTTTTAACACTTATTTTAGCCAAGTTTTAAATTTATAAAACACGATATTTCACTAACACTAAACACACATATGGGCAAGTGCACCCATCGTTGAGTGTAGTATAGCGTTGGTAAGATACCGAGGTCGTCCAAGGACACAAGAGCTTTTATTACCGGTTTATCCTCAACGTCTAACCAAAATAAAAGTTTAGAAAAATGTTTTAAACTAAGAAAAATAAAACTAACTAAAATGCTGAAAATAAAAATAAAAGATAAAAAACAGATAGACAAGATGAATCACTTGGTTCCGACTCGTATCTAGTATAACCTTTGATTATTTCCGCACTTTTGCACATAATTAAGAGATTATCTTAGTTATTGTAGTAGGCCCCTCTTTTGAAGGTGACGTTACCCTCACCCCAGTAGTTTGAGTCAGCAGGGATACAATCCTAAAAGGGTGGATTATTGGAAGATTATGAATTAAGTTATTAATGCAGTATTGTGGTAGGCCCCGCTTTTGGCGGTGACGTTACCCTCGGCTAAGTAGTCTGAGTCAGCAGGGATACAGTCCTAAATAGCCGGGTTATAGTATTAATAGTAGTTAACTTATGAGGAGAGTAAAGAGTTTGGACCCCTGCCATCCAATACCGTGAAGTATTGAAGGAGGTCCTACTAAATTTGACCCAGGTCCATTGCAGGACCTCTAAACGCTGAACAATGGCAAGACCTTTACCAAACTGTTCCCTTAACCCCCTACCAGGTAGCCAACATATCTCCATATAGACCGTGGAGATATGAATGGTGAAAATCCTTTATTTTATATAGACAGTAAATAATGCCAAGACACCACGGACAAACGATAAGGAAAGATCACCTTCAACATAAGTAACTAGTTATTAAAGTCATTAATACAAAACCAAATAAAAAGTGCAAAAGTTTAGAAATAAAAAGTATTATACTAGACACTTTGTCTTCACCAAGTGATGTAAGAGACTTAGGCAAACATGGCCTTGATTGTCAAGAACTCTTACGATCAATCTTGGATCCCGAGACGACTCACACACTCTACGATGGACAATGGATGATGGTGGTGGATGATGGTGTTGTGATGGTGGTGGGTGGTGGATGAAGTGTGAGAGAGGTGGTGTGACAAGGGATGAGATGAAATGAATCCAAGCACTCCTATTTATAGGCTGAACAGAGAGCTGGACACGGCCCCGTGTCCGTCTGACAATCTCTCTCCTCATTAATTGTAATTCGCAATTACAATAAATGCGCCTGCTGTACTTTCGACACGCCCCCGTGTCCGCTGAGCACGGCCCCGTGATGGGCAATAGAAGCTTCTATAGATTTGTCTTTTCTGCTGCTTCTTGGGCACGGCCCCGTGCTGGCTGAGCACGGGGCGTGTTCAGTCTTCTGATTTCTCTACTTTGCTTTGGAAGGTGCCGTTGAGGGGTCGGGCAGTCCACTAATATTCCTTTTCTTGTATTTATGTTGGATTTAGCTGTCTTTTTGCTTCTTTTGCGTTTTTGAGCTCATTTAATCCTGAAAATACAAAAGGAAGACAAAAACACTCTTTTTCCAATATTAGTACTTAAAAAGGGTTAGTTTTATGCCTCATTTGATGTAATTTATATGTTGCATTTTACATACATCAGTGTTTCACCCCAAAATGTTTAAAAACAGAAAACGAGGGGACTATGTACTCACTTGAAGATGCTTAGAAGTCTTGACTAACAACCAAGCAATGCTAGAGGGATCACGGAAATCAAACCGCACCTAATTTAGGTAACTACGTTAATAAACGGACCTAACTCGGAGGATCGGATAAAATGAGGTTTTGTAAACCAAATGAGTGTAGGGACTCATGTAATATGGTTTAACAAAGCCTACATTCTAAAACGAAACCTAACCTAGGTGCTTACGACCCATTACGACTCGTTAAGGTAGCTTACACCACTTTAACGCGTCGTTCACGTAAAACACGTTCGGACCGCCTAACTAATCCTATGACAAGTATTATATGCCTTAACATATCTAATAATGTTGCCTAATCAGTTTAGATGCCAAAATTTATGTTACATATGCTTAAAATGAATTTATGTATAAAAAGGGCATTTTGGTCATTTTCCTAAGGCATATAAACTACCTATCATACAACTACTTAAACGAAGTGACCATAAGGTATAACCTCGGAAGCTTATTCCCTATACAACTATGTTCACAATAAATGCTTGGTCGGATCCTAATGATCGACCAAACGGGTTGGGTTCGAAAGTCTAAGCGATTGTTTAGACCGCTTATCTTACGACCCTATACAAGCACTAATCTAAAAGTGACGAGTTAAACATGTTAAAACATGTTTAACAAGGTTTGAAAACAAGTTTGATATCAAAACAAACGGTTTTGATACCCAAGAATAGTTTGGTTGCAAAATATGCAAGAATACGCATTTTGACCGAAACTATGACTCGTTACTATACCTAATCAACGTGGTAATCAGTAGGTATAGTCACACGGGACTATAACCATCGTGATTACGCTCACATTGCAAAGTTCAAACGAACTTCGTGTTGACCAAAGACTGGTCAAAGCATGAAAGAATACTCACAAAAGGTCCAAGCAATGGAGACTTGATCTAAAATACTCAGGTATGAAGCTAAGGCTTCAACTTAGAGCAATTTACAGCAAGGTGTGAGCTGAATGAATGAGAAGTGATGGGTATTTATAGGATTTCCACCACTGTTAGGATCGTTCCTCGATAAACGAGCTTCAATCTTGGCCTTACACTTGGACCCAAGGTTTAGAATACAATGGGTACTCAAATACCAGTCCATAGAATCAAAAATCAGGGGTTAAAAACCATTGGAATAGGTGGTATTGGCCAGATTCAATGTTTCTGCATTTCTGCTGATCTGGGCACCGCATACGGACCGCAACATGTCTCACATACGGTCCGTAAGGGACCTATCAGACCTGCACTTTCAGAAAATGACAATTTAGCCCCCGCACTTTGTTTCGTCGCGTTTTGGCACTTTTAACACCCGTCAAGCCCATTTCCAAGCTCCACAATGATGTTAAATCATAGGGAACATGAAATATGCTCGAAAACATCTCGGATGTCAGTTTGTTTGGTCGTACGGTTGCGTTGTTCGGTTAATTACGACGAAACACGAACGAACGCGAAAAAAGATCCAAATTACGCGACGAATGGAATTTTATCATGCCAATCACTAAAATAAAATATTTTAATGATTACATAAATTTTTGGGTGTCCGGATATTTTCAGAACATAAGATATGCGCGAAAACGCAAACTTATGCACTTTTTGACGCTTTTAGTTCCTATTGACCAAAAAGTATATTTTTGCACACCAAACACCTCAAAGCCTATTTTTAAGCTATATAAAGGATATTTAGGGCATATTTAACTTATGATCAAGTTCTGGAATGTTCGTTACAGCACGAATCGGCATACTTTCATAGTTTGTCGAAATTAGTCCCTGTAAGCGAATAAACTTGTTTTCGGCATACCAAACCATCCAAAACTTATTTCTAAGTTATGTAAAGGTTATTTAAGGTATGTTAAGCCTATGTCACTATTCCGGAGTGTTTGTTGCATTAAACTGGTTATATTTACGCATCAGATCACGTATAACCTTCCAGAAAGCGATTTTAAGCTCGAAATCTGTTAGTGCATACGTCTGCTGACTTCGTCTTGTGTCAAGTCTTGCATTATTCAGAGCACGAAGTTCGAGAAAACGAGTCAAAAGGCTTATTCCGCTCGAAGCATGCTATTCCGCTTGAACTGCTGATTTCGCTAGAGTGTAATTCATGTGATTTCGCTTGTAATGATATACCACTTGAGTCTGTTCAAGCGGAATCAGGAGTCTATATATAGGTGATAGGGTGTGTCATTTGGAGCGGAATTAGAGAAGGTGTTTACCGACGGCAAAGCTCTGTCGAAGTGTCTACAGATCTGTAATTATACCAGAATCAATATACAAGACAGTTTAAAGTGATATCTTGCTGAATTCAACTCATTATGTCTGTTTCCGCCTTTAATTTTGAGTAGAACGCCTCTGATCGACTCATTTCGGGTCCGAACACGATCCTACAAGTGGTATCAGAGCTCAGAAGGAGGAGTTCTGCAGATTTCAGCTTGATTTCATCTCTTTTTCTTACTTCTACACCTTCTTTTATCAATTGAACAACTTTTCAAGGTTAAAATGGCCTGAATTTTTCACAACATAAGCGAAATTGTATTTTAACAAACCCTTGAGAAAATCAGAACAAAATTCAGCTTAAAAGTGACAAAAATGGACCAAAGTTCTTATTCCGCTTGAACGAATCTTTTTATTCCGCTTGAAAAGTTGTTGCCATTTCAAGCGAAATAACAGGTTCCGCTTGAAAAGTGTTATTCCGCTTGAAACTTCACAAGCGAAATCAGTGATTTCGCTTCAAACGGTTATTCCACTTGAGTTGACTTTCTGTTTGAAATTTTTTGATTTCGCTTGAAATTGTGTGCAGGTAATTTCGCTTGAAGAAGTTATCTCGCTTGGAAGGGATTTCGCTTGAAACCTAATTTCGCTTGAAATTGTCTGTTTTGTGAAACTTGTTATCGAATCATGAGTGAAGAGTTTTACAACGCATTTGCAACATCCCCGACTACTCCGGCTACTATTGCTCAAAACATGAACTTGGAAAATGAGACTGGAACTACGCAAAAACCCCCGAAGCTGATGAGCATTGAGGAGTATTACAGATGGAAAGATCGGTTTGAAAACTGGGTTCAAGCTAATCACTTGAGATCTTGGGAGTGTATTTTGAAGAAGTATGTTCTACCACGTACTGATCTGCAAGTTGAGAAAGAAATCTCTGAATTCAATGATAAAGAACGAGACATGTACAGAGCTGAAAAAATGATGATTAGTCTACTTCAGCAAGCTATTAAAGAAGACATCTTTGTATTACTTCAACATGACAAAACTTCAAAATCAATTTGGGATGCTCTTAAAATCAAATTTGAGGGAAGTGATAAGATGATAAAAAGTAAAAAGTCATTGCTTAAGAAAGAATTTGATCTATTCACAAGTCTGCCAGGGGAAGATACAAAGAAGTTGATTGAAAGATACTGCCACTTAGTGCGTTCTATGTCATTGCTAAGCATAACCAAAGAACGAGATGAATGGGTTGACAAATTAGCTGATGCATTACCTCAAAAAGAATGGGGTACATTTTTGATGATTTTAAAGAACACCGGAGTATATGATGGTTTGACGATCTCTCAGATTATCGAGAAGATTGAAGGTCAAGATCTTGAACAGCAACAGATTGCAATGATGAATAATCCGAGTAATCAACAAGATGTGAAAATGTATTATAAAGGAAATGTTCAAGAGGTTGAAAAGAGTCCGAAAATTCAAACTGCTTTTAGTGCTGGAAACTCATCAGAAAATGTTGAACAAAGTCCAAATAGCAGCAGTGGATTTTCTTCATATCCAAGTGTTAATCCAAAGAGTTTAACTTCAAGTTTTTATTCTCAAAGTTCAAAAAGTGAAAATGGTTGTGTGATACAGTGCAACATTGCATTGAATCTTCCAGATGGTCAAAGTTTTTCTGAAGAAATTGCAAAAGATCACATGGCATTACTTGCAACTGTGTTACAATCCTATGAAGGTTTGGTTGCAGGAAGGATCGGAAATCCTATGCTGACGAAAGAGGATTACGATCAGATAGACGCTGAAGAGATGGAGCTCATGGATATTAAATGGTGTCTAGCTAGTGTCTTGAGGAGAGCAGAAAAGTTTAAAATGATAACAGGGAGAAATGATTTTCTGGATGCACATGTTTCTACTTTGGGTTTTGATAAATCTAAAGTTACTTGTTTTCGATGCAGGGAGAAAGGACATTTCAAAAGAGAATGCAAAAATCAAGAGGCTAGTGGAGCAAAGAATCCTTTTGGAAAAGATGATTACTATCGGAAAGCCATATATCAACAAGTTGCTCATCAACCATATCAACAAAAAGAAACACAAACTGCTCATGGGAAAATGATCGAAGATGCAAATAAGAAAGCTTATTCTGGTATCATTGATCAAGATGATGAGAAAATGGCTCCAGGATTCAGTTGGGACAAATATATTTCAGCTGATAGTAAAGCATGTTTAATAAATCAAGATGATGAAAAATTACCTGAGGGTTTCAGCTGGGATCAGTTTGTAGATGAGAATGGGAAGTTTAAAGCTTTCATTGCAAAGATAGTTCAAGAACCTGATTTGTTTACAGAATGGATGAAAGCAATTGGTGTTCATAAGAAGAATCAAGAAGAAGAATTGGTTTCATCCGATGAAAGCTCAGAAGAAGCAACTGTTGTTGATTAAACATCATCTGATTCTGGTTTTTTAGATGATAGTTCTGAAAAGACATTAAATTTTGATCAAACACCATCTGATTCTAGTTCTTCAGATGAAAGTTCTGAGAAGAAAATAGATTTTGATCAATCACCAACTGATGACAGTGGTGATGATGAGGAAGAAAGACATATTAATGTTGCAAAAACTCATCTATCTCCTGAAAGCTTTCAATTTTATTTTGCAGATCGCTTGGAGAAGCTGAAGGAGAGACGAGCAGCAAAAGAACAGAAGAAAATGAAGAGTGAAAGTGTTGCTCAAGAAGAAGAGACTGTTCAAAAAGAAGAAGTTAAAGCTAAAAAGGTGATTGAAACTGAATCATTGATTGAGGTTGAGAAAGTCATCGAAGTAGAAAAGATTGTGGAAGTCATCAAGTCTTGCTCAAAGTGTTTGGAATCTTGCAAACAATGTGCAGAAAAAGATGAGAAACTGAGTGAACAAGAAAAGATGAAAGAACAATTATTGTTCAATCTCAACTACATGAAAGAATCGTATGATGTGCTAAATAGAACAGTAACTGGTCTTCAAAAGACAAATTCTGAAAGAGAAGATGCACTGACTATGATGAATGCTGTGATGATGACAAAGCAGAAGGCGATTAATCATTACATTGAAGAATGTGCAAAGTTGCAGCGGGAGTTGGAAAATGAAAAGATAGAGAATGAGAGAATTAGACGTTTATTACAGAGTTATTCTAGTTCTGATTATCTCATTGATCGAATTTATCCAACTGTTGCAGGTTTTGAAGCATTTAAAGATGATGAGAAGCCAAAGAAGAAATATACTGGTAAGAAACAGAGTGCTAGTTATAACAAATGTCCGCCTCCGATTTGGGAAGGGTATTCCCCTAGAAAACCGAATGAGGAGCAAGTCGAAAAAGCAGTCAATATAAAGTTAAAGTCTGACATAACCGATGAATTACCAGAAAACATTGACGTTGTTTTTACATCATCTGACACTGATCATGAGTCCGAGTTAATAAAAAAGGTGGTCGATCAGGTGTTGGATACAGATGAGGAGTCGGAGTTAAAGTCTAAGTCAAAGTCCGAGTCCGGGTGTTCAAGTTCGTCCGTCAAAAGTTCGAGTTCGTCGGTCAACAGTTCAAAGTCGTCGGTTAAACGGGTGTACAATAAAGAATTCCTGTTATCAAAATCTAATTTGAATGACGAAGCAATCAAAGTGGCATATACATTGATTGATTCAGCAATCAAAATCCAATATGAAGTGTTAATTTTGAAAAGATCAAAAAGGTTTTCAAACTTACAGATATCAATATTTCTGAAATAAAAGATGGAAATCTTACTGAAAAACCTAAAAGATACACTTCAAGAGTTCAACAACGTTTAAACAAGAAAAAAGGTTACGGTTCTGGTTCTGGTTTTCAAAAGAAACCAAACCATAACGGTAATTTCAAAAAGAAAGGTCTTGGATTTATTCCACCAGAAAATTATAAAAATGAAAAATATGATCGTGATTTTAAATCTAAAATGAAATTTGTTTCAGGAACAAGCTCGGAAGAAGAAGCAAAAAGCCCATTCTGGAAGCAATCAAACAGAGAATTCCTTGCCAAGAAGCAAGAGAATGTGAAGAATGGAGCTATTCAAAGAAAGGAGACAAGAACCTGTTACAAATGCAATGAAGCTGGTCACATTGAATGGAACTGTTCTCAGACTATAAAGACAAAACAGGGAGTCTCAGAAAAACTCGAAGAGAAAGTTGTTGAGAAAAATGAACCACCAACTGAAAAATTCAAAGTTTTTGAAAATTCAACATATGAAGTTGGAGAATGTTCAAAGAGATTTTACAGGAGAAGTGTGAATCCTGATAAACAAAAGTGGGTTGTTAAGAACTCTAAAGTAAAATCTGGCAATGAATCTAACTCCACAAAGTTAGAAGAGCCACAGGTTGAGGTTAAAGAAGAAAATTCAGTACCTCCAATGGATGATGTTCATTTTCCACTATTGAAGGCTGAGAATTTTAAATCAAAGGTTGGGAAAGTTGATATCTCGAATCAGTTCTATTCTGAAAAGAAAGAATTTGATGTTGATAAAGCATTTAATGGGAATGTTAAAAAGATTTTTGGGAAAATGGTCGAGGGTAAAGTCAAAGGGGTAAAAGAATTTTATGAAACAAAGAAGGCAACTTACACCCCAAGTGCAGGTGAGGAAGAAACATCCAAGTTTGGTGAAGCTTGGATGTCTGTTTTTCATAAGTGATAAGTATGACTTGCCGGAGCTCCCAGGTTGGTAAGAGTGGAGTAGGAATCAGCATCATTCTTGAAAGGTTTGGTTGGTAAATTTTCAGGTGATATCTATATATTGTTATATTTTGATTTACAAGTGGTTATGGTTGACAAGTGAACCTGCTAGTGATTGAGAAGGTTTTCACTGACAAGTGGTAAATCAAGGACATTAAGTTGTACTTGCATTTTCCTACAAGTGGTTGAAAAACAATGTGATGAATCAAACCCCTAACCTACAAGTGGTTTTATAAAATCAACAAAACTTATTTTCCAGAAAAATCATTTTGGTTAAAACAAACTTAATTGTTTTGAAATCATAATGAGAAAATAGTTTGTTGTGAGGGGGAGTTCTGATTGTTTATGCCAAAGGATGGCGATTTGAAGAGATTTGATATCAATTGTCATGTTTCGTGTATAGTTTGTTTTCAAATTTTTCTTAAATGTGTTTGCATTTTAGGGGGAGTAGTAATTTCAAAAAATCCAAAAACATTAGAAAATTTGAAAAAGCCAAAAACATGATAAAATCAAAAATGAGTTTTGTTGTCAGAAAAGAGGAAATAATAGTACATCAGTAGACAGTTACAGTATGCTAAAGAAATATATTGATTAAATAGCGTTAAACGGTCTCACTGATGATATGCCGATAGGTTTTTACACATTTAGTAAGCTTTTTCGGGATATAAACTTAAATTTAAACTTGCTTATTTCGTGGGGAACACTAGTTGGATATATAGGTAACCCCTGAAATCTTGTTTGAAAGATCCCTCTTTCTGAGATACTAGGTCTTTATGCTCAGTGATATCTGGGGTATTATCCCGGGACTTCTGATTTTGCGGAAGCAATGGCCTAGTCCCCGGAGAATACTTTACGCTTGCTTGAAATATAGCCTACCCTCAGCATAAAAAATGATAAAACTTTGCAAAATGCTAATCATGTGCTGTTGTAAAAAAGATCCTCTAAAGGGGACCCACCAAAAGTCAAAGCCGTCATCTCTCTGCTGAACGGAAGTTCTGACCTGAGCTCTCACAGTTTTCGCATATAACCCCTTACAGATATCATCTTTAGTACATTCACCTGTAAGACTGAATATTGGGAACTGGATACGGGAGTATATTCAAGAGGTGGGACACATGAATGAGTTTAAGTTCTTAAAACACCTAACTCATATCCTGAATCAGTTGAAATTTGTGTGAAAATTTAAGTGGATCAGTATATCGGCAATCTAAGTGAATTGTTTAATTCTTAATGTGTAACTAAGCTCAACGGTACTCGTGACTTGTCAAAAACTGATATGATCCTCTTACACAAACTCACAAAAATATTGTCTGTAAATATTTCTTTACTACATTTTATTTCATTCAAAAATCCAAAAAGATTTTAGTGTGTTTTAGAATAAATTTTGAAAAATTCAAAAAGATTTTCGACAACTGATATTGGAGAGCCGATTTTCAAAATTTCAATTGCTAAACATGATGAGCATGTGGTGAGGGGGAGCGTGTGTTTAAAGAAGAAAAGTTTTTGGATATTTTTCGGTACAAGTGGTCATCTGAGGTCTCTATCATTGATAAATCATTCTGGATTAATTTGAGAGGGAGTTTGTATATAAATTTTGTAAAATGTTAAATTTGTGAAATTATTTCTGGGTTAAGAATGTGCAGGTGTAGCCAGGTTTTGATTCTGAATCTGAAGAAAGAGCACAAAGCCAGGTTCCGTTACCTGAGGACTAAGTGATTTTAACAAGCCAGACTGCGATCCCAGCATAACGAAAGGGGGAGTCTGAAGACATCAGAGTAAAGATTGTTCGAGGAGAATCTGTTGATGCTGAAGAGAAGAAAGAGATAAAGTTTGAGGATGCTTACACGTTCAGATTGATAAAGACTGAAGGTTGAAGACTCGACACTTTAAGACTCGTCAACATCCGAGGGGGAGTCTGTTAGTGCATACGTCTGCTGACTTCGTCTTGTGTCAAGTCTTGCATTATTCAGAGCATGAAGTTCGAGAAAACGAGTCAAAAGGCTGATTCCGCTCGAAGCATGCTATTCCGCTTGAACTGCTGATTTCGCTTGAGTGTAGTTCATGTGATTTCGCTTGTAATGATATTCCGCTTGAGTCTGTTCAAGCGGAATCAGGAGTTTATATATAGGTGATAGGGTGTGTCATTTGGAGCGGAACTAGAGAAGGTGTTTACCGACGGCAAAGCTCTGTCGAAGTGTCTACAGATCTGTAATTGTACCAGAATCAATATACAAGACAGTTTAAAGTGATATCTTGCTGAATTCAACTCATTATGTCTGTTTCCGCCTTTCATTTTGAGTAGAACGCCTCTGACCGACTCATTTCGGGTCCGAACACGATCCTACAAAATCAAACATGAATTGATATGTGCAAACGATACACATATTTATACAAATCCCAAGTATGAAATACAATATTTCATTGATTTGGTATTTGTTTGATGGTCACAGAGGCACAAGTGTCACAATTTAGAGCTTTATGTTAAGAGTTATGTTCTTGATTCTTTATGTTCTTCATATTTAGTAACTTACATGATCTTTTATCCAACATAATAAGAAGTAAAATGAGATTATGAGAGCCTTACTACTAGCACAAGGCTAGGGAAGAAATCAAAGGTGATGAAGATGTTAAACTTGGTGGTTAATAGCTCTTGAGAGAGGTCCTTCCACTTCCAATGGCACCAAGCTCTTTAATATAGCTCCTTGCACCTTTGTAGCACCTTAGAATGATTGATCAAGACTTGAAAATGGTGGTGGTGTGGTTGTCGTTTTTGGACGAGACCAAGAGGAGAGGAGAGTGATGAAGTTGATTAGTGTTGTGAAAATGAGAAATGAAAGAACTTGTGGGTTTATAAATTAACTTCTCCAACATTTGTTAATCTTATGTGTAATGTGTCTCCAAAAATCAAACAAGATCTAATAAACAACTGAACAAATCATGGGTGTGGGACCCATGTTGGATCCGCCAATGGGGGGGGGGGGGATAATTGGTTTTCAAATATTGGTTAAGGATTTGGTTAGATCTTTAGGGATTTTAGTTTGGGTTAAGTGTGTTATATGTTTATAGGATGTGTTATGATGTTCGGTGACCATAACTAGCTTCGTAACACTAAAACAATGTTTCTAGTGAAAATTTGGTGTTTTGGGTAGTGTCCGGTTGTTCGGTTGGTTACCGGTTCGTTAAGGTGCTAAATTACGCAGTTTAGTGTGCTTTATGTAGTCTTTTATGACAGTTTTGATTCCCGACACTTGGGAAGGTATTCTGGACCATTAAACCATAATTCTGCATTATATTTTGATGTTAAAAAGCTGAATTTTGCTGAAATATGCAGAATTCTGCAGTTTTAGTGTGTTTCGGGCACTTACCGGCACTTGAATTAACACTAGGAAGGCAGTTTTAAGATCCTTACTTTCCTACACACTATACAAGTGCAACTCTTTGTTTCGGGCTCATTCTGTGTCTTAACATCATGTCTGCCTGAGTACTGAACTCCTGTCAGTACTTCTAGTTTGTCTGATAACTGTGCTAACTTTGTTTCGTGCACTAATTGAACCATATGGTGTTGCATGCAATTATGATAAATAATCTTGCAACATGTAATGCACTTGTATGTATATGGCAGCATTCAGAAACTCATTCATGTCATTAACTAAATCAGGCACAGTCGTTAATGCACAAATTACTGTTTAACATTGTACGAAATATGTGGAAAAGTGCCAGTGGTCACATTCTCCCCCCGTTAAAAGAATTTCGTCCTTAAATTCAGGCGACGTTATCGGTTTCAGGGGAGTTGTGAAACAATGCGGATACTTTGTTTTGGTTTGGTCTACACGCTCCCAAGTAAACTCTGGGTCATGACGTGAATTCCAACGAACTATGATAAGTTTAATACAACTTCTTAGTGTCTGGTGGACTTTCCAGTCCGTAACTTTGTCAGGTTATTCAGTAAATTGGGGCTTGTCGTTGACATGAATTTTGTCTGCGGGAATAACTACTGTCTCTTGGAGTTTCTTGAGATTTGACACGTGAAACGTGTCATGAACACTACTAAGTTCTTCTGAAAGTTTTAGTTTGTGAGCAACGGTTTCAATCCTTTCCAGGATCTCGAAGGGTCCTATATACCGTGGGTCCAACTTTCCATGTTTACCAATTCGTACCACGCCTTTCCAAGGCGAGACTTTCAGTAAAACCATATTATCAACCTCAAATTCCAACGGTTTTTGCCGCTTGTTGGCGTAGTTTTTCTGTCTATCACATGCTGACTTGATACGATCACGTATCTGAACGATCCTGTCCATAGTTTCCTGAACCAACTCGAGCTTAATAAACTGTTTAACTCCGGTCTCCGCCCAATCACAACGGAAACTGACACTTACGTCCATTTGAGGCTTCAAACGGGGCGGCCTATCTGATGGTGTGATAGCTATTATTGTAGGAAAACTCCCCTAAGGGCAGGTGAGTATCCCAACTTCCACAAAATCCATCACACATACATGCAGCATATCCTCCAAAGTCTGAATCATCCATTTACCTTGGCCGTCTGTTTGAGGGTGAAATGCAGTACTAAGGTTCAACTATGAACCAAAGGCTTGCTGAAACGTTTGCCAAATCCTTGGAACAAAGCGACCATCCTGGTCGGATATGATAGATACAGGCACTCCCTGACGTGCCACAGTCTCTCAGAGAGGTATTTCTGCTAACTTCTTTGTGCTGCCTTTCTTACTGATAGGTACAAAGTGAGCAGACTTCGCGAGTCGACCGATAATCACATAAATCATATCGTGTCCTCTTTGTGTTCTTGGTAGCCTTGTAATGAAGTCCATGGAGATCTGTTCCCACTTCCAGACAGGAATCTCCGGTTGTTGCAGTAACCCTGGCGGGTTCTGGTATTCTACCTTAACTTTGGCGCAAGTAAGGCAGTTACCCACATGTACAGCGATGTCGGCCTTCATCTTGGGCCACTAATACCAATCTTTTAAGTCTGGGTACATCTTTTCGGATCCAGGACGGATCGAGTACCTCGACTTATGAGCTTTGTTCAGAATAAGTGCTCGTAGATTGCCGAAGAATGGTGCCCAAATTCGTTCCACGAAATACATTGTTCCATCTTCCTTTGGAACCAATTTCACTTCCATACCATGCAACGATTTTTGCTCGTAGGTTCTCTGGTTTAAGTGCTTCCTGCTGGGCTTCATGACTCCGAACGGTGAGATCGGTTTGCGTTGTCATCTCTAGGACTTGCGCCCTTAGAGGCTTTGTGCGTTCCTTGCAACTCAAGGCGTCGGCTACAGCGTTCGCTTTACCTGGGTATTATCTGATCTCACACTCATTATTATTCAACGGCTCCTCCTATCTACACTGTCTCATAATCAAATCCTTTTGATCAAAGATGTGTTGCAATATTTTATGATCTTGTGAAGATCATGCACGTGCGCCATACGGAAATGACGCCAGATCTTTAACGCGAAGATCACAACACCTAATTCGAGGTTGTGCGTTACATAGTCCTTCTCATGCACCTTTAATTGGCGTGACACGTAAGGGATGACTTTGTCTTGTTGCATTAACATGCAACCAAGACCTTTTCGAGAAGCATCACAATAAACTACAAATCCATTGGTACCGTCAGGTAAGATAAGATAGGTGCATCGCAGAGTTTATCCTTCAACGTCTGCAAAGCTGTTTCTTGTTTCTCTCCTTAATCAAACTTCTTATCCTTTTGGGTTAGGGACGTTAGCAGCTGGGTAATACTTGGAAAAACCCGCTATGAATCGTCTGTAATAGCCTGCTAACCCCAGAAATTACCGTATCTCGGTTGTGGTTTTTTTTTTTTGGTGCTTCCAATTCTTGATTGTCTCTATCATGGATTCCATCCTCTTTCACCATGCGACCTAGGAAATGCACCTCGTGAATCCAAAATTCGCACTTCGACAACTCTGCATATAACTGTTCTTTCTTCAAAAGCTCCAAGATAGCTCGCAGATGTTACTCATGACCTTCCTTGGTCTTTGAATAAATAAGAATGTCATCAATAAACATAATCACGAACTCATCCAAATACGGCTTACACACTCGGTTCATGAGATCCATGAATAATGAGGGTGTGTTCGTTAAGCCAAACGGCGTGGCAAGGGACTCATAATGTCCGTAGCGAGTCCACAAGGCCGTTTTAGGGATACTTTCTTTTTGTGTCCTCAACTAGTGATATCATGTCCTTAAGTCAATCTTGGAATAGTAGCTGGAACCTAGTAGTTGGTCAAACAAGTCAACAATTCCCGGTAAGGGGTACCGATTCTTGATGGTTAATTGTCTATCTCCCTGTAACCTTTGCACCATACTTTTTCCTCGTTAATTCGTCTGAGTTCCTTTCAGATCAGGCTGTATGCACATACGAAGGCTGTCATCTTTCTTCCTAACAAATAACACTAAAGCTCCCCAAGGTGAGAAGTTCGGCCTGATAAATTCCCTTATCTGGCAGCTCTTGGAGTCGCGTTGAAAGCTTCTGTATTTCGGACGGGGCTAGTCGGTAAGGCTCCTTAACCACTGGTGCCACTCCTAGCACTATATTTATCCGAATCTCCACTTGTCACTGTGGAGGTAGCCCAGTCAAGTCTTTATGAAAGACTTCTGGAAATTCCTTTACAATGGGGATGTCTCCTAATCTTGACTCCTTGGTCTCCTTGTCGATGATATGAGCAAGGAAGGCTATGCAGCCTTTCCGGAGACACTTCTACGCTCTCATAACCAATGTGAAAGGTCATAGTCTTCCGCCTTATGAGGTCCAGTGCCTTTGCATCATTTGTATGAAGGCCGTGTACTATAAGTGTTTCATCATTCGCAAGAGGGATGCGAACGACTTTCTCATGACAAACAACCTCAGCTTCATTCTTGGATACCCAATCCAAGCCGATTATATTCATCAAAACTTTCCAAACTAACTAGTAGTAGGTCAATAGAAAACCTTCGTTCTCCAAGTCCAAGTGTTTAGTCCTTGATAACTTCATCTTTATTGACTAATTTCCCACTCACTATTCCTATTGAATAGGGGGTGTCTAGCTTACTTGCCTCTAGACCAAGTAGGTTCTTAAATCCTATAGATACAAGGCTAAAGTCGGCGCCAGTATCAATCAAAATGGATGCATAGTGTTAGTTAATATGGAATGTACCCGTCGCATTATTCAGGTCCTGGCGTGCTTCACGAGTTCCTTTCGTGAGTCTCTTCCTCGTGCTCGGTCCTTCTTAGGGCAATCTTTCCTAAAGTGCCCCGTGTCACCAAACTTGAAATAACCAGGAGTCCTATCGTTACCATTTTCACCTTGGTTGTTGTTGTTATCCCCTTGGTTGTAGGTCACCATTTCCTCCTTGGTTGGGGTATCTTACCCAACAGGTATCCTTGCTATGTCCCTTCTTCCCGAATCTACCACACTTAGGTTTCGAGCATCGACCTTCATGGTGAAACCTGCATTCATCACATCTCGGCTTATTCCCCAAATAAACCTTTCCTCTGGCCTCATTGGTGGCTCCAAAAGCTCTCGTGTCACGAGACGGGTTTGCTTCCCTTCTTTTATTTGCGTCTAAGTTGCCATTACTTGCTCGAGTTCCTTTCTTTAGGTTTGAAAACTTTCTTTTGTTTCCACACGAGGATTCCACATGCATATTCCTTTTCCCTGGACTTTCATTAGATTTCTCCACCGTTACTCCGCCCTTGGTAGGACCCAGGGCAAGAGTTATCGCCTGAGCGATTCCCATTATGGTTCCTCTTAGTCCGCCACTAGTTGCAATGTTCTTGCTTCATACTGGTCGATTGCTTTAGTGACTTGCTGGTTCACTAGGGCTTCAAGCTCAACTCTTGTTGCAGGTAAAGGTTCCGGTTGGGTCTGACCAATGTCCTTTTGTTGTGGTTCCATGAGCTTCACATACATAAAACATATCGACGGAATTAGACATTTATTTCAGAATAAATATTGTCGTCGATTAGTGAAAGCAAATCTCATTAGTCGTGCATTATAAGCATAAGGGTAAGGTAATTCCTAATGAGGCCTATGCAAATCTTCCCACCATAATCATCTCATCCTTGTAATGAGTCACAACAGAATCTTGCTAAGGGTACATCGACCTTTGCATACACCATATCAACTTGTTTCATTTAGTCTTGCGTAGAAAGCCTCCTCGGAGTCACCTTACTCCGATTGATGCAAGTCATCCAGTGCTATACAAAATTCGGTGAGGCCTTCCCTTCTCCTTGTTCCTTGTTTATTCCTCAAGTTCCTGACTTTTCCATAGTCCTCACTTTTGCTAAAAAAGGCATACTTCCCAAAGGATGGGGTCGTGTATTACTACCACGTGTAGGGGGGGTAGTGGAAATGTAGAGGTAAGGTTGTGAGGGTACGCGACTTCTCCCTCGGGACCGAATTGTACCTTGTAGCAACCGTAAAGTGGTTTCCAGGGTGTGAATGCACTACTCAAATGATGGGGTGCATTAAGGGATAGAGAGTGTGGAGGTACCGATAGGGGTGAAGATCGAGAAGAATCTTCTTGCATGTGTCTTCCATGTGCCTAACTGGAACAACACTCTGTTGAAAATATCAAGTGGTTACTTCGGCCCTTATAATATGGGTTCTATACTTCATGGTTCTCGATTGTCCAATATATGGAGGACCCCTTTGCCACACTGGGCTGTGCGGCGCATAAATTGCTTTGGCTTGGGCTCCAGGAGTCCCAATATGGTTGCCCTAGTCTTCCCGAATGCCGAGTAGAGTGTGATAAATAAGTCACACTACAGCTTGCGTCATGCTACCTCCTTGGGGCAAAGCGGATGTCATGCCACACCCGCTCGTAGGGGAAGCGCGAGGTGTGATCTAATCGGTTCTCATTGCATAACAATATATGTGAACATACTAAGTGAATAAAAACAAGATCCAATGCCATTGTCATAATTGTTTCCAAAGAACGCAACATAAGTTAAATGTATTGGTTACAAACCATCAAAAGAAAATAAGTTGTCATTGTTTTATACATCAAAATGTAAGTCTTAAAATGCAAGGCTTTGACCACTATATCACCGCAAAGAGGCGGTATATAACGGGCAAACCCTTCAAATGGTGGCATGGAGTCTTGATACTTGCTTTCCTTGACTGAAATGTCTGCATGGTCTACTAATTTCCTGAAATACATGTTAAGTTTGAAAACATCAACAAAAGTTGGCAAGTTCATGCAGTTTAGTTGTATAAGATGTATCTTATAAAATGTGAGTTGAATAAAATGTATCTGTAAAATGTGAGTTGTATAAAATGTATCTGAAAAATGTGAGTTGTATAAGATGTATCTGTAAAATGTGAGTTGTATGAAATGTATCTGTATGTAAAAATGTAGTATGTAAAGCGTCAATGAAATCGTTGATCATTAATGTTTCGCGAGGACATTAATATGCGTGAAGAATTTGGAAGCAATCCAAAGCTAGACGATTTCGTGTCAACTACTATCGACTGGGACACAAACGCACTCTTCTGTATGGGTCCACGACCAAGAGTGGGGCTCGCCAAAACCCATTAGATCTAACCCTCTGTACCTAGGTCCAAACTGGATTTAATGGTGCTTAGATGTATGACCATAATCGCACATGATCTAAGGTGTTTCATTCCATGACTTAACATACAACTGAACATGTGTTTTCCCCGATAGTTATAAAGTTGTAAAGCATTTAAATGAATAGGGGACATGAACTCACAGAATTGCGTTCCGTAAACTGTATATAACTGTAACCTCACTGGTCGTTGTCTTGAATTGTATCATGACCTACAAAGGTCCTAGATTTGTTAGACACTTCGGTCTTTGTAATGACTTGAGTACAAGTCTTTTATCTTGAATATGTGTTAAGACTTGCATGTCTTTGTTATTCGTTGAACTGTGTTTTAGGTGTATTATCTGATAACTGTGTAGTGCATATATATTTCGCCAAATATATATATTCTTGTATCGTGAGTTGTATAAATGTGTGTTCACCGAGTTTTAGGTGATGTGAATGTGCATATCGTTGCATGTATTGGAATACGTATGTCCTCGTGTTTGTTATAGGTGCTCTTGTATTCTTAGAATATATACACTTATATATTCTAAGATATATTTAATAAAAATATATATGTTATACTTGGTAAAAGGTATAGATAATATCTTAAAAATAATCTATTTTTAAGATTAGTTCTAAAAATATATTTTTAGTCTTTCACTAAAACAATATATTTTAGATGGTAAGAAGTATATATGCATGTTTATATATTTCAATAAAACAATACCTTTTTAATATAAACCATAAGTAATATATTTTGTATATAGTAGAAAATATATGGTTACTTATTTGATTTAGAAAACGTAGTTTACCAAGTCGTCGATGTATTGTGTAATATAGTCCGTAGTACATATATAGTCCGTATATTTGTCCTTAAGTCCGATTTGTCCATAAGTTGTGTCCGAAGGCTCGGATCGTCCATAAGTTATTTTTAAGGTGTATTTATATGTAGTCTTGTAAGACTTTTAGTTGTAATGTGTCTTGTGTTTATTTGTACCATTGTATTCAAGTTCTTAGTTATCATACATATAACTAACACAAACAAATAACACATAGCACATAAGTTGTTAAGATAACTAAATATATATTTTCTCAAAAATATATATTTATAACTAGTTTTGCTTTTATAAAAACTATTCTTTAAATTTTTTTTAATCTAATAAAGATTTTGTCAAAAATGATAGTTTTTATAACTCATGATTTTTAAGAAAAATGGCCATATTTCCTTTGAAATACATGCTTAGCCATGTTTAATAAAACATATCTTTTTTTATAAAATCACCAATAATCTCCTCATATTTTTCTTAATAAAAACATATGAGATTTATATCAAAATCTTAACAAGATGAAATCAATAACATGTAGGGTTTTGGTATGAATATATCATAAGTGAACTAGTTCAAAATCTATGCTTTACTTCTAGTTTTAACAAACTTTTTATAAAAACCATCTTGTGTGTTTCTTTTTATAACTTTGTAAAAGTATTGTTTCAGTGAAAAACTTTATATACTTTAACAAAATCAAAGATTATGATCATCCATCTAAACATTTGTGTTTAACAAAACCCTTAAACATTTTCATGTACACTTGTTAGATTATGTTTTTAAACATCATCTAACAAGTTATTTATATGCTAATCATCAAAACTAGATCAAATATGCAAGTAATCATCCTTAAATCACAACATAAACAAACTTTTATATCATGATTATTATTTTGCTTGTTTTTATTTTCATATTATTTTGTATGATTATTTAGTTTATTACATGTTCTTTAAACAAATAATACATAAATAAGTATGAAAAAGAGATTTTAGAAGCTTACTTCTAGCACTAATGGCTAGGGATGATCTTGATGATGATTAAAGAAATGAAAAAGTGTTGATCTTGGTGTTTGGAAGCTATGGAATGGATGGAAAGGCTTGCTTTTTCTTGTTGTTGCTTTAGATCACCTGAAGTATCTTCATGCTCCATCTTGATCATCAAAAAGTGTTAAAATGGTGAAAGATTTTGGTGGCTGTTCTTGGCTAGAATATGGAGTTTGAGAGGATTTCTTAACTTTGTGAAAGTGAAGGTGAAAAATGAGATGAAATGCTTAGAAGATTATGGTAACTAGTTGTTAAAGCCTTTCACTAACTTCACCACTTGGCCACTTGGTTAAACCACTTCCATCTAGCAAGATATTTGTGGAGACATGGAAAAAAGGGGGTCCCACACAAGTGTTGTGACTGTCAATAAGAGGGGGGGGGGTACCCTTGCTTTGAACTTGGTTTCTTTGTTTAAGTGTTAGAATTTTAGGTGAAATGTTTGGAAACTTGTATGTGTAAGTGTTTAAGTGTTAAGAAGGTGTTAAGTGACTATTACTAGACCATAATGATCCAAATAATACTAGATGGTCAATAAAAAAAGGATCCGATATTGTTCGGATATTTGTTTCGCATTGTTTCCGTTAGTCGTTATTTGAACGCTAAGCTTGTGTAACTTGTGTGAATTGATGTAGTTATTGGTTCGGATGATACCCGAAGGTATCCTCATATGAATTCTATGTTAAACAACACTTTTGTATGTTGCAAAAATATTAAAAAGCTGATTTCTGCGGAAAAGTGTTGAAATCGTGGCTTTAAGTGCTTTTCGGGTAGTTTTTAGTGTTATCGGACTTCGGGAAGGTTTTAAATCAAACCCTTCCATTCCTAGTTAGGGTTTAATGTATATTAGATGTCGGACTTTCGTCTGAGTCCTAAAGATGTCGTTTAGATGGTTTCTACGGATCCTGCGTTTTCGTCAGAATACTAGTTTACTAGGTGATTTTCTAGTAGTTTAGATGCATTGTTTAAACTGTTTCAAATGTATTAAATAAAAATGAATCGTGTGCATCCTAAATAAGTATTCCATGAGTATTCTAAGTGTATGTCATGAAATACGCAGTTCGGGTGTTCAAAATGCATAAAAATGTAGCTAAAAATGAGTATTTTAAGTGTAAGAAAGTTACCGAAAAGTGGCAGTTCTCACATTCTCCCCCTGTTATTGAGGATCTCGTCCCGAAATTCAAGCTGAGTCATCCTGTGCAGGAGTATTCTCGAACAGGTAAGGGTATTTGGCTTTGATTTGATCTTCACGTTCCCAGGTATACTCGGGCCCGTGTCGAGAGTTCCAACATACTTTTATTAATTTTATACGACTATTCCGTGTTCTCTAGACCTTCCAGTCCATGACCTCAACAGGTGATTTGGTGAATTGGATTCCGTCTCTTGTCTGCGTAGCTCTTTTGTCGATCATGAACCGCCTTGATACGGTCTCTGATCGGGAAGATTTTATCCGTAGTCTCTTGGACTAACTCTGGACCAATTAGTTGTTTATCGCCCGCTTTCGCCCAACATAGCGGTGAGCGACACTTTCGACCGTAAAGAGCTTCAAACGGTGCAGCTTGTATACTTGTGTGGTAGCTGTTGTTGTAGGAAAACTCAACCAATGGTAAGTGAGCATCCCAGTTGCCGCCCAAATACATAACACACACACGAAGCATATCTTCGAGTGTTTGGATTGTCCGTTCGCCCTGGCCGTCAGTTTGTGGATGAAAGGCCATACATAGATTTAGATGGGACCCAAAGGCCTCTTGAAATGACTTCCAAATTCTTAAAATAAAGTGACTGTCTCGGTCTGAGATGATTGAAATGGGCACTCTATGACGAGCCACTATTTCTTTGGGATAGAGCTCCGCTAGTTTCTCTGTACTATCCTTCTCCCGAATCGGCAAGAAGTGTGCAGACTTTGTCAACCTATCGACGATTACCCATATCATGTCGTGGCCTCGTGAGGTCCTGGGTATCTTCGTAATGAATTCCATCGATATATGTTCCCATTTCCAAATGGGAATCTTGGTTTGTTGCAGCAAACCCAAGAGTTTCTGATATTCTGCCTTGATCATTGCACAGGTCAAGAATTTCCCGACATAAGTCGCGATATCCTCTTTGAGGTTAGGCCACCAATAGTACTCTTTCAAGTCTTGGGCCTATGTGTTTCCTTAAAATAACATCTCGAAGGCTGCCAAAGTGTGGAACTCAAATTCTACCCACAGGGTATAAAGTTCCATCTTCTTTCGGTACTAATTGTTTTTCTGTGACTCAAAGTGTTTCTGCTCGAATATGTTCTTCCTTAAGCGCTTCTTGTTATGCATCATGAATTCATGTGGTAAGATCCGTGTGAATCGTCATCGCTAATGCTCGAACTCTCAAAGTTCTAACTCGTTCCTTGTGGCTCAAGGCGTTTGCTACAACATTCGCCTTGCCTAGATGGTACTTAATTTCACAATCATAGTCGTTCAGCAATTCAATCCAGCGTCGCTGACGCATATTTAGTTCCTTTTGATTGAATACGTGCTGAAGACTTTTATGATCCATGAAAATAGTACACTGAGTACCATATAAGTAATGCCGCCCTATTTTCAAAGCGAATACCACTGTGCCTAACTCGAGGTTGTGAGTGGTATCGTTCTTTTCATCAACTTTCAGTTGACGCGATGCGTACGCGATAACTTTCTCCCATTGCATAAGTAAGCAACCCAATCCTTGATGCGAAGCATCACAGTAAACTACAAAGTCATCGGTACCATCGGGCAGTGATCAGATTGGTGCATCGCACAACTTATCCTTGAGAAGTTGAAATGATTCTTCTTCTCTTTCACCCCAAATCGAATTTCTTGTCTTTCTTTATGAGGGAGGTTAACGGTTGAGCAATTTTTTAAAAATTCTCAATAAACCTCCTATAATCCCCTGCTAATCCCAAGAATTGTCGGACTTTAGTTGGAGTCTTGGGCGCTTCCCAGTTTTTAATCGCTTCGATCTTCGAGGTGTCTACTTGAATGCCTTTCTCATTCACTATATGCCCGAGAAATTGTACTTCACGAATCCAAAAATCGTATTTGGAAAATTTTGCGTCTAGTGTCTCAAATGTTGTTCGTGCCCGTCGGCCGATTGTGAGTATATTAACAATGTTGTCAATGAACACTATGATGAATTTGTCAAGATATGGCTGGCAAACGCGGTTCAATAAACCCATGAAGACCGCTGGTGCATTCGTTTAAACCAAAGGGCATAATGAGAAACTCGTAATGACCATAACGAGTTTGAAAAGCCGTCCTTGGTATGCTTTCCTCTTGTATTCGTAACTTGTGATACCCCGATCGTAAGTCTATCTTGGAGTAGAAGCTTGAACTTTGCAATTGATCGAATAAGTCATCAATCCTCGGTAGTGGATACCGATCTTTGATGGTGAGTTTATTCAACTCTATGTACTCTATGCACATTCTGAACATTCCGTCCTTCTTTTTCACAAATAGGACTGGAGCTCCCCAAGGCGAGTAGCTTGGTCTAGTGAATACTTTATCCAACAACTCTTGAAGTAGTGTGGATAACTCTTGCATTTCAGAAGGTGCTAATCGATATGGAGATTTGGCTACGGGTGCAGCTCCCGGCACCGAGTCGATGTGAAACTCGACTTGTCGATATGGTGGTAGTCTCGGCAAGTCTTCAGGAAAGACTTCAGGAAATTCTTTTACCATACGAATATCTGTCAGTTGTGGCCCAACGGCCTTCTTGTTGACAATATATGCTAGAAAGGCAATACAACCTTTCCGTAAGCACTGATGTGCCTTTTCGTAATTGATGATCCGCAATGGGGTGTCGCGCTTCTCTCCATGAATAACAAGTGTCTCTTCGTTCGATAGTGGTAGGCGAATGATTTTCTCGTGACAACCGACTTCGGCTCGGTTATCGTATAACCAATCCATGCCAACCACTACGTCGAAACTACCCAACTGAATGGGTAAGATATCGATATTGAATTTTCGCTCGTCAAGTTCCAAGGAACATTCTCTAACAACTTCCTCTGACTTGAGTAGTTTGCCGTTTGCCAGTTCTATAGAATGAGGGGACGTCTAGTTTACTTGACTCTAGGCCAAGTACATTTTAAATTCTATGTGGCGAGGACTTCACTGTATAGTTTTAGGAATCCCTATGTTTAAATGTAGGATAACCCAATCCATATGCTTAGATGTAGGATAACCCAATCCATATGTTTAGATGTAGGATAACCCAATCCATATGTTTAGACATAGGATAACCCAATCCATAAGTTTAGACGTAGGATAACCCAATCCATATGTTTAGATGTATGATAGCCCAATCCCTATGTTTAGTTGTAGGATAATCCAGTCCCTAATTATCGTTAGGACAATCCCGTGGCTAGCCATGAAACTCATGCATGTGAAATGTTGAGATGAAACTAAAATTGGCACCAGTATCAAATAACATGGATGTGAAATGTTGGTTGGTTGAAAACGTGTCGGGTAACTACTGTTTGAGTGGTTGAGGTAGGGTGGGATGATGCGGTCATGCCTTGGATCTCAGAGGCTAAACCCTAAAGGTAGCATTCAATGTGTTTGAATTCGGGTGTTACCTAGTATGGAGCAACCCTTGAGAGATCGTGAATGTCTCGAGTTTGACCAACAACATTGGCTCTAGTCATGATCTAGTTCTAGAATTTGTTTCCAACCTTGGAATCTAGATCAGCGAGCAATACTCTTCTCATATAAGATCCTTGAGTTCTTCCCCCGACAACCTCTTCACTGTATTACTTCCTAGCGTTTGTACTTGGAGATTCCTCCAAGTTAAGGGTGCGTTCAGCAAGAGACTCTCTGTGTATCTAATTGTCTACTTAGGAATACGTTTCCTAGTATGACTAACCGCCTTCATTGTCTTCATTTAGCAGACAGAACCAACCGCACCTCTCATATTAACGAGGTCTTTCGACTTACAGTGCGGAAAAGTCTCAAAATTAAGGCCTTGTGTGATCGCATCTCCCGGTGTGGCATTGCCACTCGTTCCCGATCCATCGGGATTTGAACCACTTGAACTACCAGTACCACCAGTTCTATCACTAGTGTCATCTTGATTAACTTTATGTTGTGTATGTCACACCCCCAAAATCCACACGCGGAGTATCACCGCTTGGAGGCGTGACATGACCAGGATCAAGCCACCAATCATATTGAACATATAAGTAATAAGTAAAAGTAAATGTAATCCATCACAATACAATTGGTGTTCAATCAAAAACATAGTATAGGTAGCGGAAGCATAGTATGAAAATCCAACACAAGTGTTAAGTTTAAAGAGTCATAAAGTTTTCATCAAAACATCCACAATCCGTGCCCCCAACGACCGCGCCTCCCGTGCAAGCTCCATGAGTACCTATGGTCCTGCAAGGCATGTAACAGAAAGTCAACAACTAGTTGAGCGAGTTCACAGTAAGTAAGTTCGTTGTATAACAATGCGTTATTAACTAAACCGTTTGTATGTTCAGTTGATGGGGGCTTCCCATGTTGCATATACTAGACTAGGGGGTAACCATATGTGTTCTTCTTAACCCGAGAACAGTAGTACGTACGAGGTTTACGTAGGCTTTACGTAAGTGCCCTTCTCAACCCGAGGACAGTGGTACGCGGGGGTTTACGTAGGTTTTACGTAAGTGTCCTTCTTAACCCGAAGACAGTAGTATGTATGAGTTTACGTAGGTTTTACGTAAGTGCCCTTCGTAACCTGAGGACAGTGGTAAGTACAAGTTTACGTAGGTTTTACGTAAGTGTCCTGCCTAACCTGAGGACGATGGTAGATAGTCTAGTAGTAGTGTAAGTACGAGTAATTGTTCAATCCCATTATTCAAAACCCATTCCCAGCCCCGAGAATCCCATGCCTTGGTAAGAGTGTGAACTCACCTTGGTTTGCTCGGTATGCTAAAGGAATACACCCGCTCACAGTTAATCAATCACGACCTATAGTACGCACGTATGTATAATCAGTTTCGAACTCGTAATGTTTCACAGGTAATCTATGTCACAAAGTGTGTTTATGCATTTCTCATCAAGTAGCACATAACAGTGGGTTCATGTTCACACAGTCATACTCCATATAACTGAGTTCTTAGTAATATCTAACATGGTTAATCAATTAACATGCTTGATGGTTTTCACAGACTTAACCAGGTTAATGTATTAAGCACAGATAACAAGCTTCCAGAATTAACAAGCATAACATGAATAATAACTAACAGTGTTAATTAATTAACCGGGTTAACAAACTAGTAGAGTTACCTACTTAACGGGGTTAACGTATTAACAGGGTTAACATACTAACAGAGTTAATATTATTTAACAGAACTAGTGTGCCAGACACATGGCGAAATCACATCATTAGTGACGAAATCACCCAGCAACGAAATCACTAAGGGTTTTCGTTGATTTTCTGTTTTCGTCGAGGGGGGGATTTTGGCGGCGATAGGCATGGCGAAAACACTTGTGTTTTCGCTGGTCATGTGTTTTCGTTAGGTGGAATAACAGTTAAGCAAGATCATCTGATAACCCTAATCATCAACATCGACAACAGTTACACATCTCAGAATTTCTATCAGTTGCATCGTCTACAATCATTCAGCCAAACAAACTCATGTATGACTTTAGCAAGTTATTCATTCACATGGACAATCACATGTCTGCTGTCATAAATCATGCACTATCTTATTATATGCAATATATTATTACAATCGGCCCAATAGAAGTTTGTTTAGTATATATATGTTGTCGGCCATTTACAAAAACTAAATTGACACAATAGATTTTAGTGGGTTCAAAGGCCCTATCATGTTAATCGGCTCTCTGACAATCACGTGGCCCATGTGTATAAGAATTAAGATTGGTTCCTTCAACAATTTGCATGTCACCCAAACCCTAATCATATACCAATAGTTAACCATCAACATCAGAACGTGAGCAGTGGTCATATACGAATAAAATCACCATTAACAGATCAAGTTCTAACATCTTAGCAATAGAATATTAAACCCTAAATCGTCATTGGATCATCAGTCAATAAATCAGCTTTCAACACACATACAGTTTCAGAATTTCATACTCGGTATTTCATGTGCGACCAAATCAATGCTTGCAACCTTACGTCCTAATCATTTACAACCACACTCAACCGTTCACACAATAATCAAGAATCATGGTTCAAATTTGCAGGTTACATACCGATCAATTACAAAACGCAAGAGATAGAGCTTCGAAGATAGAAAGGTTCCGGTGGGGAGTGTTGCCTGCCGTCGAGAGGTGTAGGGAATAAAACTAGGGTTCGCAAGCTACTCCCCCTACGTAATATAACTAAATGCAACGTTACCAAGTGTGGTCGGGCCTAATCTGGGCCGAGGCCCATGTGTTGTTTACACTGGCCACCATCTTGACGAAAACACTAAGTGTTTTCGGTGAGTGTTTTCGGGTCGGTGTTTTTTTTTTTTGTGGGATAGGGTGTTCAACAATGATTTCATTAATTACACATATCACATTAATACAATATACATACATATCACATACACACTTATAAGGCACACCAAGTATAACATATCAGTCACAGCACAATTTAACAGATTACAAACGTGTACAGTTGTGAACAAACAGGTCGTGTAAACAAACAATTTAAACTATTAACGTGCAATTAATGCGAATATGGAATCTTGGAAACTCGAGTTGTCACAGTGTAACCTCTGCACCCTCGTGTTGCTCCATAAGAACTCTTGCTCGACTTAATCAGTAAGATGCTGATTAGTTAACCCCTTTTTGGGTGTAGACCTTCCTCCTGGCGCCATGATCTTTTTATCATTAAAAGAATCTGTAGGATCGGGATTCGATCAAACGAGTCGTTCAGAAGAGCTCTCGATCAATACGAAAGGCGGAATCAGACGTATTGATGTTATAACAGCTAGATTCACATGTAGAATCACTTTAACTGTCGATTGTATTGATATGAAACTGTTTACAGATTGTCACACCCCTAAAATCCATTTGTGGAGCACCCCCGCTTGGAGGCGTGACTGACCAGGATCCAGCCATCAATTATACTGAGCATTAGTAAATAGTAAGAATGATCACCAACCATAATAGTTAGTAAACATCATAGTTTAAAGTTCCAAAGTTTAATTCCAAATAACAGTTTAAGAAGTGGCGGAAGCGTAGGCAAAATAGTTTAAACAAAGTTCATAGTTCAAGTTATTTAGAACCCAACACACGGGCTTAGACGACCACTACACTTCCCCAAGCCGCAAGCTCCTGAGTCACGGGGTACCTGCAAAGCATGCAGTAGGGTATCAACATAATGTTGGCGAGTTCACGAGGTGTCCAGTTTTAACTTTTTGAAAAACGTAGGTTGTTTAGATAAAGCATTTATAATCACGTCATGGTGAGCTACCCCATATGAAAGCTACTAAACTGGCGTTACCGAAACTATTGACGAGAAGATTTTTGTGCCCCGAGTCAATGTCTATCGTCATTGACCAAGATGCAAGGTATACTAGTTCACGCCCGATCTCCCCCGGTCACGGTGTGAGGTTGTCAAACCTAATAGCGCTATCAACTAATAACCCGTTCGCCCCCGGCGATTAATCGGTACTATAAGCAGGGACTTTACATGATAGAGATTCGTTTAGTTTTGCTAGTTGTGATTTATAAATAATACCCAAACGTATCTCCCCCGGATGTAGTAATTTAAGAGTACCCATTCGTATTTACCCCCAGAAATATTAGTTTGAAAGGATCTTTTAGTTTGATCGTGTCCCTCCCTGGGACGCATGCTTTTTGTGTGTGAACTCACCTTAGGTTGCTCGGTAGATTCGTTACTAGGTCAAACACGTTGGTCACCACGTCCTAACATGGTTATCGGTATAGTCAGATCGGGTATACACAAGTCACATATATCCTACACGTATCTAGCACATAGCATGCATACAATTATCTATTGGGTTATTGGGCCTATTCTAATCTCCGATCAGTCACATAGTAACAGTTAACACTTAGTCCAGTCAAGCAAGCAGCCCAAACCAAAACATGTTGTGGCCCAATAACTTAAGTAGACAGCCAAGTCGAGACAAGGGGGTCTTGACTCGAGATCATGCGGTCTCAAGTCACCACCAAGGGGTCCCGAGTTGTGGAGGGCTAGTCTCGAGTCGCAACCTCCGTTCTCGAGTGGTGTTCATGATGAGTGGCAGCCTTGGAGGTCTCGAGTTCAACCTGGAGTCGAGATCAGGAGATCTCGAGTCGCAATCCCATAGGTCTCGAGTACTTAAGATGTGCTGGTTGGTCTCGAGTTGCTATTTTGAGGGTCTCGAGTCGAGACCAAAGGTTTCGACTCCACATCTGTTGTTTCTAGAATGTCTGCACAAATTGTACCATCCAATAGAATTCCCATTTCATGATCCTATGTACTTATCCAATGAAATTGCACAAACATGTTTTGTTGTCTAATCCTATTTCAAAATAGATCAAACAAACATTTTTCAAATATTCATAACATGTTCATATCATATTCATATTGTTCAACCTTTAGGGTTTTCATTCAACTAGAACACATACCAATAATCATGCATGCATTCATTCTAAATCTGAAACAATCTTTGTAAACCATCATAACACACATGCTCCTTTAAACCGATTGATACTAGCATAATACACTTAGTTTAATGTACTATCAATCGTCATCATCCAAGAACATGCTAGCACAATATTCAAGCATTCATCTATTACTCATATGTCAAGCTAGCATGATATTCATAATCACCCTATTCTTCCTAACCATAAGCATTATTTAGAAATCAAGCATCTACATCATTTAATCATTTTTAACTCACTAAATTATACAAAATAAAGCCAAGAGACCTTTAAACTAAGCATGTATCTCATTCATCAAGCACACATAACACCTAGTACACATTAGAACACTAACCGGCTAGATTCCAAGGTGTGAGGGTATGGAGGATCGATGAATGAGCTTCCCAAAGAGATTACAAGCAATCCGAGAACTCCCTTGTGGTTGCCGGTTTTAGAGAGAGAGAGAGTGAAGAGGAGAGTGTGTGTGAGAGTGAGTGTGGGTTACCCAAAGAAATGGCAAGGTTGGCTAGGAGCATGAGTTATATACTAGCCCTAAGTCAGTTCACCCTAGTGGGTTTTCGAGTGGGATAAAGAGAATCACGGCCCAACCGGCCCAACCGTTATACTGTTCACTCGAGACCGAGTGGTCTCGAGTCGGGTTCATGGTCTCGGCTCATTACAAACCTATATATATAAATAACTATACATTATACGTACACATTATCAACACGTAGCACATCAAGATAAATCACAAGCTTTCATTTAATAATATGTACACGAAATACTTGAAACATAAAGGTTGTTCGGGAAAAATCCAGAGTGTCACATTATCCCCAAGTTTTAAGAACTTTCGTCCCGAAAGTTAAGGCAGCCACTGTCAAGCTGGTGAGAACGTTTCAACGGGGTGTCACATTATCCCCCCGTTAGTTTGGAATTTCGTCCCGAAATTCGGTTGTAGCTCCAATGCTGGGAGTTTCATTAGGGAATAACTGGGGATACTTGCGCTTCATCTGGTCCTCCCCCTCCCAGGTAAACTCTGGGCCACGTCGCGAGTTCCAACGAACTCGCACGAGAGGTATCTGGCTACGTTTGAGGGTCTTGATCTCTCAATCCATGATCTCAATCGGTTCCTCAGTAAAATGTAGCTGTTCGTCAATAGTGAGTTCCTTAAAAGGAATGATGAGTGTTTCATCTGACAGACACTTCTTCAGATTAGACACATGAAAGACGTTGTGTACCGCACTCAGCTCTTCAGGCAGATTCAATCTATAAGCAACCTTACCAATTTTCTCGGTAATTTCGAAGGGTCCAACATATCGCGGATTAAGCTTGCCCCATTTTCCAAAACGAACCACACCCTTCCAGGGTGAGACTTTAAGTAGAGCCCGGTCACCAACCTGGAACTCTAGCGGTTTCCTATCCTTATCAGCGTAACTCTTCTGACGGTCACGAGCTGCCGCCATGCGTTGTCTGATCTGGGCAATCCTTTCCATAGTGTCTACCACAAGTTCTGGACCTGTGATTTGGCTGTCACCAACTTCCGCCCAGCAAAGAGGCGATCGGCATTTACGACCGTACAATGCCTCAAAGGGTGCTGCCTGAATGCTGGTGTGGTAGCTGTTATTATAGGAGAATTCCACTAACGGTAGATGCTTTTCCCAACCCTTGCCAAAATCGATCATACATGCCCTGAGAATGTCTTCAAGGGTTTGGATGGTGCGTTCCGATTGCCCATCCGTTTGTGGATGATAAGCGGTGCTCATGTCTAAACGCGAGCCAAAGGATTTGTGCATGGCTTGCCACAACTCGGAGGTAAAACGCGGGTCTCGATCGGAAATAATAGAGGTTGGCACTCCGTGCCTCGAAACCACTTCCTTTAAGTACACCTCTGCTAAGGTAGAGAACTTGTCTGTTTCTTTAATAGCCAAAAAGTATGCAGACTTAGTTAATCGATCCACTATCACCCAGATGGTGTCATTTCTGTGTTGAGACCTAGGCAGGCCAGTAACAAAATCCATGGAAATTTGCTCCCATTTCCATTGCGGGATCTCTGGTTGTTGGAGTAGGCCCGATGGTTTCTGATACTCAGCCTTGACTCTCGCACAAGTCAAACATTTACTGACATAGGTTGCTATGTGGGCTTTCATGCTAGGCCACCAGTATGTAGTCTTTAAGTCGTGGTACATCTTATCCGAACCAAGATGCACTGAGTAACGGGACTTATGGGCCTCGTCCATTACAAGCTCGCGTAAATTTCCATAAAGTGGGACCCATATACGCCCGTTCACATAGTGAGCACCATCTTCTTTTTGTTCTAGCCGTTTCCTTAATCCTCGCAGGGACTCAGCCCTGATGTTCTCGGCTTTCAATGCTTCAACCTGAGCGTTTCGGATCTGCTTAGGGAGGTTTGAGTGGATGGTGAGCTGTAAGGCACAAACACGCTTAGTTTTGGTTTCCTTCCTGCTGGGGGCATCTGCCACAACATTAGCCTTGCCTGGGTGATATTTAATCGCGCACTCGTAGTTGTTTAGAAGCTCGACCCATCGGCGTTGCCGCATATTCAACTCCTTTTGTTCCATTATATGCTGGAGACTCTTGTGATCGGTGTAAATCGTGCACTTGGTACCGTACAAGTAGTGTCTCCAAATCTTGAGCGCGAAGACCACAGCTCCGAATTCTAGGTCATGTGTCGTGTAGTTCCGTTCGTGGATCTTGAGTTGTCGCGAAGCGTAAGCAATAACCTTCTCGCGTTGCATCAACACGCAACCAAGTCCTTGAATAGAAGCGTCACAGTAAACAACAAAGTCGTCGGTACCTTCAGGTAAGGAAAGAATAGGAGCACTACAAAGGTTCTTCTTTAGTTCCTGAAAGGCAGATTCCTGAGTAAGCAACACCCTTCTGAGTGAGGGTCATAAGCGATTGAGCGATCCTTGAAAATCCCTTGATAAATCTTCGATAGTATCCTGCCAATCCCAAGAATTGGCGAACTTCGGTCGGGGTCTTAGGTATAGGCCAATTCTTAATGGATTCGATCTTGGCGAGGTCGACGTGAATCCCATCCTGATTGACTATGTGCCCAAGGAAATGGACTTCTCTAAGCCAGAAATCACACTTTGAGAATTTGGCGTACAGTTGCTCATTGCGAAGGAGTTCGAGAATAAGACGCAGGTGTTGTTCATGCTCCTCCTGACTCTTTGAGTAAATTAGGATGTCGTCAATAAACACAATCACGAACTTGTCGAGGTAGGGTTTGCACACTCGGTTCATGAGATCCATAAAGATCACAGGCGCGTTGGTCATTCCAAAAGGTATGACGAGGAATTCATAGTGGCCATAACGGGTTCTGAAAGCAGTCTTGGAGATATCCTCGTCGCGGACTCTCAACTGATGATAACCTGATCGCAGGTCGATCTTGGAATAGTAGCTTGACCCTTGCAATTGATCGAATAGATCGTCGATGCGTGGGAGTGGGTAACGGTTCTTGATGGTGACCTTGTTCAGCTCACGATAGTCGATGCACATACGGAATGTGCCATCCTTCTTCTTGACAAAGAGTACTGGTGCTCCCCAGGGCGACGAACTAGGACGGATAAATCCTTTGTCCAACAGTTCTTGTAGTTGTGTAGAAAGTTCCTTCAGTTCTGTGGGAGCAAGTCGATAAGGTGAGCGAGCTATAGGTGCTGCTCCGGGAGCTAGTTCGATTCGGAATTCGACCTGACGGTGAGGAGGGAGTCCAGGTAGCTCTTCAGGAAAAATCTCAGGATAGTCGCGTACAACTGGGAAGTCTTCGATCCTCTTTTCCTTTTCCTGCGTGTCGGTGACCAGTGCTAAGATAGCGGTGTGTCCCTTTCGTAAACACTTCTGGGCCTTTAAGAATGAAATGATGCCTGTGAGTTCTCTGCCTTTGTCACCTTGGACGATAAGGGGTTTGCCAGAAGGACGGGGAATACGAACAACTTTCTCTTGGCAGAGGATTTCAGCTCGATGCTTGGATAACCAATCCATACCAATGACAACGTCGAAGCTTCCGAGAATGATGGGGAAGAGATCGATACGGAAGGCCTGGCCAGACAATTCTAGTTTGCAGTTACGAATAACGTGTGAGGCCTCGAGGTTCCTATCATTAGCTATTTCAACGATGCGCTTAGAGCTTAACGGCATAAGAGTGGACTTAAGCTTCTTACTAATACATAGGGATACATAACTAGCATCTGCTCCAGAATCAAATAATACGGAAACATAACGATCATTAAGTAGGAACTTACCCGCCACCACGTTGGGGTCGTTCCTTGCTTCACCAACTCCAATCACAAAAGCCCTTCCTCTTGCACCATTCCCAGCATTGTTGGTGTTGTTTTTGTTGTTCTGGTTTAACTGGGGACAATTCTTCTTAATGTGCCCCTCGGCTCCGCACTGGAAACAGCCCTTGATGTTCCCATGATGCTGCTGCTGCTGTGGTTGGTTCTGTCTTGCGGGATGGGCGCTCCTACAATCCTTGGCCTCATGCCCCATCTTGTTGCATCGCTGACACTTGTTCCTCGCACAGGGCCCATTGTGATGTCGATTACACTTGTTACATTTGGGGAGATGGCCCTGGTAGCTGCCCTGCTGCTGAGGGCCCTTGTTGTTTTCGGTTTTCCTTTGCTGGGCTGGGGCCTGAGTAGGGTTAGCATCCTTACCCTGATTTCCATCCCATTTTCGTTTGTTGTCACTAGAAGTTCCGGCAGTAGCATTTATCCTTTTGGGCAACTTGCCCTCCTCCACAGCCTGATCAGTGAGTTTGTGAGCAAGACGGACCACTGGCTGAATGGTATTGAGGTTGGCTGAGGTCACATGGCTCCAGATCTCTGGGGCCAAACCTTTGATGTACAATTCGATCCTTCGATACATAGGTCGAGACATGTTTGGGCAAAGTGCAGCATAGTCATTGGACTGTTTGGTGTAGGTCTCAATTTCTGATCCAATCATCTTGAGCTCAAAGTATTCATTTTCGAGTTTATGAATGTCATCCCGGTGACAGTATTCTTCCTTGATCATGTCCTTGAAATCTTCCCACGCAGTGGCATTAGCAGTTTCCAAACCAAGCATCTGAATCTGTGCCTTCCACCATGAAAGCGCGTTTCCTTCAAGCGTACCAGTCGCAAACTTTACCCAGTTAGCAGGGGAACACTCGCAGACAGCAAAGACAGCTTCGGCCTTTTCAATCCAGTGCAGAAGGCCGATGGCACCCTCAGTGCCGTTGAAAGGGAGAGGCTTGCAATCAATGAAGGTTTTGAAAGTACAAACACGTGGTTGCGCAGGCGCTTGCTGACCTGTTGTGAGAAGCGAAGCGAATAAGCTTAGAGGTGAAAAGACGATGCGGGGGTAGGATCTAAACATCCTAAAGTAACGAGTTTACCTCCAGGGTGAGCTGTGAAAGCTGCAACCACCGTGTTGAGCAAGTTAGTGAACTGAGCCTGGGTCATGTTAACGTTTCCTCTTCTGCGTCCACTCATTGTCTTCATAACCAGAAAACACAGTATGAGTGTGATGTCGTAATGTAGCGAGAATGAGGTAGAAGAGGGATACGTATCTATCTAATTAGGCACACTAGTATGTATAGTAGAGCAACAACATAAAGTAAACAAGCAAGTAAACACAAGTCCGAGCTATGAGGTCTAATACGTTGAGTCTTGCCCTTGGAGTGTAGTGTCGTCGCGAGTCACGGGTTATAGTCTAGTTTTTCTCAAAAATACTTTCTTTTTAAAACCGAGTTCACTATAACCAATGGCTCTGATACCAATCTGTCACACCCCCAAAATCCACTTGCGGAGCACCCCCGCTTGGAGGCGTGACTGACCAGGATCCAGCCATCAATTATACTGAGCATTAGTAAATAGTAAGAATGATCACCAACCATAATAGTTAGTAAACATCATAGTTTAAAGTTCCAAAGTTTAATTCCAAATAACAGTTTAAGAAGTGGCGGAAGCGTAGGCAAAATAGTTTAAACAAAGTTCATTGTTCAAGTTATTTAGAACCCAACACACGGGCTTAGACGACCACTACACTTCCCCAAGCCGCAAGCTCCTGAGTCACGGGGTACCTGCAAAGAATGCAGTAGGGTATCAACATAATGTTGGCGAGTTCACGAGGTGTCCAGTTTTAACTTTTCGAAAAACGTAGGTTGTTTAGATAAAGCATTTATAATCACGTCATGGGGAGCTACCCCATATGAAAGCTACTAAACTGGCGTTACCGAAACTATTGACGAGAAGATTTTTGTGCCCCGAGTCAATGTCTATCGTCATTGACCAAGATGCAAGGTATACTAGTTCACGCCCGATCTCCCCCGGTCACGGTGTGAGGTTGTCAAACCTAATAGCGCTATCAACTAATAACCCGTTCTCCCCCGGCGATTAATCGGTACTATAAGCAGGGACTTTACATGATAGAGATTCGTTTAGTTTTGCTAGTTGTGATTTATAAATAATACCCAAACGTATCTCCCCCGGATGTAGTAATTTAAGAGTACCCATTCGTATTTTCCCCCGAAAATATTAGTTTGAAAGGATCTTTTAGTTTGATCGTGTCCCTCCCTGGGATGCATGCTTTTTGTAACACCCCGTCCCGGAACGGGCCGGCGTGTCACAATAACAGTAGTCAGATTAAAAACAAAATTCCATTTATACTTAAATGTATTACACGGCTTACAACTTAATAAAGGATATCTAATCCATTACAATTATTTCTACCGTCTTTTCCAAACACTCGAGCACTCTTCCATATTCCGTCCCAGATTGTCCTGAGAACCTGACGTAAAGAAGAAAACACAAAAACGTACGTCTGAGCAAAATTTCGAAAGTTTTGCCCAGTGTGCGGATAGAGGAAAACAAAAGCTTAGTTTATTTAATATCTGGAGGTAACTTCATGTGAAAATGATACGATGCAAAAACATAATTTCATAATCATATCTTACGGATGTACCCATGAGAAAACTGAAAATGTAACAATACACAGGTAGCTACTCCTGCATACTTATCACACGAAATGGCAAGTTGGCATACCCGTTATCCATTTCCTGAAAACTTAAATCCTAGGATCCGATCCATACGCCTCCTAATATATGTACCACACTTGTACTTAAGAGACGCCGTGAACTAATCTCTCCGTCACGGATGGAGCACATGATGTCGATGCCGCAACAACATGCTCGTGGGACACTCCACGAGAAGCGATACTCAGGGTAACAGAGTACGAATGAACTTATTTATAAAACTTATTTTCATAACAAAACGGAACATATATTGGAACATGCGATAATGAGTACAACTTAACAGAAAACTATCGCATGACATGAAAGCTAAATTCAAAGTTGGCGAGATTAAAATCTAAGAGTGGAACCAGTCACCAAGGTATGGATATCAATCCTATCTTGACAATTTCGTCCCCAAAATGTGGTTTATTAAACGAACAAGATAAAACCTTGACTCGTTAATAAGGAACCACTAGAGTAGGAAATGAAACTCGTATAAAATAAACCATTTTCTAACTAACTGATGTAAAACAAAACCTTTTCAAAACGTTTGTAACTTCCAACACGTATTTCCTAACTTAATCTTAATACGGAACTTGTATTCAATTGACATAAATCAAAAGAAAGGATTCAATTCGTACCCAACGGACATAAATCTAAAGAAAGGAATTCTATTTGTACTGAACTTATAACTTATCTTAATCTTAATACGGAATTTAAAATCAGGAATGATATACTTATATCAAAAAGACATAAATTGACAGAAAGGATTCTATCCGTACCCAACGGACATAAATCGAGAGAAAGGATTCTATACGTACCTAACTGACATAATTCAAAAGAAAGGATTCTATTCGTACGGAACTTATAACTTATTTCATAACTTAATCTTAATACGGAACTTAAAATCAGGAAAACGACATAAATCAAAAGAAAGAAATTCTACTCGTACGTAACTTATAATTAATCTTAATACAAAACTTAAAATCAGAAATGATATACTTAAATTCAAACGACGTAAATCGAAGGAAAGGAATCTATCCGTACTGAACTTATAACTTATATCTTAAATCTTAATACGGAATTTTAAAATCAGAATTGACAGAAATCGAAAGAAAGGAATCTATCCGTACGGAATTTATAACTTGTTTCATAGCTAAATCTTAATACGGACTCTATAACTTATTTCATAACTTAATCTTAATACAGAATCTATAACTTATTTCATAACTTACTCTTAATATGGAAACTTAAAATCAGGAACGACATCAATCAAAAGAAAGGGATTCTATCCGTACCCAACGGACATAAATCGATAAAAAGGGTTCTTATAAAAACGACATAAATCGAAAGAAAGGATTCTACCCGTACGATATATCAGAATTGACAGAAATCGAAAGAAAGGAATCTACCAGTACGATATATCAGAATTTACAGAAATCGAAAGAAAGGAATCTATCCGTACTGAACTTATAACTTATATCTTAAATTTTAATACGGAATTTAAAATCAGAAATGTCCAAACGACGTAAATCGAAAGAAAGGAATCTATCCGTACTGAACTTATAACTTATATCTTAAATCTTAATACGGAATTTAAAATCAGAAATGATATACTTGTATCAAAACGACATAAATCGAAAGACAGGAGTCTATCCGTACCTTAAAATTTTCCAAGTGATGCCACCTTGTTTTCAATTGTAGGTTTATACCGGCAGAGTTTAGCCTACTGATTATCTTCTTAACCTAATTTGCACACAAACTAGGTAATTAACTAATACAGCTTTTACGATAACTCACGAGATCAAATTCTCACAACGAACGACAAAGTGCGATACTTCATCCATCGAATTAACGATGATCCGTCAAATTAATGACGAACGACAAAGTACAATACTTTATCCATCGAATTAACGATGATCCGTCAAATTAATGACGAATGACAAAGTATAACCCTAATGTGGGCAGCACTTAAACATCCATTGGATATATTGATTGATCGGACAATGAATCGTAATAGCGATCGAGTTAATACCCTGTTTTGCAGCACCCTGCTATACTTAATTAGTGTTCTGTGTGGGTTTTGAGAGTAATCGGACGATAACTCAGCGTAATTTTGGAGTTTGATCGAAGTTTTTGTGCCCAGAATCGAGTGCCAAGGCCTGCTATTTATACACGAAATTGGACTAGCTTACGGACCGTAAGCTTAAGAAGGTTGAGGTCCGTAAGGCTGCTTACGGACCGTAAGAATCATAAGGTTACGGTCCGTAAAGGACACCAATGCACTATAGAGTTGCCACGCGTGGGACTAGCCTAGCTGAGTCAGTAGTTTCGAATAATTTACATTTGATAACGAGATTTTAAAGATAATCGTCAAGTAGGTAATACCCCCCCTGAGTTTTAGGGGCCCTAATCCTGATTCTGAAAATTCTGAAATTTCTAGGGTTTGTACAGAATTACTTGGGTGTCTTAATTAGGGTTTCCTATTGGACTATAAATCATAAGGGTTGTTTACATTTTTGTTTTAAAATTTTCGGGTGTTACACTTTTAGTGTGTGAACTCACCTTAGGTTGCTCGGTAGATTCGTTACTTGGTCAAACACGTTGGTCACCACATCCTAACATGGTTATCGGTATAGTCAGATCGGGTATACACAAGTCACGTATATCCTACACGTATCTAGCACATAGCATGCATACAGTTATCTATTGGGTTATTGGGCCTATTCTAATCTCCGATCAGTCACATAGTAACAGTTAACACTTAGTCCAGTCAAGCAAGCAGCCCAAACCAAAACATGTTGTGGCCCAATAACTTAAGTAGACAGCCCAGTCGAGACAAGGGGGTCTCGACTCGAGATCATGCGGTCTCGAGTCACCACCAAGGGGTCCCGAGTTGTGGAGGGCTAGTCTCGAGTCGCAACCTCCGTTCTCGAGTGGTGTTCATGATGAGTGGCAGCCTTGGAGGTCTCGAGTTCAACCTGGAGTCGAGATCAGGAGATCTCGAGTCGCAATCCCATAGGTCTCGAGTACTTAAGATGTGTTGGTTGGTCTCAAGTTTCTATTTTGAGGGTCTCGAGTCGAAACCAAAGGTTTCGACTCCACATCTGTTGTTTCTAGAATATCTGCACAAATTGTACCATCCAATAGAATTCCCATTTCATGATCCTATGTACTTATCCAATGAAATTGCACAAACATGTTTTGTTGTCTAATCCTATTTAAAAATAGATTAAACAAACATTTTTCAAATATTCATAACATGTTCATATCATATTCATATTGTTCAACCTTTAGGGTTTTCATTCAACTAGAACACATACCAATAATCATGCATGCATTCATTCTAAATCTGAAAACAATCTTTGTAAACCATCATAACACACATGCTCCTTTAAACCGATTGATACTAGCATAATACACTTAGTTTAATGTACTATCAATCATCATCATCCAAGAACATGCTAGCACAATATTCAAACATTCATCTATTACTCATATGTCAAGCTAGGATGATATTCATAATCACCCTATTCTTCCTAACCATAAGCATTATTTAGAAATCAAGCATCTACATCATTTAATCATTTTTAACTCACTAAATTATACAAAATCAAGCCAAGAGACCTTTAAACTAAGCATGTATCTCATTCATCAAGCACACATAACACCTAGTACACATTAAAACACTAACCGGCTAGATTCCAAGGTGTGAGGGTATGGAGGATCGATGAATGAGCTTCCCAAAGAGATTACAAGCAATCCGAGAACTCCCTTGTGGTTGCCGGTTTTAGAGAGAGAGAGTGAAGAGGAGAGTGTGTGTGAGAGTGAGTGTGGGTTGCCCAAAGAAATGGCAAGGTTGGCTAGGAGCATGAGTTATATACTAGCCCTAAGTCGGTTCACCCTAGTGGGTTTTCGAGTGGGATAAAGAGAATCACGGCCCAACCGGCCCAACCGTTATACTGTTCACTCGAGACCGAGTGGTCTCGAGTCGGGTTCATGGTCTCGGCTCATTACAAACCTATATATATAAATAACTATACATTATACATACAGATTATCAACACGTAGCACATCAAGATAAATCACAAGCTTTCATTTAATAATATGTACACGAAATACTTGAAACAAAAAGGTTGTTCGGGAAAAATCCAGAGTGTCACACAGATCGTTCGACACTTCGGCAGCACGTCGTCTCCGGAATCACAAAGTTACAAATGAAGACCCAAGACCACATATTTATAGGAGAGCCAGACCCCACGAACCAGTCCACACGAGCTAGCCCAGGTCGCATGAACTGGCCAGACCCCATGAACTTGGTCACCCCATGCGAGGTGGCCTAGCCACTTCGTGAGGGGTGGCTGGTTCAGGCCTGTTTCCTGTTTCTCTCGTACAACATGTCCTGGCCTAACTAATCTAGTTACATGACTCGATACAAGACGAAGTCAACAGACATATGCACTAACAAACTCCCCCTTGGATGATGACGAGTCTTTAGTGTATTGAGTCTTCAGTCTTGATCGGTCTTCTCATTCTTTCGAAAGTATCTTTCTCTGTAAGTATCCTTCAATCTTTATCTTTCAATCTCTCTTGATCAGATCTCTCGATTCTTTAAACTCATCAGCATTAGCAGCTTCTATCTCGAGCGCTGTTCCCGAATAGCAGACTGGCTCTCTAGCATTCAAACTCCTTTGCTTTGAAATGTTCTAATCAACAGACTCCCCTTTACTAACAGACTCCCCCTTAAGCTGTTCCGGGATTGCAATCTGACATATCACTCATTCTAAGATCGTGTCCTGGCTTAAACTCTGCTCAGGCTTAGACAAGGGGATCTGGCTCTACAGCTTTCACAGGTTCAGGAACATCTCCTGGCTCTCCGTAGCAACAGGATCAGGAACCTGGTAACCTGCACAATTCTCTACCCAAAAGTAAATTTCACAATTGATAAAATTTAACAAATTTAGAAACCACTTGTAGATATCATTCAACATCAACAATAGTTATATCAAGTTTAAATTAATGACCTTGATTAACTAACAGTAAAATCAGCCTCAAAACATCACTTGTAAAATTATCTTAAAACATTTCTCAAATTATCTCAAACTTTAACTTCATTTTTCATTTCAAACACACTCTCCCAATCCACTGTCGTTCATCATGTTTAGCACTCGGAATTTTGAAAGTCAGCTTTTCAACATCAGTTGTCGAAAATAAGATGAAATAAAATCTTTTTGATTTTTCAAAATTTTATGCTAAAACACACTGAAAATCTTTTTGGATTTTGGGAAATAAACTATATACAGACATCTTTTTGTGAGTTTGTGTAAGAGGATCATATCAGTTTATGACAAATCACTAGTACCGTTGAGCTTTAAACACTTTAAGATCTAAACGATTCACTTAGATTGTCAGTATACTGATCCACTTAAATTTTCACACAAAGTTCAATTGTTTCGAGATATGGATTAGTGTTTCAAACTAAACTTATTTGAGTGTCCCACCTCAGAATATACTCCCGTATCCAGACTCCTATATTCAGTCTTACAGGTGAATGTACACTAATGATATCTGTAAATGGGTAATGCGAGGCCATGAGAGCTCAGGTTAGAACGTACGTTCAGACAAAGAGATGATGGCTCGACTTTTAGGTGTGTCCCGTTTGGGGATCTTTTCTTTAACAGCACATGATTCGCATTTTTCAATGTTTCATCATTTTTATGCTAAGGGTGGGCTTTATGATTAAAGCAGTGCAGAGTATTATACGAGGACTAAGCAATTGCTCCCGCAAAATCAGAAGTCCCGGTATAATACCCCAGATATCATCACGCACAAAGACCTAGTATGTCAGAAATAGAAAGCCCTTCAAACAAGATTTCAGGGGTTACCTATATATCCGAGAGATGTTCCCCATGAGATAAGTAAGTATTTGATATTTAGGTTTATATCTCGAAAACAATCTACTAAGCGTGTAAAAACCTACTGGCATATCATCAGTGATTCCGTTTATCACATTTTAACTTTCCACTTCTTTAGCGTACTGTGATTGTCTACTGATGTACTATCATTTCCTCTTTCTCACAACAAAAACTCATTTTGATTTTTCGATGTTTCTGAATTTTTTATTTTATCATGTTTTTGGATTTTTCAAATTTTTTACTCCCCCTAAAATCAAAAATATGTTTTAATTTTTGATTTTCCAGGAAAATTTGAAAGTAAAAGCAATAAACTGTACAAATAAAATGACAAACTGATGTGAATTGCTTCAATTCTCCAATCTCTTGGCTTAAACAATCATAACTCCCCCTGACAACAAACTATTTTCCCATTATGATTTCAAAACACTTAAGTTTGTTTTAATCAAAATGGTTTTTCCGGAAAATTAGTTTTGTTGATTTCACACATCATGGGGATTCATTCATCACTTTGTTCTTTCAACCACTTGTAAAAACTATCACTTGTAGGTTTTTCATAAAAACATTTTTCAAGAATGATGCCGATTCACGCTCCACGATTACCAACTTGGGAGCTCCGGCAAGTCAGGATTTTACTTTTTAAAGAATCTCACACATTCCTGATCAATCATGGGTGAACCATCATCATTTGGTTTAACAACTTTCGATTCATAAAATTCTTTCACTCCCTTCACCTTCCCATCAGCCATCTTACCAAAAATATGTAGCACTTTACCATTAAATGCTTTTTCAGCATCAAATTCTTTCTTATCAGAAAAGAATTGATCTGAAATCTCAATCTTACCAATTTTTGATTTCAAGTTTTCGTTTGACAATGGTGAAAAATTTTCATCATCCATTGTTGGAACGGAATTCTCATCATTTAGCACAACAGGTGGTTCCTCCGACTTTGACGAATCAGATTCATTGCCAGAAACAACTTCTGATTTCTTAACAACCCATTTATGTTTGTTTAAATTGGCTCTTCTTTTGTAAAAATGTTTCGAACTTTCACCAACTTCGAAATTCGAATTTTTGAACTCCTTAAATTTCTCTGTTGGTTGTTCCTTTTTATTAACACAATTTTCTTTCAATTTAGAGTTAGAAGAAACTCCCTGTTTTGTGTTGGTGGGCTTTGAGCAATTCCAAGCAATATGTCCAACCTCTCGACATTTGAAACAGGTTCTTCTTTCAACTCTCGGTTCAGATTCCTTTAACATATTCTTTTGCTTTTCGGCAAGAAATTACTTGTTTGACTGTTTCCAGAAAGGTTTCTCCTTCTCCTCTTCAGAACTTGCTCCTGAAACAAATTTTGTTTTTGGTTTAACTTCTTTATAATTTTTATGATTTTCTGGTGGAATAAAACCTAATCCTTTCTTTTTGAAATTACTGTTATGGTTTGGTTTCTTTCGATAACCCGAACCAGAACTGTAACCCTTTTTCTTGTTCAATCTTTGTTGAACTCTTGCAGTGTACGTTTTAGGTTTTCCAGTAAGATTTACATCTTTTATTTCAGAAATATTAATTTCTGTTAATTTGAAAACCTTGTTAATCATTTCAGTTTTAACACCTCTTATTGGAAATTCTTCATCAGAATATAATTTGTCGGAGTCATTCAAAGTATATACTACTTTGAATGTTTCGTCATTCAAATTATTTTGTGACATCAGAAAATCTTTATTGTAAACCCTTTTGACCGGTGAACTCGAACTTCTGTCTGATGAACTCGAATTTTCAGATTTAGACTCTGACTTTGACTCTTCATATTTATCCAACACCTGATCGACCACTTTCTTAATTAACTCGGACTCATGATCAGTGTCTGACGCTGTGAAGGTGACATCAATATCATCTGGTAATCCATCGACAGACTCGGATTTCAGATTCAGATTGAGTGCTTCAGCCACCTTTTCAAAGTGTCGGGGGTATAGCCATCCCATATTAGATTTGGTACTCTGTTATAATTCAAACCAATTTTCTTACCAGAATTTTCTTCATCTTCTGCATACTTATGAGCTGCAACAGTAGGATAAATGTGATCAATAACATACTCTGAACTTTGATAACTTCGAAGTAAAGTATTCACTCTTTCTGTTTCAATCGTCATCGCTGCCAATTCTTGTTTCAGCCCAGCAATAATCTCGATATATTTGTTAATTGCAGTTTGCTTTTGAAGAACTATTGCTTTCAGAAGATTCTTCATCTGGATATCCTCATCACTAGCTCCTTTGTACCAATTGACTTTGCTACTTAAGAGATCATATGATTCCTTTATGCTTCTCACATTATGCAATAAGTTCTCTTTGAGCTTCTCCAATTCAGCATACTTTGTATCTTTCTCGGCACAATCTTTGCAGGATTCTAAATATTTAGCACAAGGTTTTTCAACCTCTACAATCTTTTCAACTTCAACAATTTTTTCAACTTCAACTATTTTTTCAACTATTTTCTCCACCACCTTTTCATTCACAAACGGTTCTTTCGCAACTTCTATCTTCACTTCATTCTCTTCAACCTCGACCTTCTCTGTTGATTTTTCTTCAACTTTTGCCTTATCAGCTTCTATCTTAACTTCAGTCTTTTCTTCAGCAACCCTTCTTGCTTCCATTTCTCTCTTCGGTCTAGCAGCCCTTTTTTCTTTCAATATCTTTATTTTATCTGCAAAAAACAAATCAAAACTATAAGGATCTAATTGTTTTCTAGCTTTATTAATATACTCTTCCTCATCATCAGTGTCTTCATCACTTCCTGAAGACTTAAAATTGTCTTCTAGGACTGTTCTTAGATTTGATTGATTCTTCTTCTGAGGTTGAATCTTCAAATATTCGAGCAACAAATGCTTTAGAAACTGAAAGTCTAGAAGGATCATAATCATCCCAATTGAAATCTTTCGGAATCCTTTCATCTTATTGGTCTACTAGACCAAAACAAGCTTTACCCTTTGATTCTTCAATCGGAATAGTTCGTGAATGTGAAGATTGTTGTTGATATGGTTGTTGAGCAACCTGATGATAAATTGCTTTTCTATGATAATCGTTGTTTCCGAAAGGATCTTGTCTTCCGGTTGCTTCTCTGTTTGTGCACTCTCATTTAAAATGTCCTTTTTCTCGGCAACGAAAACAAGTAACCTTCAATTTGTCAAAACCTAGCTGAGATGTTGCAGCTTCACGAAGATCATCTCTTCTGGTGATCTGTTTGAACTTTTCTGCTCTTCTCAAAACGCTAGCTAAACACCACTTGATGTCCATCAACTCAAGTTCTTCAGAATCAATCTGTTCATAATCCTCTTTAGTAAGCATCGGATTTCCGATTCGTCCAGCAACTAAGCTTTCATCGACTCTAATACACTGACAAGAGATGCCATGTGTTGCTTCGCAATATCTGGAGAAAAATTTTGACCATTTTGAATATGTAATGCAACATTACATTGCAATACTTGACCAGTAAAATTTGTTGAACTTTGTTGTTGAGAACTCAGTGTCGAGAAATTTGGTTCAAAACTTAAATAAGACGAAGAATATCCACTGCTCTGATTTGTATTGCTTGCATTTGTTCCGGAAGAATTTTCAGCACTAAACGCAATTTGAATCTTCGGACTAGGAGTAGTCTCAATCTTGTTTTCTCTGTAGTACAGACTAACATCCTGTTGAGCACCCGGACTTCTCATTGTAGCAGTTTTTCGAATTGATAGCTCGTGTTCTTCCAACTTCTGGATAAACCTACTCAAATTCATATCTTCAAATTATCGGTTATGCTTTAAAATCAATAGATATGTTCCCCATTCATTCTGTGGTAGCGCATCGGCTAACTTATCAACCCATTCTGTCACACCCCGACCACGTAAAACAACAAAACGTGGCGGAAACGTCGGGGAGTGTTGTAACAAAATCATTGTTTCATAACACATGGAAATTTGAATATTGTTTTATTGATTAAAAGTGTTACAATGTCTTGACAATCAAAGAAACATAACATAATTAACTAGTCTTGCATCTTTTATTGTCGCTAAGGCCCAAGTCCGCCTAAGTGTATCTTGATAAATCCTAAGCATCATATCCTGAAACACATGTGAAAATAGGTACGTCAGCATAAAAATGCCTGTGAGATACATAGGTTTTGTGAAAATAGAATTCATGACTTATGTTTAAGAAAATGTTTAGTCATGAACCTTGTAATTTGCTTTGTCTTGTAAATCATTTGAAAAGTGACAAATAAACCAAATGATATATATGTATAAAAGAATAATACATGGTTAAGTAAATAACCAAGTAAAATGAGTTTATATCAGATAAGTTGTTTGTAAAACAATGTATTGTGAAAAGTATGTTATTTGTATAAAATGTTATATGTCTAAATTGAAATAATTCAAATAACTCTACGATATGTAATACCATATAAGCACTTATATATAGGAAGTACCAGCGGCGTATCCACCATGCTTGTATCATATTACACACGCCTCGTTACTTAAATCACTTACTCAAACCAAACCACCAAAGTAAAATGTTTATGTATAATCAAATGTCAAAATGTTTGTGTGAAAACCATGTCTAATGTCTATGTCTAATGTAAATCATGAATTGTGTATATCAATGTCAAAATGTTTATTGTCACACCCCGACCACGTGGAACAACCAAACGTGGCGGAAACGTCGGGGAGTGTTGTAACAGAATTAATCGTTTCAAATCCATGGCAATTAAAGTTTCTTTTTATTAATCAAACATGAAAGTTTACATTGTTTTAAACAAGAAACAAAGAGTACATAACATAAATTAACTAGTTCTTGTCTCGTTTTAAGTCACTAAGGCACAGGTCCGCCTAAGTATGTCTTGATAAGTCCTATACATCATCACCTGAAAACACATGTGAAAATAGGTACGTCAGCATAAAAATGCCTGTGAGATACATAGGTTTTGTGAAAACAGAATTCATGACTTATGTTTGAGAAAATGTTTAGTCATGAACCTTGTAATTTGCTTTGTCTTGTAAATCATTTGAAAAATGATAAGATCAGATGATATGTATAAATAAGAGAATAATGTATGGTTAAATTAATAACCATGTAAAATGAGTTTGTATAAGATAAGTTGTTTGTAAAACAATGTCTTGTGAAAAGTATGTTATTTGTATAAAATGTTATATGTTTCAAACTGAAATGATTCAAATAACGCTACGATATGTAATACCATACAAACACTTATATATAGGAAGTACTAGCGGCGTATCCACCATGCTTGTATCATATTACACACGCATCGTTACTTAATCACTTATTCAAACCAAACTACCAAAGTAAAATGTTCATGTCTAATGTGAATCGTGTAATGTGTATCCAAAATGTAAGCATATGATGAATAACAGTGTACTAAGTATGCAACAAAGGATATACATAGCATATAGTGTAATGTATAACAATGTACTAAGTACGCACACAATGGGCATACATAGCATAAAATGTAAGGCAATGAACTAAGTACGCACACAATGGGCATATATAGCATGTAATGTAAGGCAATGTACTAAGTACGCACACAATGGGCATACATAGCATGTAATGTAAGGCAATGTACTAAGTACGCACACAATGGGCATACATAGCATGAAATGTAATGAAATCATGTACTATAAATGTACTAATGAACATAATAGGTATATGATATGAAAGCATGAAAGTAACAAGTAGGCACATGTGTTCCACCCCAAAGTGTTTGGAAAACAGTAAAAGAGGGGTCTTTGTACTCACATGAGATTGCTCAGAAGTCCTAAGATAACCACCAAGCAATGCTAGAGATCACGGAATATCAAACGGCACCTAATATAGGTAACTACATTAATAAACCGGACCTAAATCGGAAGACCGGATAGAATGTGATTTAGACCCGACAAGTTTGAAGACTTGTTTAATATGGGTATTTCATACACATTCTGGATTTCTAGATAAAACCGATAAGGTTTGACCCGCTTCGGCTAATTTATGTAAACTAGTTACATAAACCGAACCGAATGCGTAATAAGCGTAACGGGCATCCGTAAGAGCCATATACAGGTTTCCTAAATTAATATGCTTCAAATATGTTGTGACATCAGTAAGATGTCTTTCATTATGCCCGAAATGTATTTAAACACAAACTATGCCCCGTAAGGGCATTTTGGTAATTTCACATAAGCCGTGAAGCTCAAAACTGAAGTCTGAGTTAAACAACTTTTGCTTACTGTTAAAACATTATAATTTACCTAAAATATCAGTAGGTATCAACCCTTGTATGTCTAAAATGGTTCTAGTACATACTATGCGTTAAAAACGCTTAGAAAGGCGATTAGGAGCCGTTTCCGGGTTATATACATAAAGTTGATATTTTTATTATTCCAGAAGGCTTAAAATAATTTATTTATCATTTAAGATCAGTAGAAAAAGGTTTGGAGTCGTTTAGATATGTAAAACTCATTTTATGGCCCGTAAGGGCAAAACCGACAATTACCAGATTAAGCCTACGGCTATAAGTTATGCTCAGCCTAAAATTAATTAAAAATCTTCAAAAATCCCAAAATAATATATTACATCAGTGAGTAATAAGTTTGATATTGAAAAGTAGGCTTAACTAGGCTATATGCTAATTACGCCATTTAATTAACATAAAGCTTTCATTTTGCGCTAATGAGCATAACTCTCAATCTACACAACCAATTGATCTCAAATTTTGGTTAGGAGTTTATATATCAGTAACAAAGGTTTCTACTCTTTTACATTTTCAAAAATCATGTTTTAAAGTGAAAAGGGCATAATGGTCAACATATGAGCAATTAACGGAAATATGCATATTAATTGGATAACTAATGAACCAAGGTGTATAATCACAGAGGGTTATACTAGTATGTAACCTAGTCCAATTAAAGCTCTGAGGCATTTCTAAAACATGCCTAAACAGGTCAGAACTGAAAGTCAAAGTAAAAGTCAAACTATGCGACTTTCGGTTCCGAACCGGGTCTAAACAGGAAATTGTCGGGTTGAACAGGTTTGGACATGTTTTTACACTAATTACTAAGTTATATTAATGATCAAACAGGTTGTATATGTTCTACATTGCTAATTATGCATAAATTAGAAATTAACAATTCTGTTGACTTTTTATAAGCAAGTTTGACCCGACATTTGACATAGTTAGAGTGGGAATCAGGGGGAACCTTTTTAAGGGTTTATTACCCACATAATTACCAAATTATAACTACTTTTGATTTGACTAATCACTGGACCATTAGTGATTAATCGTTAAGTCAACCGTTAATTACGACGGTTGACTTTTAAGCTAAAAACTAAGCTAAAACTAAACTAAGGAAGGTTAGGCAAACTTACAAGAGTCCTAAGAATGACCAGAGATCACTTGAGAGAAGACTTGTGCTCCAGAAAGCTCCTCAATTGCAGATGGAAGGTGTGTTCAATGTTTGCAACTTCATTGGCCTTTTATAGTGATTTAATCACCACAAATCTTTGACACACAAGTCTACAAGTGACCACAACATCTTAACAAGTGTCCCTAGATGTTTAGGAGGTGTTTAGGGGCCAAGCAAGATGAGGAAAATTGGATAAAGGTCAGTTGCAACGCTTAAAACAGCCAACAGCCAACTTGCTGCATCTGGGCATGCCTTGCGCACCGTAAGGCTGTGGGTGTTGCGGTGCGCAAGCATGTGACCAGAAGCCAAAATTGTTGAATCTTGTCCCTTGGCCTTTCGAAAGGGCAACTAAGCTTATATTTTGCAATTTGAGCCCCTTAATTTTACTTATAAGGGCTTCAAGACTTGTTTAAACATTGGCAAGTCCTTGGTTAACTTTATTGTTACCCGAAAAGTCATAACTTTCAATGTTAACGCTTTTAGTCCCTGAATGACCCAAAAGTTTATTTTAGCATACCGAACACCTCAAAGCCTATTTCTAAGCTATGTAAAGGATATTTATGGTATGTTTAACTTATGGTCATGTTCCGGAATGTTCGTTACAGTTCAAATTGGCATACTTTCGCAGTTTGTCAAGTTTAGTCCCTGTAAGCGAATTAACTTGTTTTTGCCATACCAAAGCCTTCAAAACTTATTTCTAAGTTATGTAAAGGTTATTTAAGGTATGTTAAGTATATGTCACTATTCCAGAGTGTTTGTTGCATTAAACTGGTTATATTTACGCATCAGCACGCGTATAACCTTCCAGAAAGCGATTTAGAGCTTGAAATCGAACGAGAGTTGATATGTGCAAAAGATACACATATTTATACAAGTCCAAAGTATGAAATACAATATTTCATTGGTTTGGTATTTGTTTGATGGTTGAAGTGACACAGGTGTCACAGTCTCCCCTACTTTAGGAAATTTCGTCCCGAAATTTAATTCTAGAGGAAGCTTGTGAAGACAGTTGTGACGGTTTCGCCTTCAAATAAATCCATTGAACCCTTAAGTAAAACTCTGGGCCATGTTTGGATTCTTAGCGAAAATGTCAACCCTCAAAGTGAAGTCCTTGCAGTAGCAAAACATGGAGTTTCAAACTATAGACAGGAGAACGTTTCCCGTGAAGAATTATCATAGGAAACTTGGTGTGTGATTGAGATCAGAATTGGGGAGTGTGAGAATAAATGACATTGGTCAAAGTCCAAGACTTCTCCCGTATCATTACTCTTGTCACTGTAGGTCTTAACACATGACAAAACTTCATGTGGTTTCTGTGCACTGAATTTCCATAATTATGTAGGCCTCCATAATTACGTACTTCCTCGCACAGTCCGCACAGTTCATTTCATAATGCGTATGGGAAAAAAATCAAACGAATAATTCTGTGGTGATTTAACTTGACTGCAATAGAGTCTCTTTAACTAGGTCACCAAAGGATTAGATCAACTACCAATCTCTTCAGCTAAGCTACCCAAGAGAAATATTTAACTACATCGACGTAGGATGTCTTTAACTGGATTGTCGAACCAATCTCTTCAACTAAACTACCCAAGAGAAATATTTAACTACATCGACGTAGGATGTCTTTAACTAGATTGTCGAACCAATCTCTTCAACTAAACTACCCAAGAGAAATATTTAACTACATCGACGTAGGATGTCTTTAACTAGATTGTCGAACCAATCTCTTCAACTAAACTACCCAAGAGAAATATTTAACTACATCGACGTAGGATGTCTTTAACTAGATTGCCGAACCAATCTCTTCAACTAAACTACCCAAGAGGAATATTTAACTACATCGACGTAGGATGTCTTTAACTAGATTGTCGAACCAATCTCTTCAACTAAACTACCTAAGATGAATATTTAACTACATCGACGTAGGATGTCTTTAACTAGATTGTCGAACCAATCTCTTCAACTATATCAACACATGTTGTCCTTAAACTTTGGAATAGTACTTTATAATCCAAGGGACTTAACTACAACGTAGAAGTCCATTAAGGATTTAAGATAGTACCTTTTTGAATATCCTACTACGAATCCCTCATATGAAGGTATGAAAGATTCTACGAGGATTTGGATAGCGAATATCCAGAGTATACAAAAACACAAAATGCATAAATGGAAAGACAAGATGCATAAACACATAGTCACATAACCACAAAATTGTTTATCTAGATCTTTAATTTGTAAGTTTTGTTTTGTTAATTACGTACATGCATTTAAAGCACACTAGGAATCCATTTCATGGATTTCATTTGGTACTTTAAACATTAGCAAGAATCTAACTATGAAGATAGAAAGATCTTCCAAAAATTCGATTTCGTTTTCAAGAAAACGCAATATTCGAATTTAGGTACAATAATTTGAATATACGGAAATACCCTTTGGTACCCTATTAAGAATTTATAGTGGTACTTTGGGTATTCGTACTGAGTTGTAACTTGCGCCTTGTACTTCGTTTCCTTGGAAGAAACGGGTACTTTGGATTTCCGTGGAAAACACAAGAGATAATAAAATGGAAGAAATTACGGGGTAGTCTGTTCTTCAAGGAATACGGTTCCTTGATTGTCGGTATTGTAGAGGATACGTTGTCTATACATGCCATCACATTTGTACATTGCAATGTAAAATAAAAAGATTTATTTATAAACAACAACAACTGTTTCATGGACCTTGACTACAAAAGAAAATAATACATAAGGCTTGATTATCTCTAAACAACATTGTCTTCTAGTTGGTCCGATGCTCATCCTTGCGCTGGATTCGCATTAGCAATCTTTGGGCAATTTCTCCGGAAATGGCCCATCTCGTCACAGTTGAAGCAAGGACCTAGTGGAATACGAGCTTGAGCAGGATTTACTTGAGGTTGGTTTGGACCACCTTGGTTTGGGGTAAATCGACAAGCATTTGCTAGGTGACCGAGTCGCCCACATGATGCACATAAACGACACTGTAGGTGAGCTAAGTGGTGTGCATTACATTTGTCGCATATCGGTGCAGTACCGGCATAAGGTTTCTTGCAGGAGGTTGAGTTGGTTGGTTGCGGGTGTTTTGGTTGGGTTGAGCAGCAATCGCAAAATTCTGCGAAGCCTTACGCTTCTTAGACTTCTCAGGGGATTCAGTCTGTTCATCCATGGTCTTTGATTCCTCGATTGGCTTCTTGTCACCCTTTCAAAAAAGTTTACGTTTCCTGATCTGAGATTCAGTCAAGGTTGCAGATAGCTCAATGGCCTGCCTAACCGTGGTGGGGTTACTATCAGTAACTATGTCCTGAACTGAGTCAGGGAGACCATCAATGTATTTCTCGATCGCCTTATCCAAAGGCGTAACCATGGTAGGGCACAACAGGCTCAGCTCCTCAATAGATACCGGATTTTCACGTCGTGGAGGCATTCTAAAAGGGAAACAAGAGAGAAAACAATTGAAATGACATTGGGTAAGAATAGGATGTTACAATTACCGACCAAAATCATGGGTGATGGTCATTTGTTTGAACCACGAAGCAAACAAACGACACACAAAGGCTGAATCAAAGCAATTAGATCCTCATAATGTATCGCGAAGACATGCTCGCCTATAAGTGGACACTCACCCCAAGAGTTCCCAGGTAAGAGTGACTGGTCCGATTATGTGGATTTGTACGAACACTCTAGCCTTAGACAGAAAACTCAGGGTACAGGCACCCACCCTTCCAGTTTGCACGTGTTCACATTATTTAGAACCCAAAACTTTGACGAGATTTTGAAAACTCAAAGGGGTTCAAAACCTTATAACAGAGGGTTCAAAACCTAGTAATCAATCATCCTAGAACAGATGATTAGTTTTCAAAGTCGTTTTGAAATTTATGTTCTTGTTGTGTTCGTCGCCTAAGGATAGGTGACGGTATTGTTTTATGACTAAACGCAAGTAAACTCGCGTTAGGGTCCTAAGAAGGTTATAGACTAGGTCAAAGTATTACTAATAAACTAATTCCCTATAACCATTGGCTCTGATAGCATCTTTTCTGTCACACCCCGACCACGTGGAACAACCAAACGTGGCGGAAACGTCGGGGAGTGTTGTAACAGAATTAATCGTTTCAAATCCATGGCAATTAAAGTTTCGTTTTATTAATCAAACATGAAAGTTTACATTGTTTTAAACAAGAAACAAAGAGTACATAACATAAATTAACTAGTTCTTGTCTTGTTTTAAGTCACTAAGGCACAGGTCCGCCTAAGTATGTCTTGATAAGTCCTATACATCATCACCTGAAAACACATGTGAAAATAGGTACGTCAGCATAAAAATTCCTGTGAGATACATAGGTTTTGTGAAAACAGAATTCATAACTTATGTTTGAGAAAATGTTTAGTCATGAACCTTGTAATTTGCTTTGTCTTGTAAATCATTTGAAAAACGATAAGATCAGATGATATGTATAAATAAGAGAATAATGTATGGTTAAATGAATAACCATGTAAAATGAGTTTGTATAAGATAAGTTGTTTGTAAAACAATGTCTTGTGAAAAGTATGTTATTTGTATAAAATGTTATATGTTTCAAACTGAAATGATTCAAATAACGCTACGATATGTAATACCATACAAACACTTATATATAGGAAGTACCAGTGACGTATCCACCATGCTTGTATCATATTACACACGCCTCGTTACTTAATCACTTATTCAAACCAAACTACCAAAGTAAAATGTTCATGTCTAATGTGAATCGTGTAATGTGTATCCAAAATGTAAGCATATGATGAATAACAATGTACGAAGTATGCAACAAAGGACATACATAGCATATAGTGTAATGTATAACAATGTACTAAGTATGCACACAATGGGCATATATAGCATAAAATGTAAGGCAATGTACTAAGTACGCACACAATGGGCATATATAGCATGTAATGTAAGGCAATGTACTAAGTACGCACACAATGGGCATACATAGCATGTAATGTAAGGCAATGTACTAAGTACGCACACAATGGGCATACATAGCATGAAATGTAATGAAATCATGTACTATAAATGTACTAATGAACATAATAGGTATATGATATGAAAGCATGAAAGTAACAAGTAGGCACATGTGTTCCACCCCAAAGTGTTTGGAAAACAGTAAAAGAGGGGTCTATGTACTCACATGAGATTGCTCAGAAGTCCTAAGATAACCACCAAGCAATGCTAGAGATCACGGAATATCAAACGACACCTAATATAGGTAACTACATTAATAAACCGGACCTAAATCGGAAGATCAGATAGAATGTGATTTAGACCCGAAAAGTTTGAAGACTTGTTTAATATGGGTATTTCATACACATTCTGGATTTCTAGATAAAACTGATAAGGTTTGACCCGCTTCGGCTAATTTATGTAAACTAGTTACATAAACCGAACCGAATGCGTAATAAGCGTAACGGGCATCCGTAAGAGCCATATACAGGTTTCCTAAGTTAATATGCTTCAAATATGTTGTGACATCAGTAAGATGTCTTTCATTATGCCCGAAATGTATTTAAACACAAACTATGCCCCGTAAGGGCATTTTGGTAATTTCACATAAGCCGTGAAGCTCAAAACTGAAGTCTGAGTTAAACAACTTTTGCTTACTGTTAAAACATTATAATTTACCTAAAATATCAGTAGGTATCAACCCTTGTATGTCTAAAATGGTTCTAGTACATACTATGCGTTAAAAACGCTTAGAAAGGCGATTAGGAGCCGTTTCCGGGTTATTTACATAAAGTTGATATTTTTTTTATTCCAGAAGGCTTAAAATAATTTATTTATCATTTAAGATCAGTAGCAAAAGGTTTGGAGTCGTTTAGATATGTAAAACTCATTTTATGGCCCGTAAGGGCAAAACCGACAATTACCGGATTAAGCCTACGGCTATAAGTTATGCTCAGCCTAAAATTAATTAAAAATCTTCAAAAATCCCAAAATAATATATTACATCAGTGAGTAATAAGTTTGATATCGAAAAGTAGGCTTAACTAGGCTATATGCTAATTACGCCATTTAATTAACATAAAGCTTTCATTTTGCGCTAATGAGCATAACTCTCAATCTACACAACCAATTGATCTCAAATTTTGGTTACAAGTTTATATATCAGTAACAAAGGTTTCTACTCTTTTACATTTTCAAAAATCATGTTTTAAAGTGAAGAGGGCATAATGGTCAACATATGAGCAATTAACGGAAATATGCATATTAATTGGATAACTAATGAACCAAGGTGTATAATCACAGAGGGTTATACTAGTATGTAACCTAGTCCAATTAAAGCTCTGAGGCATTTCTAAAACATGCCTAAACGGGTCAGAACTGAAAGTCAAAGTAAAAGTCAAACTATGCGACTTTCGGTTCCGAACCGGGTCTAAACAGGAAATTGTCGGGTTGAACAGGTTTGGACATGTTTTTACACTAATTACTAAGTTATATTAATGATCAAACAGGTTGTATATGTTCTACATTGCTAATTCTGCATAAATTAGAAATTAACAATTCTGTTGACTTTTTATAAGCAAGTTTGACCCGACATTTGACATAGTTAGAGTGGGAATCAGGGGGAACCTTTTTAAGGGTTTATTACCCACATAATTACCAACTTATAACTACTTTTGATTCGACTAATCGCTGGACCATTAGTGATTAATCGTTAAGTCAACCGTTAATTACGACGGTTGACTTTTAAGCTAAAAACTAAGCTAAAACTAAACTAAGGAAGGTTAGGCAAACTTACAAGAGTCCTAAGAATGACCATAGATCACTTGAGAGAAGACTTGTGCTCCAGAAAGCTCCTCAATTGCAGATGGAAGGTGTGTTCAATGTTTGCAACTTCATTGGCCTTTTATAGTGATTTAATCACCACAAATCTTTGACACACAAGTCTACAAGTGACCACAACATCTTAACAAGTGTCCCTAGATGTTTAGGAGGTGTTTAGGGGCCAAGCAAGATGAGGAAAATCGGATAAAGGTCAGTTGCAACGCTTAAAACAGCCAACAGCCAACTTGCTGCATCTGGGCATGCCTTGCGCACCGTAAGGCTGTGGGTGTTGCGGTGCGCAAGCATGTGACCAGAAGCCAAAATTGTTGAATCTTGTCCCTTGGCCTTTCGAAAGGGCAACTAAGCTTATATTTTGCAATTTGAGCCCCTTAATTTTACTTATAAGGGCTTCAAGACTTGTTTAAACATTGGCAAGTCCTTGGTTAACTTTATTGTTACCCGAAAAGTCATAACTTTCAATGTTAACGCTTTTAGTCCCTGAATGACCCAAAAGTTTATTTTAGCATACCGAACACCTCAAAGCCTATTTCTAAGCTATGTAAAGGATATTTATGGTATGTTTAACTTATGGTCATGTTCCGGAATGTTCGTTACAGTTCAAATTGGCATACTTTCGCAGCTTGTCAAGTTTAGTCCCTGTAAGCGAATTAACTTGTTTTTGCCATACCAAAGCCTTCAAAACTTATTTGTAAGTTATGTAAATGTTATTTAAGGTATGTTAAGTATATGTCACTATTCCGGAGTGTTTGTTGCATTAAACTGGTTATATTTACGCATCAGCGCGCGTATAACCTTCCAGAAAGCGATTTAGAGCTTGAAATCGAACGAGAGTTGATATGTGCAAAAGATACACATATTTATACAAGTCCAAAGTATGAAATACAATATTTCATTGGTTTGGTATTTGTTTGATGGTTGAAGTGACACAGGTGTCACATTTATGTCTAATGTAAATCATGAATTGTGTATACCAATGTCAAAATGTTTATGTCTAATGTAAATCATGAATTGTGTATATCAATGTCAAAATGTTTATGTCTGGTGTAAATCATGTAATGTGTATCCAAAATATCATGTATGGTAAGTGAAATATATCAACTAAACCATATGTAAAATGCACAAAAACAAGGTATTGAAGTAAAACATGGTTTAAATCAAAGTTATGTTTTGTGGAACAAATGCATGCTATACTGATATAAACATCTATGCGGTATTGTGAAAATGCATACATCCAAGCCTTGCGACTGTAGAATAAACCCTAGCACAAAGTCTAAGGTGCACCTAGAAATGTATTCGGATTCGGTCATTCCTTCCACCCAAACAAACCTAGGGTTTCAGGAATGGGAGTTGTCAAGTCCTATGGTACCACTACCTACTACCGAGCGGCATGATCGGTGTTAATGAATGTATATTGTCCCATTTAAACAAACCAAATGTCATACCAAAATGTAAGCATGTGATGAATAACAAATGTACTAAGTATGCACACAATGGACATACATAGCATAAAATGTAATGTAAAACAATGTACTAAGTATGCACACAATGGACATACATAGCATAAAATGTAATGTAAAACGATGTACTAAGTATGCACACAATGGACATACATAGCATAAAATGTAATGTAAAACGATGTACTAAGTATGCACACAATGGACATACATAGCATAAAATGTAATGTAAAACGATGTACTAAGTATGCAACAAAGGATATACATAGCAAAAACACAATGAAATCATGTACTATAAGTGTACTATTGAACATGACAAGCATATGATATGAAAACATGAAAGGCACGAAAGTAACAAGTAGGCACATGTGTTTCACCCCAAAACAGTTTGAAAACAGTAAAAGAGGGGTCTATGTACTCACTTGAGATTGCTCAATAGTCCTAGGATAACCACCAAGCAATGCTAGAAGATCACGGAATCAAACGGTACCTAATATAGGTAACTATGTTAATATACCGGACCTATACCGGAGGATCGGATAGAATGGGGGCTCGTAAACCAAATGAGTATGGGAACTCATGTAATATGGTTTAACAAAGGCTACATACTACAATGAAACCTAACCTAAGTGCTTAGGACCCATTACGACCCGTTTAGGTAGCTTATGCTACTTTAACGCGTCGTTCGCGTGAAACGCGTTCGGAATGTCTAGCTAGTCCTATGATAAGTAAAATATGCCTTAACATGTCTAATATTGTTACCAAATCAGTTTAGATACCAAAAGTTATGTTACATATGCTTAATAATGAATTTTGGCGTTCAAAGGGCATTTTGGTAATTTACCTAAGGCATATAAACTACCTATCATACAACTACTTAAACGAAGCGACCATAAGGTATAACCTCGGAAGGTTATTCCCTATATACTATGGTCGCCTAATGTGTTTGGTCGGATCCTAAAGATCGACCAAATGGGTCGGGTTCGAAAGTATAAGCGATTGATTAGATCGCTTACCTTACGACCCTATATAAGCACTAAACTAAAAGTGACGAGCTAAGCATGTTAAAACATGCTTAACTAAGTTTAGAAAACAGGTTTGGTATCAAAACAAATGGTTTTGATACGTAAGAGTAGTTTGGTTACAAAATACGCAAGAATGCGCATTTTGGCCGAAACTACGACTCGTCACTAAGCCTAGATAACGTGGTAATCAGTAGGTATAGTCACTAGGGACTATAACCATCGTGATTACGCTCACGTTAGGAAGTTCAAACGAACTTCGCGTTGACCATAAACTGGTCAATGCAGAAAGTCAAACATAGTTTGACTTTCGGACTCGAAAAGTGATAAAAGAACGAAGGAACACTTACAAAGGGTCCCCGCAAGCTAATCTTGATCCAAGTAGCTCAGGTATGAAGCAATGGCTTCAACTTAGAGCATTCTTAGATCAGATTTGGGGGTTTTGTGAGTGAATGGGTTGGGTATTTATAGGAATGTTAGAACCGTTAAGATCGTTTCTCGAATACCGTGCTTTGATCTTGTCCCTACACTTGTTGCAACACTAAGGTAACTCAAATTGGCCCCCCATTATCAGGAAGAGGCAAGTGCAAAAGGGATTAGGAGTGGTTAACAGCTGTTAACAGCTATTTTAGAAGTTTCTGATCAGCTGGGAGTCCCTTACGGACCGTAAGGTTGAGGGCTTACGGTCCGTAAGCCATCAACTTTGCTGAAATGACAGTTTTGGTCCCTGCAGCTCCAAACTTGGTTTTCGATGCATTTTTGACACGTTTAAGCCCCGTTAACCCCATTTAAAAGCTCTAAAATGAAGTTAAAGTATAGGGAACTTTAAAATGTGTTCAAAAATATCTTGGATGTCGGTTCGTTTGGCCGTACGATTGCGTTGTTCGGTTAATTACGACGGAAGTCGTAACGGACGCAAAAATGATCCAAATTACACGACGAATGGATTTTTCTTATGCCAAACATTAAAATAAAATATTTTAGTGCTTACATAAATTTTTGGATGTCCGGATGTATCCAGAACGTAAGTTATGCGCGAAAGTGCAAACTTATACACTTTTTGACGCTTTTAGTCCCTGAATGACCCAAAAGTTTATTTTAGCACACCGAACCCTTCAAAGCCTATTTCTAAGCTATGTAAAAGATATTTATGGTATGTTTAACTTATGGTCATGTTCCGGAGAGTCTGTTACAATTCAAATTGGCATACTTTCGCAGTTTGTCAAATTTAGTCCCTGTAAGCGAATTAACTTGATTTTGCCATACCAAAGCCTCCAAAACTTATTTCTAAGTTATGTAAAGGTTATTTAAGGTATGTTAACCCTATGTCACTGTTACGGAGTGTTTGTTGCATTAAAATGGTTATATTTACGCATCAGTACGCGTATAACCTTCGAGAAAGCGACATAAAGCTTTAAATCGAACAAGAATTGATTTGTGCAAATGATACACATATTTATACAAGTCCCAAGTATGAAATACAATATTTCATTAGTTTGGTATTTTTTTGACGATTGAAGTGACACAGGTGTCACAGTCTCCCCTACTTTAGGAAATTTCGTCCCGAAATTTTATTTAGAGGAAACTTGTGAGAGTTTAAAACATGAAGTTGAAAAGACCAAACAACACTGGTTAGAGTTCTTGAACTTCTAGTAACTTTAAATAACATCAAGCTTGAAATATAGGAGGGACACTTATATATAAGTCTATTAAGCATTATTGGTGCGTCCACCATTCCTCCTGTACATTGTTCACATTTTGTTATTGTTGCCACTGTCGGTTCTTACACATAATAAATCTTACTGTGGTTTCCGTGCACTGAACTTCGTAATTATGTATGCATCCATAATTATGTAATTCCTTGCATAGTCACGTAGTGCATCTTAAAATGTGTAGGGGAAGAAAAAAAATGAACGAGCCTGTGATGATTGTGACTAGACCACCATAGGGTCCCTTTTATTAAATCAATAAATGATTTTAATAGACAACCAAGGAGTCTTTTCAGCTTATATCATCACATGTCATTCTTAACCAGATTTTTGAATCATTTTTTTTTACTAGACCACTAAAAGGGTCTCTTATGAATCATGGAATGGTACTATATAATCCAATGGTCTTAACTATTACATAGAAGCCCATTAAGGATTTAAGGTAGTACCTTTGGATATCCTCCTATGAATCCTTCATATGAAGATATGGAAGGTTCTACGAGGATTTGGATAACGAAAATAAAACCACAAAAGGAAAAACATAACACAAAAACATATAACCACAAAATTGTTTATCTTGATCTTTAATTTGTTATCATCTTGTTAATTGTGCACATGCATTTAAAGCATACCAGGTATCCAATCCGTGGATTTTGATTGGCACTTTAAATATTTCCAAGGATCTAACTATAAAGATAGGAAGATCTTAAAAAAATCGATTTCGATTATAAGGAATCGAAATGTTCGAATTAGGGTATACAAGGAATCCAATTAAGGACTCGGATTTGAATGGAAATCATCCACAAGGGTCTAATTGTGAAGATAAAAAGATCCCATGTGGATTTTGGGAATTGGAGAGCGGGAGGCGTTTCAAAACCTTGCACTAGACGTGCTTAAGTCAAAACATGAGGTAAAATACTTATGAAGTTGAGATGCTCGATATGCCAGGTGACATATGAAGCGAAATTTGAAGGTTAAGTCAAAGTATGAGGAAAATATTTTTTTTTTTTTTTTTTTGAAATCATGAAGGTTGTTTTTGAAAACATAGACAATGTCCTTGAAATCATGGAGGTTGTTTTTGAAAACATATGTTATGCATGTTGAAAAAAAATCAGAACGTAATGGGTTTAAGATTTGAAAATACCCTTAGTTATCTAACCAAGAATTCAAAGGCACATATGTGTGAAAATCACGATTACTCATAATGTCACTTTATTTCGTGTACTTCGTTTCTTAGAATGAAACGAGTACTTAGAATTTTCCAAGGGAATCATGAGCAAACGCAAGAATGGGAAATTCGCAAGAGCAGTTTGTAAGGAACATAGTTCCTTGATGTAGATATTATAGGGAAAAGTCATACACACATATACTACACTTGTACATCAGAATTGTGAACAACGATTTATTTATAAACAAAATAGATTGTTTCAGGGTTCAACAAAAGATACAAAAGCATAAGGTTTAAATTATTCAAGGCAGCAGCATTTTCTAATCAGCTAAATGCTTATCTGTGGGTCAGATTTGCATTAGCAAGCATTGGGCAATCCCTTAGGAAATGGCCCATCTCGCCACAGTTGTAGCAAGTACCAGACGGAAAACGAGCTTGAGTAGGGTTAACTTGGAGTTGGATAGCAGCAAGATTTATAGCAGCTTTGTTTTGGATAGCAAAGTGGCATATGTTAACCAAATGTCCCCACCGTCCACAGTAGGTACATTTGAAGCATGGCATGTGGTTTGAATGATGATGGTTGCATCGTCTGCACCATGGGGCAGTTCCTAAGTATGGCTTCCTAGCTGGTGGCCTTGCCACTTGGCTAGGTCCCGCTTGATTAGGTGTAACTGCTGCGGGTTTCCTTGAAGCCTTACGCTTTCTTGATTTTGGTGTTGGCTTGACTTCTGCTTCCTTTGGTAGCTCTTGAGTGGCTTCATTGTTGAGACGAGACATAGCAATGCCTAAATCCACAGTCTTCAGAATCACTTCGCCTATTTGCTGGGAAAATTTGGCTATTTGCTCGGACATTTGACCGTTGCTGAGAGGAAAAGACATTCTAGAAGAAAATGAAAGACATAGGAAGAAACAGGTGAAAGGTTATCGGATAATCAAAACAGAATGGTAACGCATGAAAATTGTGATCATTTGTTTGTTACCTAAGGTAAACAAATGTGACGGTGACTAATCAAAGTAAACGGGTCATATTAATGTATCACTGAAGACGTGCTCGCCTATAAGTGAACACTCACCCCAAGAGTTCCAAGGTAAGAGTGACTGGTCCGATACTGCGGATTTGTACGAACACTCTAGCCTTTGACAGAAAACTCAGGGTACAGGCATTCACTCTTCCAGTTTGCATGTGTTCACATTATAAGACCCAAACTTTGACGAGATTTTGAAAACTTCGAGGGTTCAAAACCTAGTAATCAATCATCCTAGAACAGATGATTGCTTTTCAAAGCGGTTTTGAAATTTATGTTCTTGTTGTGGTCGTCGCCTAAGGATAGGTGACGGTATTGTTTTATGACTAAACGCAAGTAAACTCGCGTTAGGGTCCTAGGAAGGTTATAGACTAGGTCAAATTATTACTAATAACCTAATTCCCTATAACCATGGGCTCTGATACCAACTTTTCTATCACACCCCGACCACGTAAAACAACAAAACGTGGCGGAAACATCGGGGAGTGTTGTAACAGAATCATTGTTTCATAACACATGGAAATTTGAATATTGTTTTATTGATTAAAAGTGTTACAATGTCTTGACAATCAAAGAAACATAACATAATTAACTAGTCTTGCATCTTTTATTGTCGCTAAGGCCCAAGTCCGCCTAAGTGTATCTTGATAAATCCTAAGCATCATATCCTGAAACACATGTGAAAATAGGTACGTCAGCATAAAAATGCATGTGAGATACATAGGTTTTGTGAAAATAGAATTCATGACTTATGTTTAAGAAAATGTTTAGTCATGAACCTTGTAATTTGCTTTGTCTTGTAAATCATTTGAAAAGTGATAAATAAACCAAATGATATATATGTATAAAAGAATAATACATGGTTAAGTAAATAACCAAGTAAAATGAGTTTATATCAGATAAGTTGTTTGTAAAACAATGTATTGTGAAAAGTATGTTATTTGTATAAAATGTTATATGTCTAAATTGAAATAATTCAAATAACGCTATGATATGTAATACCATATAAGCACTTATATATAGGAAGTACCAGCGGCGTATCCACCATGCTTGTATCATATTACACACGCCTCGTTACTTAAATCACTTACTCAAACCAAACCACCAAAGTAAAATGTTTATGTATAATCAAATGTCAAAATGTTTATGTGAAAACCATGTCTAATGTCTATGTCTAATGTAAATCATGAATTGTGTATATCAATGTCAAAATGTTTATGTCTAATGTAAATCATGAATTGTGTATACCAATGTCAAAATGTTTATGTCTAATGTAAATCATGAATTGTGTATATCAATGTCAAAATGTTTATGTCTAATGTAAATCATGTAATGTGTATCCAAAATATCATGTATGGTAAGTGAAATATATCAACTAAACCATATGTAAAATGCACAAAAACAAGGTATTGAAGTAAAACATGGTTTAAATCAAAGTTATGTTTTGTGGAACAAATGCATGCTATACTGATATAAACATCTATGCGGTATTGTGAAAATGCATACATCCAAGCCTTGCAACTGTAGAATAAACCCTAGCACAAAGTCTAAGGTCCACCTAGAAATGTATTCGGATTCGGTCATTCCTTCCACCCAAACAAACCTAGGGTTTCAGGAATGGGAGTTGTCAAGTCCTATGGTACCACTACCTACTACCGAGCGGCATGATCGGTGTTAATGAATGTATATTGTCCCATTTAAACAAACCAAATGTCATACCAAAATGTAAGCATGTGATGAATAACAAATGTACTAAGTATGCACACAATGGACATAGATAGCATAAAATGTAATGTAAAACAATGTACTAAGTATGCACACAATGGACATACATAGCATAAAATGTAATGTAAAACGATGTACTAAGTATGCACACAATGGACATACATAGCATAAAATGTAATGTAAAACGATGTACTAAGTATGCACACAATGGACATACATAGCATAAAATGTAATGTAAAACGATGTACTAAGTATGCAACAAAGGACATACATAGCAAAAACACAATGAAATCATGTACTATAAGTGTACTATTGAACATAACAAGCATATGATATGAAAACATGAAAGGCACGAAAGTAACAAGTAGGCACATGTGTTTCACCCCAAAACAGTTTGAAAACAGTAAAAGTGGGGTCTGTGTACTCACTTGAGATTGCTCAATAGTCCTAGGATAACCACCATGCAATGCTAGAAGATCACGGAATCAAACGGTACCTAATATAGGTAACTATGTTAATATACCGGACCTATACCGGAGGATCGGATAGAATGGGGGCTCGTAAACCAAATGAGTATGGGAACTCATGTAATATGGTTTAACAAAGCCTACATACTACAATGAAACCTAACCTAAGTGCTTAGGACCCATTACGGCCCGTTTAGGTAGCTTATGCTACTTTAACGCGTCGTTCGCGTGAAACGCGTTCGGAATGCCTAGCTAGTCCTATGATAAGTAAAATATGCCTTAACATGTCTAATATTGTTACCAAATCAGTTTAGATACCAAAAGTTATGTTACATATGCTTAATAATGAATTTTGGCGTTCAAAGGTTGTAGGATCGTTCGACTGATCCGAATGAGTCGTTTAGAGAAGTTTTGATCTATTTCAGGTGCGGAAAACAAGAAATAGACTTAGTAACAGCTTGATCTTCACTTAATTCACTGATTGTATTGATTGGACGTTGTTTACAATCGATCTTCACACCGGCAGAGCTTCGGCATGGAATACATGGACTGGCTACTTATTTCGCACATGAGTGCACTATATATAGTGTTTGAGATTTCGCTCCAAGGACCACATGTCCATATGAGCGAAATCACCAGTTGACAAATAAGCGAAATCACCTCTGTGTCCCCATGAGCGAAATCACTATAAAAACAAATATTACATTTTGTTTTCGTGTATGTATAACTCATGTGATGTAAGTGATGATGTCATTGATATGATGTCATCATTAATAATGATGACATCAATCTTGATCAGAACCGCTACGTAACCGAGACTCGATATAAAATGCAGTCTTCAGTCTCTTTCACAATCTGAGACTCGAACTAAGATGAAGTCGACAGACAACTGCACTAATGTCACACCCCCAAAATCCACCTGCGGAGTACTACCGCTTGGAGGCGTGACTGACCAGGATCCAGCCACCAATCATATTGAACAAGCATATATGTAGTTATAAAAATCTAACCAATACAATTGGTGTTTCAACAAAACATAGTTAAGTTGCAAGCGGAAGCACAAGTCTTAAATCAAAACATAAGTTTAATTGTTTCATAGTTTAACATGGCACACAGCCGTCCATGTCCCACAACGATCCTCCTCCATGCAAGCTCCAGCTAAGAACCTAAGGACCTGCAAAGCATGTAGTAACGAGTCAACAACAAGTTGAGTGAGTTCACGGTTGGGTGTTCGTTTTAAGTTGTTTCGAAAACAGTTTCCTTAACTGGCATCCTGCCGTGGGGGTTACCCCATAGTTAAAAACGTGACTTGTTTATTCCTGGTTACTCTGGCAATCCAGCCGTGGGGGCTACCCCGTGTTAGTTATCTGGCATTTCGGCCGTGGGGGCTACCCCATGTATACACTAGACTCGTTACCATATCGACTGCTGACTGTAGTCATGTTTATGTGCCCTGAAACTGTCAATGTCTATCATCATTGACGTGCCCCAGATCCATTAGTTCACGCCCGTCCTCTGCGGCACGGTGTGAGGTTTGTCAGACCTAAATAGCGCTATCTAACTAATGACCCGCTCGCCATTGGCCCGGCGATTAAGTCGATATAAAAAGGAGGGACTTCGTGATAGAGTTTTGGTCTAGTACGAGTTATCTGTCCATGAGGACGAGGAATTACATTCCTGAACCATTGCTGTCCTACCCAAGGAGGACGAGGAACCCATGTTCCTTAACCCCATTCCCAACCCAGGGAATCCCATGCTTTGTAAAGGGTGTGAACTCACCTTGGTTTGCTCGGTAGATACACAGAAAAGTCAAACAAGCAATATTGTGGTCACTTGCGTCCTATCATAGTTGTGTTATACAAGTCAGGTTCGTAACCAAGTAGCACACGGATGTTTCTAGCACATTGCATTCAAGTATCATCTATAGCAGTTCATCAACATTCACGTTCAACAGTAACATATAAGGTCTGTGCATTAGGCCCAAGAGTCCGGCCCAATCAATTAAGCCCTTAATCATGCAAGTCCAATTCAGCACGCATATGTTGGTTTCGAGTCGCAACCAGGTGTTCTCGGCTCGCAACCTGAGTCGCAATCGGCGGTCTCGAGTCATCATGGTCACGGTCTCGAGTCGCAACAGGACTCGTAACCGTGGTCTCGGTTCATGCTGTTTTGGTCTCGAGTCGTAACCGGACTCGTAACTGAGATTTCGAGTCATGAGGTTTTGTGTGCTGATCACATGTGGTTTCGAGTCGCAACCAGGTGTTTGCGACTCGCAGCCTATGTCGCAACCGGGGGATTTCGACTCATCATGTGGTGGTCTCGAGTCGCAACTGGAGGTCTCGACTGGACATAAGCTGATTTTGTACAGTGTACTACCCAATGGAAAATCGATTTCATGAAACAGTTTGTACTATCCACTTAAACATGTTTATTTGTCTAGCAACTTACCAATTTGGATCAAACATATCAGATTTCAAATATTCAAGCATGTTCATATCACATTCAAGTTGTTCTTCATAACTTCAAGTCATGTTCATGTTGATTATTCAAACTTATTCATCATTTTTCCTGTTTCTAGCATCAATCACAAACATAATCATGAACAACAATCAAACACTCGATCATACTCATTTAATGGTTTCAAGTCATCACATAACATCTCCAAAATCTACCCTAATCCGATTAACATGATGCTTTCTATTCACATATGCAAGCCGGTTTCATGAACATCAATATTCAATGGTTAAACCACATTTAATCACAAGATCTCATTAACTCATCATGCAAAATATATTAAAATCAAGGCACGTTTAACCGAATATCATTAGCATACACATCCGAGAATATGATAAAGCCATAATCATACATTTTCCACTTATTAATACATGAAGACAAGCATTCAAACATCAAGCACACATAACCCTTAATACATGGTAAAGCACTAACCGATTGGGTTCTCTAAGTGTGAGGGTGTGAAGAGTGATGAGTGGACTTCCGAATGATGATCCTGAGCTCGATCCGAGAGTCCTAGTGCCACCGGTTTGATCCAAGAAGAAGGAGAAGGAGTGTGGTGCTTGGTGTCTAGGGTTTTAGTGAGAGAGTGGAGAGTATGTGTGTTAGAGGAGTATGAGTGTTTTGCCCAAAAATGCCAAGTGTGGCTATCACTAAGGTTATATAGTTGTTTCACATGGGTGCACCCTAATGGGTTTCGGATAGGCTAAGTGTGTGTGTGGCCCAACCGGCCCAATGTTACACTGTTCACTCGAGACCTCATGGTCTCGAGTCGGGTCCTTGTTGTCTCGGTTCATATAAATATACACATACGTACAAGCACGACACATAAATATAACACGTAGTCACATAGGATGTTCACTTATTTTATTAAATCAATCACGTTAACTAGTCACATAACATTACAAGTAGGTTGTGTTAAGATGCACGGAAGGTTCTAAATTTCGAGTTGTCACATCATCCCCAAGTTGAAAGAAATTTCGTCCCGAAATTTGGTAAGCACTCACTGAGGAAGCTAGTTAAGTTGTATGGTTTTCCTGGTTTTCCTGGGGTGTCACATCCACCCCCCGTTGATCTGGAATTTCGTCCCGAAATTCCGTAGCTTCGGCCTCAGTAGTGGGTGTACTGTTTGCGAACAGTTGGGGATACTTTTGTTTCATCTGATCTTCGCGCTCCCAGGTGAACTCTGGGCCGCGACGTGAGTTCCAACGAACTCGAACGAGAGGTATTCTGGTGCTCTTGAGGACCTTAACATCCCGGTCCGTGATTTCGACTGGTTCCTCGACGAATCGTAACTGTTCGTCGATAGTGGGTTCCTTCAGAGGAACTACGTGGGTCTCATCTGACGGACACTTCTTCAGATTCGACACGTGAAAAACGTTGTGAACTGCACCGAGTTCCGCTGGTAAGTTTAGTCTGTAGGCCACCCTGCCTATTTTCTCAATGACTTCGAAGGGTCCAACGTATCGTGGGTTAAGTTTACCGCGTTTACCAAAACGAACCACACCCTTCCAGGGTGAAACTTTGAGTAGTACCCGCTCCCCAACCTGGAGCTCAAGTGGTTTCCTGCCCATGTCGGCGTAAACTTTCTGACGTTCGCGAGCTGCCGTCATGCGTTTTCGTATCTGAGCGATTTGTTCGGTTGTATCTACCACATATTTTGGACCAGTGATCTGACTATCCCCCACCTCTGCCCAACAAAGAGGTGACCGGCATTTACGTCCGTACAATGCCTCAAATGGAGCAGCTTTAATGCTGGTGTGGTAGCTGTTATTGTACGAGAATTCCACAAGTGGCAGATGCTTTTCCCAGCGGTTGCCAAAGTCGATTACACATGCACGAAGCATGTCTTCCAAGGTTTGAATAGTGCGCTCGGACTGCCCGTCCGTCTGAGGGTGATACGCTGTGCTTATGTCTAATCATGAGCCGAAGGATTTGTGCATTGCTTGCCACAGTTCTGAAGTAAAACGCGCATCTCGATCCGAGATAATAGAGGTGGGCACCCCGTGCCTCGAAACGACTTCCTTGAGGTAAATTTCTGCGAGCGTGGAGAATTTATCCGTCTCTTTGATAGCCAGGAAGTGTGCAGATTTTGTGAGTCGATCCACGATCACCCAAATAGTATCGTTCCCGCGCTGGGATCTAGGTAGGCCAGTGACAAAATCCATGGAAATTTGCTCCCATTTCCATTGAGGTATCTCTGGTTGTTGGAGTAGGCCTGAGGGTTTCTGGTATTCAGACTTGACTCTCGCACAAGTCAAACACTTACTGACGTACGTCGCTATGTGGGCCTTCATGCTAGGCCACCAGTACATAGTTTTGATGTCGTGGTACATTTTATCCGATCCAGGATGTACCGAGTAGCGAGACTTGTGTGCCTCGTCCATCACAAGCTCTCGTAAGTTGCCATAGAGTGGGACCCAAACGCGTCCCGTTACGTAGTAAGCACCGTCTTCCTTCTGTTCTAATCGTTGCCTTGATCCGCGTAGGGCTTCAGCCCTGACGTTTTCTGGTTTCAGTGCTTCTATCTGAGCAGCTCGTATCTGGGAAGGAAGGCTAGAATGGATCGTGAGTTGTAGAGCTCGCACGCGCTTAGGCGCAGTGTCCTTTCGACTGAGGGCGTCGGCCACAACATTGGCCTTGCCCGGGTGATACCTGATTGAGCACTCGTAATCATTCAGTAGTTCGACCCATCGTCGTTGTCGCATATTCAGTTCCTTCTGCTTGAAGATATGCTCGAGGCTCCTGTGGTCAGTGTAGATGGCGCACTTGGTACCGTACAGGTAATGCCGCCATAACTTAAGTGCAAAGATAACGGCTCCCAGCTCCAAGTCGTGCGTAGTGTAGTTCTTTTCATGAACCTTGAGTTGGCATGAGGCGTAGGCTATAACTTTGTCTCGTTGCATCAACACGCAACCAAGACCCTGAATTGATGCATCGCAGTAAACCACAAAGTCGTCTGTGCCTTCTGGCAAGGAAAGGATAGGTGCGCTACAAAGTCTATCCTTTAGGTGCTGAAACGCTAAATCCTGTGCGCTTCCCCAGCGATAAACAACGCCTTTCTGCGTCAGTGAGGTGAGAGGCTGTGTAATCTTAGAAAAATCCTTAATGAATCGCCTGTAGTAACCTGCCAAACCCAAGAATTGGCGAATTTCCTTTGGTGTACGAGGTGCAGGCCAGTTCTTGATCGAGTCTATTTTGGATGGATCAACGTGAATCCCATCCTTGTTTACCACGTGGCCTAGGAAATGGACTTCTCAGAGCCAGAAGTCGCATTTCGAGAACTTTGCATAAAGTTGTTCTGTTCGAAGGAGTTCCAGAATAAGTCGCAGATGTTGCTCGTGTTCCTCCCGACTCTTGGAATAGATCAGGATGTCGTCGATGAAGACTATAACGAACTTGTCCAGGTAAGGCTTGCATACTCGGTTCATCAAGTCCATGAAAACCGCAGGTGCGTTTGTCATCCCGAAAGGCATGACCAAAAACTCATAGTGTCCGTATCGAGTTCTGAAAGCTGTTTTGGAGACGTCCTCTTCTCGGACTCTCAGCTGGTGATACCCCGATCTCAAATCAATCTTTGAATAGTAGCTCGACCCCTGCAGTTGGTCGAACAAGTCGTCAATCCGCGGTAGAGGATAACGATTCTTCACCGTCACCTTGTTGAGTTCCCGGTAGTCGATGCACATTCTGAAAGTACCGTCCTTCTTCTTTACAAATAACACTGGAGCTCCCCAGGGCGATGAGCTAGGACGAATAAAACCCTTATCCAGGAGCTCTTGTAGTTGCGTAGAGAGTTCCTTCAACTCTGATGGGGCTAAACGATAAGGTGCACGGGCTATGGGTGCAGCTCCAGGAGCTAGTTCGATCTGAAACTCGACTTGGCGATGAGGCGGAAGACCAGGTAATTCCTCAGGAAATACCTCTGGATAATCGCGTACAACTGGAAAATATTCTATCTTCTTCTCTTTTCCCGAGGTGTCAGTAACGAGAGCCAAGATGGCAGTGTGGCCCTTTCGCAAGCACTTTTGGGCCTTAAGGAGAGAAATGACGTTCTCAACAGCACTCCTCTTGTCGCCATGAATCATGAGAGGTTCACCACCGGGACCTGGAATACGGACAACCTTCTCGTTGCAAAGAATCTCTGCTCGGTGTTGGGATAACCAATCCATCCCAATGACAACGTCGAAACTACCCAAGACAATAGGAATGAGGTCGATGGAGAAGGTCTGGTCAGCGAGAATGAGCTTACAATCCTTGACTATGTGTGTGGCTTCTAAACTCTTACCATTTGCTAGCTCTACGGTGTGCTTGTTGTTCAAAGGTGTTGGGATACGCCTAAGCATTCGACTAACTTCTAGTGACATGTAGCTAGTATCGGCACCCGAATCAAATAAAACTGAAACATAAAAGTCGTCGAGAAGGAACTTACCCGCCACAACATTGGGGTCATTCCTTGCTTCACCTTGGCCAATCACAAACACCCGCCCCCTGGCGCCGTTGTTGTTGTTGTTCCCATTGTTACCATTCCCCTGATTGTTGTTATTGTTGTTTCTGTTGTTCTGGTTCCTGTTCAGTTGGGGACAGTCTCTCTTGAAGTGGCCTTCAGCTCCACACTGAAAGCACCCTTTGTTATCGCCCTGCTGCTGCTGCTGGCGCTGGTTCTGTTGAGCTTGCTGACGATTCTGATTGGCGGGGTATAAGCTCCTGCAATCCTTTGCAGTGTGACCAGGCTTGTTGCACCAATGACAGTTGCCCCTGGTGCATGGCCCGCTGTGGTGCAGGCTGCAGCGATTGCATTTGGGGTGATTTCCTTTGTACCCACCATGGCTTTGACCACCCGACGATTGCTGATTAGGGCTCTTGTAGTCATCAGTCTTTCTCTGCTGAGGCTGGGACTGAACAGAAGTCGAACCCTTACTTGAAGTTCCATCCCATTTCCGTTTGTTGTCACTAGAGGTACCAGAAGTAGTTGCAGAACCTATGCGTTTTGGTAACTTGTTCTGCTCCACCGCCTGGTCCGTGAGACGGTGAGCCAACTGAACAGTTTGCTGGTAGGTGGCGAGGTTCGCTGAAGTCACATGACTTTGGATTTCCGGCACTAAGCCTTGAAGAAATAGTTCGATGCGTTTGATGGGAGGATCCACCATAGTAGGACACAGAATTGCCAGTTCGTTCGACCTTTTCACATAAGCTTCAATTTCCGACCCCGTCATCTTGAGGTTGAAGAACTCCACTTCCAGTTTGTGAATCTCATCCCGACTGCAGTACTCTTCCTTGATCATTTCCTTGAAATTCTCCCATGGGGTGGCGTTAGCAGCAACCAACCCCAGCATCTGAACCTGAGCGTTCCACCATGTGAGGGCCAAACCCTCGAGAGTACCGGTAGCATACTTCACCCTGCGCGCCTCAGGGCATTCGCACATTTCGAACACAGATTCTAGCTTCTCAAACCAGTGTAGGAGACCTACTGCTCCTTCAGTGCCGCTAAAAGTAGTTGGTCGGCAGTCCATGAAAGTCTTAAAAGTGCACACGGGTGGCTGAACATGCTGACCTATCGTAGGTGAAAGAAAAGACAGAGTTTAACACAAAGGTTGGTTCACGAGAGTAGGATCCTAAAGACCCTAGAATGAGTTCGGACTGCAGGATATACCTCCTGCGTGTGCAGCTGCAAGTGCTGCGGCAACCCGTTCGTTAATCAGAGCCGTCAACTGGGCTTGTGTCAGGTTAACGCGTCCAGACATGATCTTCATATCAAGAAGAACGTGAGTGAGAGGGGTTCGCGAAAGTACGATGTCAGAAGTGAGTAAGTGCACACGTGTTCAAGCAACGATAGTTATACTAACCAAGCATACCATGAACAATGTACTATGTATCTAACAAGTAGGTAATATATACACAGATCATATCACCTAGAATGTCGAGCCTTGCATGTGGAGTGAAGCGTCGTTGTGGACCGTTGAGCACTGTACAGGTTATAGTCTGGTTTTAACAAAAAACGTTTTCCCTTTTATTAAAACCAAGTTCTCTATAACCAATGGCTCTGATACCAAGCTGTCACACCCCCAAAATCCACCTGCGGAGTACTACCGCTTGGAGGCGTGACTGACCAGGATCCAGCCACCAATCATATTGAACAAGCATATATGTAGTTATAAAAATCTAACCAATACAATTGGTGTTTCAACAAAACATAGTTAAGTTGCAAGCGGAAGCACAAGTCTTAAATCAAAACATAAGTTTAATTCTTTCATAGTTTAACATGGCACACAGCCGTCCATGTCCCACAACGATCCTCCTCCATGCAAGCTCCAGCTAAGAACCTAAGGACCTGCAAAGCATGTAGTAACGAGTCAACAACAAGTTGAGTGAGTTCACGGTTGGGTGTTCGTTTTAAGTTGTTTCGAAAACAGTTTCCTTAACTGGCATCCTGCCGTGGGGGTTACCCCATAGTTAAAAACGTGACTTGTTTATTCCTGGTTACTCTGGCAATCCAGCCGTGGGTGCTACCCCGTGTTAGTTATCTGGCATTTCGGCCGTGGGGGCTACCCCATGTATACACTAGACTCGTTACCATATCGACTGCTGACTGTAGTCATGTTTATGTGCCCTGAAACTGTCAATGTCTATCATCATTGACGTGCCCCAGATCCATTAGTTCACGCCCGTCCTCTGCGGCACGGTGTGAGGTTTGTCAGACCTAAATAGCGCTATCTAACTAATGACCCGCTCGCCATTGGCCCGGCGATTAAGTCGATATAAAAAGGAGGGACTTCGTGATAGAGTTTTGGTCTAGTACGAGTTATCTGTCCATGAGGACGAGGAATTACATTCCTGAACCATTGCTGTCCTACCCAAGGAGGACGAGGAACCCATGTTCCTTAACCCCATTCCCAACCCAGGGAATCCCATGCTTTGTAAAGGGTGTGAACTCACCTTGGTTTGCTCGGTAGATACACAGAAAAGTCAAACAAGCAATATTGTGGTCACTTGCGTCCTATCATAGTTGTGTTATACAAGTCAGGTTCGTAACCAAGTAGCACACGGGTGTTTCTAGCACATTGCATTCAAGTATCATCTATAGCAGTTCATCAACATTCACGTTCAACAGTAACATATAAGGTCTGTGCATTAGGCCCAAGAGTCCGGCCCAATCAATTAAGCCCTTAATCATGCAAGTCCAATTCAGCACGCATATGTTGGTTTCGAGTCGCAACCAGGTGTTCTCAGCTCGCAACCTGAGTCGCAATCGGCGGTCTCGAGTCATCATGGTCACGGTCTCGAGTCGCAACAGGACTCGTAACCGTGGTCTCGGTTCATGCTGTTTTGGTCTCGAGTCGTAACCGGACTCGTAACTGAGATTTCGAGTCATGAGGTTTTGTGTGCTGATCACATGTGGTTTCGAGTCGCAACCAGGTGTTTGCGACTCGCAGCCTATGTCGCAACCGGGGGATTTCGACTCATCATGTGGTGGTCTCGAGTCACAACTGGAGGTCTCGACTGGACATAAGCTGATTTTGTACAGTGTACTACCCAATGGAAAATCGATTTTGATGAAACAGTTTGTACTATCCACTTAAACATGTTTATTTGTCTAGCAACTTACCAATTTGGATCAAACATATCAGATTTCAAATATTCAAGCATGTTCATATCACATTCAAGTTGTTCTTCATAACTTCAAGTCATGTTCATGTTGATTATTCAAACTTATTCATCATTTTTCCTGTTTCTAGCATCAATCACAAACATAATCATGAACAACAATCAAACACTCGATCATACTCATTTAATGGTTTCAAGTCATCACATAACATCTCCAAAATCTACCCTAATCTGATTAACATGATGCTTTCTATTCACATATGCAAGCCGGTTTCATGAACATCAATATTCAATGGTTAAACCACATTTAATCACAAGATCTCATTAACTCATCATGCAAAATATATTAAAATCAAGGCACGTTTAACCGAATATCATTAGCATACACATCCGAGAATATGATAAAGCCATAATCATACATTTTCCACTTATTAATACATGAAGACAAGCATTCAAACATCAAGCACACATAACCCTTAATACATGGTAAAGCACTAACCGATTGGGTTCTCTAAGTGTGAGGGTGTGAAGAGTGATGAGTGGACTTCCGAATGATGATCCTGAGCTCGATCCGAGAGTCCTAGTGCCACTGGTTTGATCCAAGAAGAAGGAGAAGGAGTGTGGTGCTTGGTGTCTAGGGTTTTAGTGAGAGAGTGGAGAGTATGTGTGTTAGAGGAGTATGAGTGTTTTGCCCAAAAATGCCAAGTGTGGCTATCACTAAGGTTATATAGTTGTTTCACATGGGTGCACCCTAATGGGTTTCGGATAGGCTAAGTGTGTGTGTGGCCCAACCGGCCCAATGTTACACTGTTCACTCGAGACCTCATGGTCTCGAGTCGGGTCCTTGTTGTCTCGGTTCATATAAATATACACATACGTACAAGCACGACACATAAATATAACACGTAGTCACATAGGATGTTCACTTATTTTATTAAATCAATCACGTTAACTAGTCACATAACATTACAAGTAGGTTGTGTTAAGATGCACGGAAGGTTCTAAATTTCGAGTTGTCACAACTAACAGACTCCCCCTTGAATGTTGACGGAATCTTCAGTGAGAGTCTTCATCATAACGACTCTTCAATCTTGATCGATCTCTTTTCTTTCATAGCATGTACCAATATCTTCTCTTTGGCTCTAACCTGGTCAGATTCCCCCTTTCATCATGCTGGGATCGCCGTCTGGAATTAGCTATCACCTTGAGATCAATCCCTGGATTTTTCTCTGTTTAAGCTCATCACCTACACAATTCTCATCAAAACATAAGTTTTTACTTAAATCAATAAGAAAAACTTATTAGAAATAGTTCCATCAAGTTCAAATTAATGATCCTGATTAACTAATCAAACTTTTCTTTCTAAAAAAAAATTCTTCTGTTAAACTCACACTCCCAAACCTGTTCATCCTGTTCAGCACTTGGAATTTTGAAAATAAACTTTTCATCATCAGTTATCGAAAATCTTTTTGTATTTTTCAAAAATTTATGCTAAAACACACCAAAAATCTTTTTGGAATTTTTGAATAGAATGAAATGCAGTAAAGAAATATTTACATACAATATTTTTGTGAGTTCATGTAAGAGGATCATATCAGTTTTTGACCAATCACTAGCACCGTTAAGCTTTAAACATTTTCAGTTCTAAACGATTCACGTAGATTGACGATATTGTTGTCCATTTAAACTCAATCTAAAAACTTTCAAAATGCTTACCGATACGTTAAGGTATATTTAGATAGCACTAAGTTCTTATGGACCCCACGATCTCAGCATATCCCCTCATCATGCAATACACTGACTCGAGTAATGCCTTTAAACTTTTATCAACTGTGATTTGTGCGAAAACAAAGCAGAATGTTTAAACATTAACAATCAGGTCGATACTTTCGTATACGCAGAGAAAGTCCAATGTTTAAACAAAATAAGAAAAATAAAACAAGTTGAAGTTGTTTAGGCTTTAACCACCAGGTCGATACTCCCGTATACGCAGAGGTGATCCAAAGCTTAAACGAAACACCAAAGAAAATAAAGCAGAACGTTTAGGCAACAACATCCAGGTCAATACTCACGTATACGCAGAGGATGTCCGATGCTTAAACAAAATAAAGAAATAAAACAAGTTTAAATCTTTGCAAAATAAAATGCACAATCACAGTGACTTTTTAGCAAAGTTGTGAAAGTTCACAAACTTAACCAGTTTTATGTCTTTCGACAATCAGCGATTACTGAGTAGGCACACAGTCAAGAAGGACAAAACTAAGTACTATGCTTTTGACCATGTTTTCCACTAGAACTAGCCTTTTCATTTAAGTTTGTAACGTTTTCGCAAATCTACTAGTCTAGCTGAGCCTATCGTCACATCGTTAGTGAGATCGTTTATCACGTTTTATCTTTCCATTTCTTTAGCATGCTGTGACAGTCCAACTGATCTACTATCATTTCCTCTTGTTTCAGCAAAACTCATTTTTGATTTTATCATGTTTTTGTCTTTTTCAAATTTTCTAATGTTTTTGGATTTTCAGAAAATTTCTACTCCCCCTCAGATGTTGACGAGTCTCACATGTCGAGTCTTTGCATCTTCAGTCTTGATCAGTCTCTGGATTTCACTCTTTCACTCAACATTAACAGACTCCCCCTAACAATGTGCTGGCATTCCGTTAGTTCTTCAGCATCATCTGCTTCAGGATCTTAGTCTGGCTGGCTCTTTCTGAGGTTGTTCCAAGATCGTAATCTGGCTCTCATCCAGCTCAGGATCATCAATCCAACTCATACTTAAACCTGCACAAACTCACTCTACCTAAAAGTAAATTTTACGCATTTAACAATTCAATGTATGCACTAATACTGACTCTCCCTCAAAAATAACTCAATAAACTTGATGAAACATTTTAAAATTTGATCATTTTTCTTTTCAAAACACATTTTCCCAAACCATTTGTTCATCCTGTTCAGCACTTGGAATTTTGAAAATCAGCTTTTCATCATCAGTTATCGAAAATCTTTTTGTATTTTTCAAAAATTTATGCTAAAACACACCAAAAATCTTTTTGGAATTTTTGAATAGAATGAAATGCAGTAAAGAAATATTTACATAAAATATTTTTGTGAGTTCATGTAAGAGGATCATATCAGTTTTTGACCAATCACTAGCACCGTTAAGCTTTAAACATTTTCAGTTCTAAACGATTCATGTAGATTGACGATATTGTTGTCCATTTAAACTCAATCTAAAAACTTTCGAAATGCTTACCGATACGTTAAGGTATATTTAGATTGCACTAAGTTCTTATGGACCCCACGATCTCAGCATATCCCCTCATCATGCAATACACTGACTCAAGTAATGCCTTTAAACTTTTATCAACTGTGATTTGTGAGAAAACAAAGCAAAATGTTTAAACATTAACAATCAGGTCGATACTTCCCTATACGCAGAGAAAGTCCAATGTTTAAACAAAATAAAAAAATAAAACAAGTTGATGTTGTTTAGGCTTTAACCACCAGGTCGATACTCCCGTATACGCAGAGGTGATCCAAAGCTTAAACGAAACACCAAAGAAAATAAAGCAGAACGTTTAAGCAACAACATCCAGGTCGATACTCACGTATAGGCAGAGGATGTCCGATGCTTAAACAAAATAAAGAAATAAAACAAGTTTAAATCTTTGCAAAATGAAATGCACAATCACAGTGACTTTTCAGCAAAGTTGTGAAAGTTCACAAACTTAACCAGTTTTATGTCTTTCGACAATCAGCGATTACTGAGTAGGTACACAGTCAAGAAGGACAAAACTAAGTACTACGCTTTTGACCATGTTTTCCACTGGAACTAGGCTTTTTCATTTAAGTTTGTATCGTTATCGCAAATCTACTAGTCTAGCTGAGCCTATCGTCACATCTTTAGTGAGATCGCTTATCACATTTTATCTCTCCATTTCTTTAGCATGCTGTGACAGTCTAACTGATCTACTATCATTTCCTCTTTTTCACAACAAAACTCATTTTGAATTTTTCAATGTTTTTCACATTTTCAAATTTTCAAATTTTTTTAAAATTTTTACTCCCCCTAAAATCAAAATATGTCTCAATTTTGATTTTCTGGGAAAATTTTGAAAACAAGCTGTACAAGAAACGTGACAACATGATGAGAATTGCTTCGATTCTCCATTCACTTGGCTTAAACAATCATAACTCCCCCTGACACCAAAACATTTTCCCATAGTGATTTCAAAACACTTAAGTTTGTTTTAATCAAAATGGTTTTTCCAGAAAATAAGTTTTGTGAGTCATTTCTCAATCATGGGGATCTTTCGTCACTTTGTTCTCTTTAACCACTTGTAAAAAACTAACATTTTTTAAGATCAATTCACAAACATCACTTGTAGAAAATCAAGTACAACTTAATGTCCCTGATTTACCACTTTTAAATAGAAATCACTTTCGTGAATTTCTCAAGAAATGTGCCGATTCATGTTCCACGCTTACCAACCTGGGAACTCCGGCAAGTCAGATTTTTCATTTAAACAGATTCACCCAAGCCTGACTGACCTTGGGTGATTTTGAATTCTTGTTCAACAATGGTGGAAAATTTGCATCATCCATTGTTAGACCAGAATTCTCAACTTTTACCTCAACAAATGGCTCCTCTAGTTTTAACGAACCAGAATCATTGCCTGAATGTGGCTTGTCTGACTTTGATGAGCCAGATTCATCGCCAACATATGGCTCCTCTGATTCTGAAGAAACAAATTCATTGCCAGAAAGTGGCTCCTTTGTTTTCAAAGAAACAAATTCATCGCCGACTTTTATTGGAACCCAATCCACTCTAGATTTAGGTTTTCCAAATTCATCAACTTGTGACATAAATGACTTTTCACAGTTTCGTTTATATTCAAAAACTTTGATAAAAGTTTTCTAATTTTATCAAAGGAGTCGAACCAGAATCATTGCCTGAATGTGGCTCTGATACCACTTGTAGGATCGTGTATTGACCCGAACGAGTCGTTCAGAGGAGTTTAACTTCGTTTCAGAGGCGGAAACTAAGAAACAAAGGTAGAAACAGCTTTATCTTCACCTTAAAACACTTATTGTATTGAATAAACGTTGTGTACAATCGATCTTCACACCGGCAGCACTTCGGTATGGAATACAAGGGACTCGCTACTGTTTTCGCTTATAGAACCCCTATATATACTAACCAGATTTCGATCATATGTACACATGACCTTAAGAGCGAAATCAGTCATGGTCAAATAAGCGAAATCATTAGCTATTTGTCCTTATGAGCGAAATCAGATTCTATTCTCAAATACAATTCTATCTCAAAACATGTAAACTAATTTTGTCTTCTTATAATATTCACGTGCATATGTTGTTGATGATGCAAGCATTTAGATCACTTGTGTAACACCTGTGTCTCCACGGCCATCAAACAAATACCAAGCCAATGAAATATTGTATTTCATACTTTGGACTTGTATAAATATGTGTATCTTTTGCACATATCAACTCTTGTTCGATTTCAAGCTCTAAATCGCTTTCTGGAAGGTTATACACTCACTGATGCGTAAATATAACCAGTTTAATCCAACGAACACTCCGGAATAGTGAAATAGGCTTAACATACCTTAAATAACCTTTACTTAACTTAGATATAAGTTTTGGAAGGTTTGGTGTGGTGAAATCAAAGTTATTCGTCTACAGGGACTAAAGTTGACAAACTGCGAAAGTATGCCAATTTGAACTGTAACAGACCTTCCGGAACATGACCATAAGTTAAACATACCATAAATATCCTTTACATAGCTTAGAAATAGGCTTTGAGGGGTTCGGTGTGCTAAAATAAACTTTTGTGTCATTCAGGGACTAAAAGTGTCAAAAAGTGCACAAGTTTGCATTTTCGCGCATAACTTACGTTCTGAATACATCCGGACATCCAAAAATTTATGAAAGCATGACTATATTATATTTTAGTGTTCGCCACAACAAAAATCCATTCGTCGCGTCATTTGGTTCGTTTTTCGTGCTTATGCGCATTCCGTCGTAATTAAGCGAACATCGCGTTCGTACGGCCAAACGAACCGACATCCATGATATTTTTGAACACATTTTAAGTTCCCTATACTTTAACTTCATTTTAGAGCTTTGAAATGGGGTTAACGGGCCTTAAACGTGTCGAAAATGGCCTAAATACAATTCAGGGACCAAAAGTGTAATTCTGCCAAAATAGTGCCTAGCGGTGCGCTACACTTTAAGCGTAGCGGTGCGCTAGGGGTCTGCTGACCAGATTCAGAGTTTCTAAACAGCAGGCTGCAGCTGTTTTAACCTCACCCACAAGTTCCTAATTGCCTAGTCATGTTGATAAGAACCATTTTAAGCTTCCATAAGGTTCCGACAAGTGTACGGCCTTGATCGTTTCCCCTTTTCCAAGAAACGATCTCAACGGTTACCCGAATACTATAAATACCCCACCCCCATATGCTTTAAAACTTACAAGAATTCTGATTTGAGAGCTCTAAGTTGAAACCATTGTTTCATACCTGAGTTCTTGGATCGGGATTAGCATTCGGGGACCCTGGGTTAGTATTCTTTCGTTCTTTTCCTTATTTTTACTGCTTTTCGAGTCCGAAAGTCAAACTTTGTTTGACTTTCAGCGTTGACCAGTAATGGTCAATGCGAAGTTCGTTTGAACTTCGCAACGTGAGTGTAATCACGTTGGTCATAGTCCCTTGGGACTATGCCCACTGATTACCACGTTGTCTAGAGTCGTAGGGTAGGCGATCTGATAAATCGCCTATACCTTCGAACTCGACCCATTTGGTCGATCATTAGGATCGGACCAAATACATTAGGTGACCATAGTAGGTAGGGAATAACCTTTCGAGGTTATACCCTATGGTCACATCGTTTAAGTAGTTGTATGATAGGTAGTTTATATGCCTTAGGTAAATTACCAGAATACCCTTTTCATGTATAATTGGTAATTAAGCATATGTAACCTAAACTTTTGTCACATAACTGATTATGTAACATGTTTAGGCATATAACACTTGTCATAGGGCTAGTTAGGCGGTCCGAACGCGTTTCACGCGAACGACGCGTTAAAGTAGCATAAGCTACCTAAACGGGTCGTAATGGGTCGAAAGCACTTAGGTCAAGTTTCATTTAGTATGTAGGCTTTGTTAAACCATATCATATGAGTCCCTACACTCATTTGGTTTACAAACCCTAATGCTACCCAATCTTCCGATTTAGGTCCGGTTAATTAACATAGTTACCTATATTAGGTGCCGTTTGATTTCCGTGATCTCTAGCATTGTTTGGTTGTTACTCAAGGACTACTGAGCAATCTCAAGTGAGTACATAGACCCCTCTTTTACTGTTTTCCAAACTGTTTTGGGGTGGAACACATGTGCCTACTTGTTACTTTCATGCTTTCCTGTTTTCACATCATATACTGCTATGTTCATTAGTACATTATAGTACATGATTTCAATACATTTTATGCTAGGTGTGCCCATTGTGTGCATTACTTAGTACAACGTTTTACATGACATTTTATGCTAGGTGTGCCCATTGTGTGCATTACTTAGTACATCGTTTTACATGACATTTCATGCTAGGTGTGCCCATTGTGTGCATTATTTAGTACATTGTTTTACATTGCCTTTCTGTTGCATATGCTTATCCAGCGTATGAACATATTATACTACATTTTGAACCGTTGTAATCATTTGACTATGTGATCCGTTGATATCTGTGAACCGTTTGCATTTGTAACCGTTGAACCATGTGAACCGTTTGTAACCGTTGAACCATGTGAACCGTTTGTAACTGTTGAACCGTTTGTATCCATTACATGATTTACATTAGACATGAACATTACTTTGATGGTTTGGTTTGATTAAGTGATTAAGTAACGATGCGTGTGTAATATGATACAAACATGGTGGATACGCCGCTGGTACTTCCTATATATAAGTGTTTGTATGGTATTACATATTGTAGCGTTATTTGAATCATTTCAGTTTGAGACATAGAACATTTTTTTATACAAATAACATACTTTTCACAAGACATTGATTTATAAACGACTTATCTTATACAAACACATTTTACATGGTTATTCATTTAACCTTACATTTATTTATACATATCAATCTGATCTTATTGTTTTTCAAATGATTTACAAGACAAAGCAAATTACAAGGTTCATGACTAAACATTTTCTCAAACATAAGTCATGAATTCTATTTTCACAAAACCTATGTATCTCACCGGCATTTTTATGCTGACGTACCTATTTTCACATGTGTTTTCAGGAGATGAAGCATAGGGCTTATCAAGACATACTTAGGCGGACATGTGCCTTAGTGACTTAAAACGAGACAAGACTAGTTAATTATGTTGTATTTCCTTGTTTGTTAAGACATTGTAACACTTTTGATTTTAAAACGAAACTTCAATTGCCATGGATTTGAAACATTAATTCTGTTACAACACTCCCCGACATTTCCGCCACGTTTTGTATGTTCCACGTGGTCGGGGTGTGACAGAAAAGATGGTATCAGAGCTAATGGTTATAGGGAATTAGGTTACTAGTAATGCTTTGACCTAGTCTATAATCTTCTTAGGACCCTAACGCGAGTTTACTTGCGTTTAGTCATAAAACAATACCGTCACCTATCCTTAGGCGACGACCACAACAAGAACATAAATTTCCAAACCGCTTTGAAAACTAATCATCTGTTCTAGGATGATTTATTACAAGGTTTTGAACCCTCTATTGTAAGGTTTTGAACCCTCTGTTATATGGTTTTGAACCCCTTTGAATTTTCAAATTCTCGTCAAGGTTTTGGGTTTTTAATAATGTGAACACGTGCAAACTGGAAGGGTGAATGCCTGTATTCTGGGTTTTCTGTCTAGGCAAGCACTTCGTATACATCTCAACCAGACGCGAGACCAGTTGTGCTTACCTGGGAATTCTTGGGATGAGTGTTCACTTATAGGCGAGCATGTCTTCGCGATACATTATTTTTGACCCATTTACTTTGATTAGTCACTGTGTGTCATTTGTTTACCTGGTGGTAACAAACAAATGACCACTATCCTTACTTTCATCAGATTTGTTTCATCTCATTCTTTTCGTCTAATTCTCTCACTCATTTCCTTTCATGTTTCCTCTTTTAGAATGCCTCCTCGACGCGAGAACCAGATAGCGACTGCCGAGCTGGCAGAAATCATTGCGCAGCAAATGGCTGCTCAATTCCCAAACCTCTTTGCTCTATGGAATCAAGCCAACAACAACAACAATGGTCTATGCAATTTCAAGAGTTTTAACTCGGCGAAACCACTCAAGTTTAGTGGTTCTGAGGGAGCGACCGGGCTTCTTCAATGGTTCGAGAGCATTGAGAATACTTTCCGCCACGTGCAGTGTCCTGACAATCGCAAGGTCGAGTTTGCTTCGAGTGTATTCCAGAAGAGAGCCCTTACGTGGTGGAACGGGGTTATGAGAGATCGTGGTGCAGAAGTTGCTCTAGCTCAGACATGGGCCGAACTTAGGGCTCTCATGATGAAGGAATTCTGTCCTCGTCACGAGATCAGGGCTTTGGAAAGGGAATTTGATGATCTTAAGCAAGATAGCGGTGAGCATCGAGCCTACACGGACCGTTATGAGGAGTTAAGTCTGTTATGCCCAAACATGGTCACACCTTTGGATAAGGCAATCGAAAAGTACATTGATGGCCTTCCCGACTCAATACAAGACATTTTGACTGGTAGCAACCCTACTACTGTTAGGCAGGCCATTGAGCTATCTGCAACCTTGACTGAATCGCAGATCAGGAAACGTAAGCTTTTCCGAAAGGGTGACAAGAAACTGGTCGAGGAATCGAAACCAATCGAGGAATCAAAGATCATGGATGAACAGACTGGATCCTCTAAGAAGTCAAAGAAGCGAAAGGATTCTCAGAACTTCGCCGTGGTCGCTCACAATGATCAAGCCGTCCCCAACCAACCAGCTCAACCCCTTGCCAGGAAACCCTACAATGGAACTGCACCCTTGTGCAACCAATGTGGCCTACATCATCATGCTGGTGTGAAGTGCCGCACATGCCAAATTTGCGGACTTAGAGGTCATACAGCAAGGGTTTGCCCAACAGCAGCAGCACCAAATCAGATTAACAACAATCCTGCTCAAGCTCGTTTTCCACCGGGGTCTTGCTACAACTGTGGCGAGATGGGCCATTTTAGTAGGAATTGCCCAAGACTTGCTAATGCAAATCCAGCGCAGGGATGAGTATCTGATCGTCAGAAGATAACGCTGTTTAGAAAATAATCGAGCTTTGTGTATTATTTTCTTTTGTTGTCACGATCCATGAAACGGTTGTTGTTATCATTGTTTATAAATAAATCTTTTGTTTTCATTTTAATATGTTTATGTGATTGCATGTATAAACATATCCGCTACAATACCGATAATCAAGGAACCCTATTCCTTGAAGAACAGACTACTTCCAAATTTCTTCCATTGTTTGATCTTTTGCGTTTTCCACGAAAATCCTATGTACCCGTTTCTTCCAAGAGAAACAAAGTACGAGGTGCCAAGTTAATAGCAATCAATAACAAGATAATAACAATTAAACAATTATGTGGTTATGTGCTTATGTGTTATCCTTTATGTGTCATGTGATCCAAATTATGTTATTCAAATCCTCGTAAAATCTTACATATCCTTGTGCAAGATATTCATAGTAGGATACCCAAAGGTACTACCTAAAATCCTTAATGGACTTCTGCGTTGTAGATAAGTCCCTTGGAATATAAAGTACTACTTCATAATTAGACCCCTTTAGTGGTCTAGTTAAACAGATTGATCCACAAATCTGGTTAGGGATATCATGTGATGATCTAGCTGAAAGGACTCCTTAATGGCCTAATTAAGAAGATCCTCTGTTGATCTAATTAAAAGGACCCTATGGTAGTCTAGTCACCCTCATCACAAGTTTGACATCCTTCCCCACAACATTACAAAACGAACTGTGCGGACTGTGCAAGGAATTACGTAATTATGGATGCATACATAATTATGGAATTTAGTGCACGAAAATCACAGCAAGTTCTATCATGTATCTAGAGTTAACCCTATTCATTTCCAATTCTGATGAAGCATCCGTTGAGGAAAAATGAACTAGCTATTCATTTTTCACTTCTGAAGAATATCCGTTGAGGGAAATGAATATCCGTTTATCTTTTCATTTCCGTTCTGAAGAATAACCGTTGAGAAAAATGAATTATCCATTCATTTTCGTTCTGAAGAATATCCGTTGAGGAAATGAATACCCGTTGTTTATCTTTTCATTTCCATTCTGAAGAATAACCGTTGAGAAAAATGAATTATCCATTCATTTTCGTTCTGAAGAATATCCGTTGAGGAAATGAATATCCGTTGTGTAATCCTTCATTTCCAACTCTGAGGAAATAACCGTTGAAAATGACTCCGTTAGTTCATTTTCGTTTCTGAAGATTTATCCGTTGAGGAGACGAATATCCGTTGTGTAATCCTTCATTTCCAACTCTGAGGAAATAACCGTTGAAAATGACTCCGTTAGTTCATTTTCGTTTCTGAAGATTTATCCGTTGAGGAGATGAATATCCGTTGTGTAGTCCTTCATTTCCGTACCTGAGGAAACAACCGTTGAAAATGACTCCGTTATTTCATTTTCGTTTCTGAAGATTATCCGTTGAGGAAATGAATATCCGTTGATTTTTCTTTCATTTCAAATTCTGAAGAACAAACCGTTGAGGAAAATGACCCCGTTTGTTCATTTTCGTTCTGAAGAATATCCGTTGAGAGAAATGAATATCCGTGGATTATTCCTTCATTCCCATTTCTGACGAAGAATCCGTTGAGAAAGAATGAATCATCCATTCATTCTCACTTCTGAAGAATATCCGTTGAGGGAAATGTATATCCGTTTAGTTAATTCCTTTATTTTCCATTTCCGAAGAACCCGTTGAAGAAAATGACTCTGTTCGTTCATTTTCGCTTCTGAAAAATATCCGTTGAGGAAAATAATCAGATTATGCTTTACATATCTTTGATGACTATTTGACACAAAGTCATAGACAGACTCCTACGAATAAATTTCGGGACGAAATTTCCTAAAGTAGGGGAGACTGTAACACCTGTGTCTCCACGGCCATCAAACAAATACCAAGCCAATGAAATATTGTATTTCATACTTTGGACTTGTATAAATATGTGTATCTTTTGCACATATCAACTCTTGTTCGATTTCAAGCTCTAAATCGCTTTCTGGAAGGTTATACACTCACTGATGCGTAAATATAACCAGTTTAATCCAACGAACACTCCGGAATAGTGAAATAGGCTTAACATACCTTAAATAACCTTTACTTAACTTAGATATAAGTTTTGGAAGGTTTGGTGTGGTGAAATCAAAGTTATTCGTCTACAGGGACTAAAGTTGACAAACTGCGAAAGTATGCCAATTTGAACTGTAACAGACCTTCCGGAACATGACCATAAGTTAAACATACCATAAATATCCTTTACATAGCTTAGAAATAGGCTTTGAGGGGTTCGGTGTGCTAAAATAAACTTTTGTGTCATTCAGGGACTAAAAGTGTCAAAAAGTGCACAAGTTTGCATTTTCGCGCATAACTTACGTTCTGAATACATCCGGACATCCAAAAATTTATGAAAGCATGACTATATTATATTTTAGTGTTCGCCACAACAAAAATCCATTCGTCGCGTCATTTGGTTCGTTTTTCGTGCTTATGCGCATTCCGTCGTAATTAAGCGAACATCGCGTTCGTACGGCCAAACGAACCGACATCCATGATATTTTTGAACACATTTTAAGTTCCCTATACTTTAACTTCATTTTAGAGCTTTGAAATGGGGTTAACGGGCCTTAAACGTGTCGAAAATGGCCTAAATACAATTCAGGGACCAAAAGTGTAATTCTGCCAAAATAGTGCCTAGCGGTGCGCTACACTTTAAGCGTAGCGGTGCGCTAGGGGTCTGCTGACCAGATTCAGAGTTTCTAAACAGCAGGCTGCAGCTGTTTTAACCTCACCCACAAGTTCCTAATTGCCTAGTCATGTTGATAAGAACCATTTTAAGCTTCCATAAGGTTCCGACAAGTGTACGGCCTTGATCGTTTCCCCTTTTCCAAGAAACGATCTCAACGGTTACCCGAATACTATAAATACCCCACCCCCATATGCTTTAAAACTTACAAGAATTCTGATTTGAGAGCTCTAAGTTGAAACCATTGTTTCATACCTGAGTTCTTGGATCGGGATTAGCATTCGGGGACCCTGGGTTAGTATTCTTTCGTTCTTTTCCTTATTTTTACTGCTTTTCGAGTCCGAAAGTCAAACTTTGTTTGACTTTCAGCGTTGACCAGTAATGGTCAATGCGAAGTTCGTTTGAACTTCGCAACGTGAGTGTAATCACGTTGGTCATAGTCCCTTGGGACTATGCCCACTGATTACCACGTTGTCTAGAGTCGTAGGGTAGGCGATCTGATAAATCGCCTATACCTTCGAACTCGACCCATTTGGTCGATCATTAGGATCGGACCAAATACATTAGGTGACCATAGTAGGTAGGGAATAACCTTTCGAGGTTATACCCTATGGTCACATCGTTTAAGTAGTTGTATGATAGGTAGTTTATATGCCTTAGGTAAATTACCAGAATACCCTTTTCATGTATAATTGGTAATTAAGCATATGTAACCTAAAATTTTGTCACATAACTGATTATGTAACATGTTTAGGCATATAACACTTGTCATAGGGCTAGTTAGGCGGTCCGAACGCGTTTCACGCGAACGACGCGTTAAAGTAGCATAAGCTACCTAAACGGGTCGTAATGGGTCGAAAGCACTTAGGTCAAGTTTCATTTAGTATGTAGGCTTTGTTAAACCATATCATATGAGTCCCTACACTCATTTGGTTTACAAACCCTAATGCTACCCAATCTTCCGATTTAGGTCCGGTTAATTAACATAGTTACCTATATTAGGTGCCGTTTGATTTCCGTGATCTCTAGCATTGTTTGGTTGTTACTCAAGGACTACTGAGCAATCTCAAGTGAGTACATAGACCCCTCTTTTACTGTTTTCCAAACTGTTTTGGGGTGGAACACATGTGCCTACTTGTTACTTTCATGCTTTCCTGTTTTCACATCATATACTGCTATGTTCATTAGTACATTATAGTACATGATTTCAATACATTTTATGCTAGGTGTGCCCATTGTGTGCATTACTTAGTACAACGTTTTACATGACATTTTATGCTAGGTGTGCCCATTGTGTGCATTACTTAGTACATCGTTTTACATGACATTTCATGCTAGGTGTGCCCATTGTGTGCATTATTTAGTACATTGTTTTACATTGCCTTTCTGTTGCATATGCTTATCCAGCGTATGAACATATTATACTACATTTTGAACCGTTGTAATCATTTGACTATGTGATCCGTTGATATCTGTGAACCGTTTGCATTTGTAACCGTTGAACCATGTGAACCGTTTGTAACCGTTGAACCATGTGAACCGTTTGTAACTGTTGAACCGTTTGTATCCATTACATGATTTACATTAGACATGAACATTAATTTGATGGTTTGGTTTGATTAAGTGATTAAGTAACGATGCGTGTGTAATATGATACAAACATGGTGGATACGCCGCTGGTACTTCCTATATATAAGTGTTTGTATGGTATTACATATTGTAGCGTTATTTGAATCATTTCAGTTTGAGACATAGAACATTTTTTTATACAAATAACATACTTTTCACAAGACATTGATTTATAAACGACTTATCTTATACAAACACATTTTACATGGTTATTCATTTAACCTTACATTTATTTATACATATCAATCTGATCTTATTGTTTTTCAAATGATTTACAAGACAAAGCAAATTACAAGGTTCATGACTAAACATTTTCTCAAACATAAGTCATGAATTCTATTTTCACAAAACCTATGTATCTCACCGGCATTTTTATGCTGACGTACCTATTTTCACATGTGTTTTCAGGAGATGAAGCATAGGGCTTATCAAGACATACTTAGGCGGACATGTGCCTTAGTGACTTAAAACGAGACAAGACTAGTTAATTATGTTGTATTTCCTTGTTTGTTAAGACATTGTAACACTTTTGATTTTAAAACGAAACTTCAATTGCCATGGATTTGAAACATTAATTCTGTTACAACACTCCCCGACATTTCCGCCACGTTTTGTATGTTCCACGTGGTCGGGGTGTGACAACTTGGATGATGTCATCATCAAGAATGATGACATCATTCTTGTTCCGAACCACAACGAACCCAAGACTCGATGTAAGACGAAGACGACAGATGTGTGCACCAACAGACTCCCCCTCAGATGTTGACGAGTCTCACATGTCGAGTCTTTGCATCTTCAGTCTCTGGATTTCACTCTTTCACTCAGCATTAACAGACTCCCCCTAACAATGTGCTGGCATTCCGTTAGTTCTTCAGCATCATCTGCTTCAGGATCGTAGTCTGGCTGGCTCTTTCTGAGGTTGTTCCAAGATCGTAATCTGGCTCTCATCCAGCTCAGGATCATCAATCCAACTCATACTTAAACCTGCACAAACTCACTCTACCTAAAAGTAAATTTTACGCATTTAACAATTCAATGTATGCACTAATACTGACTCTCCCTCAAAAATAACTCAATAAACTTGATGAATCATTTTAAAATTTGATCATTTTTCTTTTCAAAACACATTTTCCCAAACCATTTCTTCATCATGTCTAGCACTTGGAATTTTGACAATCAGCTCTCCAACATCAGTTGTCGAAAATCTTTTTGAGTTTTACAAAATTTATGCTAAAACACACCGAAAATCTTTTTGTATTTTTGAATGTAAAGAAAAGCAGTAAAGAAATATTTACAGACAATATTTTTGTGAGTTTTGTGTAAGAGGATTATATCAGATTTTGACAAGTCACAAGTACCGTTGAGCTTAGTTACACATTAAGAATTAAACAATTCACTTAGATTGCCAATATACTGATCCACTTAAATTTTCACACAAATTTCAACTGATTCAGGATATGAGTTAGGTGTTTTAAGAACTTAAACTCATTCATGTGTCCCACCTCTTGAATATACTCCCGTATCCAGATCCCAATATTCAGTCTTACAGGTGAGTATACCACAGATGATATCTGTAAGGGAATAACTTATAGTACGAAACCGTGAGAACTCAGGTCAGAACTTTTGCATTACAACAGCAATGACTATCAATTTTATTGTTTCATCAATTTGCTGAGGGTGGCGCTCTGTTTCAAGCATGCGGAAAGTATTCTCCGGGGACTAGGTCAGAATTTCCATTCAGCAGAAGTCCCGGGATAATACCCCAGATATCACTGAGCATAAAGACCTAGTATCTCAGAAAAAGGGACCTTTCAAACGAGATTTCAGGGGTTACCTATATATCCAAGTAGTGTTCCCCACGAAATAAGCAAGTTTGAATTTTAGTTTATATCCCGAAAAAGCTTACTAAATGTGTAAAAACCTGTCGGCATATCATCAGTGAGACTGTTTAATGCTATTTAAACAATACAATTCTTTAGCATACTGTAACTGTCTACTGATGTACTATCATTTCCTCTTCTTTGACACCAAAACTCATTTTTGATTTTATCATGTTTTTGTCTTTTTCAAATTTTCTAATGTTTTTGGATTTTCAGAAAATTTCTACTCCCCCTAAAATGCAAACACATTAACATAAATTTGAAAATAAACTGTACAACAAACTTGACAACCGATATCGAATCGCTTCAAATCGCCATCCACATGGCATAAACAATCAGAACTCCCCCTTTCACAAAACTATTTTCTCATAATGATTTCAAAACACTTAAGTTTGTTTTAACCAAAATGATTTTTCCGGAAAATAAATTTTGTTGATTTTAAACCATTTGTAGGTTCGGGGTATGGTTCATCATTTTGTCGTCAACCACTTGTAGGAAAATGCAAGTACAACTTAATGTCCTTGATTTTACCACTTGTAAGTGTAAACCTCCATCAACCACTTGTAGGAATAAAACCTCTACACAAACCATTTTACCAATCAAGATGCCGATTCCAGCTTCGCACTTACCAACCTGGAAGCTCCGGCAATTCACACTTATCCAGTAACAATTTAAACATTTTTAAAATTCAATCACAAAAACAATTATCAAGAAAGATGCCGATACCTGATCCACGATTACAAACTTGGGATCTCCGGTATAGTCCTAAGACTTTAGGGGAAACAAACTTCCATCCAAGTCTTTTCAGACTTGATGGCTTTCAGTTCTTGCGCAGTACGGTTGTAAGTTACCTTTTTAGTTGCATAAACATCTTTAACCCCCTTAACTTTCCCATTCAACATTTTCCCAAAAATTTTCTTAACACTTCCATTGAATGTTTTCTCGACATCAAACTTAGTATTCTTGTTGTAAAACTGATTCGAGATATCAACTGTCACACCCCGACCACGTAGAACATACAAAACGTGGCGGAAACATCGGGGAGTGTTGTAACAGAATTAATGTTTCACAACCATGGAAATTTAAGTTTCATTTTATTGATTAAATGAATTACAATGTCTTGATAATTAAAGAAACATAACATAATTAACTAGTCTTGCATCTTTTATTGTCACTAAGGCCCATGTCCGCCTATGTGTATCTTGATCAATCATATGCTTCATATCCTGAAACACATGTGAAAATAGGTACGTCAGCATAAAAATGCCGGCGAGTACATAGGTTTTGTGAAAAATAAGATTTCATGACTTATGTTTAAGAAAATGTTTAGTCATGAACCTTGTAATTTGCTTTGTCTTTGTAAATCATTGGAAAAACAATAAGTTCAGATGATACGTATAAATAAGAGAATAATGCATGGTTAAATGACTAACCATGTAAAAATGAGTTTGTATAAGTTAAGTTGTTTGTAAAACAATGTATTGTGAAAAGTATGTTATTTGTATAAAATGTTCTATGTCTCAAACTGAAATGATTTAAATAACACTACGATATGTAATACCATACAAACACTTATATATAGGAAGTACCAGCGGCGTATCCACCATGCTTGTATCATATTACACACGCACCGTTACTTAATCACTTACTCAAACCAAACCAACAATGTAAAATGTTCATGTCTAATGTAAATCATGTAATGTATAACCAATGTCAAAAGTGTTTATGTGTCAAATGTAAACCATGTAATATGTAACCAAAATAATATGTATGGCTAGTGAAAATGTATCAACTAAACCATATGCACAAGAACATAGTATTGAAGTAAAACTTGGTTTAAATCAAAGCTATGTTTTGTGGAAATGCATGATCAATGTAAATCATGTAATATGTAACCAAAATGATATGTATGGCTAGTGAAATGTATCAACTAAACCATAGATGAAATGCACAAGAACATAGTATTGAAGTAAAACTTGGTTTAAATCAAAGCTATGTCTTGTGTAAATGCATGCTATACTGATACAAACATCTATGCGGTATTGTTAAAATGCATACATCTAAGCCTTGAGACTGTGGCGATAAACCCTTATTCAAATTAAAGGTTTATCTAAATTATGTATATCGAATTCGGTCATTCCTTTCATCCCCTTTCCCTGGGATGTCCGGAACGGGAGTTGTCAATTCCTATGGTACCACTACCTACTAACGAACGGCGTAATTAATGTTAATGAATGTATTGTTCCATTGTAAACAAACCAAATGTCATACCAAAAATGTAAGCATGTGATGCACTAAGTATGTAATCAAATGAACATACGTAGCGTGAAAATGTAATGTAAAACGATGTACTAAGTAATGCACACAATGGGCACACCTAGCATGAAATGTAATGTAAAACGATGTACTAAGTAATGCACACAATGGGCACACCTAGCATGAAATGTAATGTAAAACAATGTACCAAGTAATGCACACAATGGGCACACCTAGCATGAAATGTAATGTAAAACAATGTACCAAGTAATGCACACAATGGGCACACCTAGCATGAAATGTAATGTAAAACAATGTACTAAGTAATGCACACAATGGGCACACCTAGCATAAAATGTAATGTAATCATGTACTATAATGTACTAACGAACATAGCAGGTATATGATGTGAAAACAGGAAAGCATGAAAGTAACAAGTAGGCACATGTGTTCCACCTCAAAACAGTTTGGAAAACAGTAAAAGAGGGGTCTATGTACTCACTTGAGGTTACTCAGTAGTCCTGGAGTGACAACCAAACAATGGTAGAGATCACGGAATCAAACGGCACCTAATATAGGTAACTATGTTATTAAACCGGACCTAAATCGGAAGATCGGGTAGCATGAGGGTTTGTAAACCAAACGAGTATTGAGACTCGTGTAGTATGGTTCAACAAAGCCTACATACTAATTGAAACCTAACATAATTGTTTACGACCCATTACGACCCGTTTAGGTAGCTTATGCTACTTTAACGCGTCGTTCGCGTGAAACGCGTTCGGACCGCCTAACTAGCCCTATGACAAGTGTTATATGCCTAAACATGTTACATAATCAGTTATGTGACAAAGGTTTAGGTTACATATGCTTAATTACCAATTATACATGAAAAGGGTATTCTGGTAATTTACCTAAGGCATATAAACTACCTATCATACAACTACTCAAACGATGTGACCATAGGGTATAACCTCGGAAGGTTATTCCCTACCTACTATGGTCACCTAATGTAATTGGTCGGATCCTAATGATTGACCAAATGGGTCGGGTTCGAGGTATAAGCGATTTATTAGATCGCTTACCCTACGACCCTAGACAACGTGGTAATCAGTAGGCATAGTCCCAAGGGACTATATCCAACGTGATTACACTCACGTTGCGAAGTTCAAACGAACTTCGCATTGACCATTACTGGTCAACGCTGAAAGTCAAACAAAGTTTGACTTTCGGACTCGAAAAGCAATAAAATAAGGAAAAGAACGAAAGAATACTTACGAAGGGTCCCCGAATGCTAACTTCGATTCAAAAATCTCAGGTATGAAACAATAGTTTCAACTTAGAGTTTCTCAAATCAAAGTTCTTGTGATTTTGAAGCATGGGGGGTGGGGTATTTATAGTATTCGGTCCACCGTTAAGATCGTTTCATGGAAAACGTGCCTTAATCCCATCCGTATAAGTGTTGCAAAGTTGTGGTAGCCCTAAATGATCCTTATCAGCTGAATTTGCAAGTTGTGAGCTTGTGGTTGTGGTTAAAACAGCTGGATCATGCTGACTGTTCGTTCTAATCTGATCAGACATGCGTACGCGGCCCGCTTCAGGATGTGCAGAAACTCAGGCGGGCCGCCTGAGAGTTGCAGATCAGAAACAACTTTCTGTTTTGATAGTTTCAGCCCCTGTACGTGTTTAAGGCCATTTCCGACACTTCTAAGGCCCGTAAAGCCAACTTTAAGGCCCTAAAATGATGCCTAAACATTGTGGACATGAAACATGTTCAAAAATATGTCTGATGTCAGTTCGTTTGGCCGTACGAACGCGATGTTCGCTTAATTACGACGGAATGCGCACAAGCGCGAAAAACGATCCAAATGACGTGACGAATGGATTTTTCTTATGGCGAACACTAAAATATAATATAGTCACACTTACATAAATTTTTGGATGTCCGGATGTATTCAGAACGTAAGTTATGCGCGAAAATGCAAACTTGTGCACTTTTTGACACTTTTAGTCCCTGAATGACCCAAAAGTTTATTTTAGCACACCGAACCCCTCAAAGCCTATTTCTAAGCTATATAAAGGATATTTAAGGTGTGTTTAACTTATGGTCATGTTCCGGAATGTCTGTTACAGTTCAAATTGGCATACTTTCGCAGTTTGTCAACTTTAGTCCCTGTAAGTGATTTAACTTGATTTTGCCATACCAAAGCCTTCAAAACTTATTTCTAAGTTATGTAAAGGTTATTTAAGGTATGTTAAGCCTATGTCACTATTCCGGAGTGTTTGTTGCATTAAACTGGTTATATTTACGCATCGGTGCGCGTATAACCTTCCAGAAAGCGATTTAGAGTTTGGAAATGAACAAAAATTGATATGTGCAAATGATACACATATTTTTACAAATCCCAAGCATGAAATATAATAATTCATTGGTTTGGTATTTGTTTGATGGCCGCGAAGGCACAGGTGTTACAGTCTCCCCTACTTTAGGAAATTTCGTCCCGAAATTTATTTAGAGGAAACTTGTGAGAGCTTGAAAACATGAAGTTGAAAAGATCGAACAATATTGATTAGGGTTCTGAACTTCTAGTAACCTTTAATAACATCATGATTGCAATGTAAGAGGGATACTTATATACAAGTATATGAAGCGTCATTGGTGCGTCCACCGTACCTCCATTACATCGTTCTCATTTCGTTATTGTTGTCACTATCGGTTCTTACACATAATAAATCTTACTGTGTTTCTGTGCACTAAATTTCATAATTATGTACGCGTCCATAATCAGACAATTCCTTGCACAGTTCACACAGTCTATTTTATAATGTGTAGGGGAAAACCAAATGAACAATCCTGTGATGAGTGTGACTAGACCGCCATAGAGTCCTTTTAATTAAATCAATAAATGATCTAAATAGACTATCAAGGAGTCTGTTCAGCTACATCACTAGATGTCGTTCTTTAACCAAATTGTGAATCAATCTTTTTTACTAGACCACTAAAGGGTCTCTTATAAATCATGGAGTGGTACTATATAATCCAAGGGTCTTAACTATTACATAGAAGTCCATTAAGGATTTAAGGTAGCGCCTTTTGAATATCCTGCTACGAATCCATCATATGAAGATATGAAAGATTCTACGAGGATTTGGATAACGAATATCCAGAGTATACAAAAACACAAAAAAAATGCATAAATGAAAACATAAGATGCATAAACACATAGTCACATAACCACAAAATTGTTTGTTAATTTGTCTTGTAAATTGCGTACATGCATTTAAAGCACACTAGGAATCCATTCCGTGGATTTCATTTGGTACTTTAAACGTTATCAAGAATCCAACTATAAAGATAGAAAGATTCAAAAAGAAAATTCAATTTCGATTATTAGGAACCGAAGTGTTCGAATTAAGGTACATAAGGAATCCAATTAAGGACTCCGATTTTGGATGATAATCATCCACAAGGATCTAAATGTGAAGATAAAAAGATCCCATGTGGATTTTTGAAGTTTGAAGATGTTTTGAAATCTTGCACTGGATGTGCTTATGTCAAAACATGAAGTAAAATGTTTATGAAGTTGAGATGCTTGATATGTCAAGGCGACATATGAAGCAGAATTTGAAGGTTAAGTCAATGTATGAGGAAAATATTTTTGAAAACTATGCATGGGGTTCTTTTAAGAAAAATGTGTTTAACGTTTTTGAAACCTTATATATAATACTTTTGAAATCATAAAGTAGGTGTATTAGATAGATATATTTACAAAAATGTTTTAAAATCATGCGAGATGAATTTTGAAATTATGTATAAGGTTTTTGAAAGACATGAATGATGCTTTTCGAAATCATGCACTTGATAAGAAAATGTATTGTGTTAATATTGTCTTCAGTCTATATGAAATATTTTGAAATTAGAAAGGTTGGTTTTGATAACATGGCCAATGTTTTTGAAATAACATAGACAATGTATCTAGAAAAATTGTTTTCAAATTTATATGAAATGTTTTGAGATCATGAAGATTGTTTTTGAAATACTTGTACTGTATATGTTGAAAAATCAAAACGTAATGGGTATGAGATTTGAAAATATCCTTAGTTATCCAACCAAGGATTCAAAAGTACAGATGTGCAAAAAGCACGATTACTCATAAATTTCACTTTATTTCCTGTACTTCGTTTCTTAGAATGAAACGAGTACTTAGAACTTTCGAGGAAATTATGAGCGATCACTTGAAAGAGAGAATCACAAGAGTAGTTTGTAAGGAACATAGTTCCTTAATGCAGGTATCATAGGAAAATCATACACACATGTAATTATACTTGTATATCAGATTTTGTGAACAACGATTTATTTATAAACAAAACAGATTGTTTCACATTACAAGGAAACAAAAGAACAAAAGCATAAGACAGCAACATCTTCTAGTCAGCCAACTGCTCATCCGTGGGTGGGATTTGCATTAGCAAGCTTTGGGCAATCCCTTAGGAAATGGCCCATCTCGCCACAGTTGTAGCAAGACCCTGGTGAGAAACGAGCTTGAGCAGAGTTGGCTTGTGGTTGGTTTGGACCACTTTGGTTTGGGGTAAATCGACAAACATTTGCCAGGTGACCGAGTCGCCCACATGATGCACACAAACGACACTGTAGGTGAGCTAAGTGGTGTGCATTACATTTGTCGCATATTGGGGTTGTTCCCTTGTATTGCTTCCTAACAGGTGGTGTTGCCACCCGATTAAGTCCTATTTGGTTTGGTACTGCTGCTACGCAAACTTTTGCCGTATGACCTTTAAGTCCACAGATTTGGCATTTGCGGCACTTCACATTAGGGTGATGATGAAGAGTACATTGGTTGCACAAGGGTTCAATTCCGTTGTATGGCTTCCTAGCTGGTGGCCTTGCCACTTGGCTAGGTCCCGCTTGATTAGGTGTAACCGCTGCGGGTTTCCTTGAAGCCTTACGCTTCCTTGATTTTGGTGCTTGCTTGACTTCTGCTTCCTTCAGTGTCTCTTGAGTGGCTTCATTGTCGAGACGAGAGGCTTCATTGTTAAGACGAGCCATGGCAATACCTAAATCCACAGTCCTCTGAATCACTTCGCCAATTTGCTGGACAAATTTGGCTGTTCGCTCGGGCATTTGACCAGTGCTGAGAGGAATAGACATTCTAAAAGAAAATGAAAGACAGAGGAAGAAGCAAGTGAAAGGTTATTGGAAAATCAATGCAGAATGTTAACGAATGAAAATTGTGATCATTTGTTTGTTACCTAAGGCAAACAATTGAGATGGTGACAAATCAAAGTAAATGGGTCAAAAATAATGTATCGCGAAGACATGCTCGCCTATAAGTGAACACTCATCCCAAGAATTCCCAGGTAAGCACAACTGGTCTCGCGTCTGATGAGATGTATACGAAGTGCTTGCCTAGACAGAAAACCCAGAATACAGGCATTCACCCTTCCAGTTTGCACGTGTTCACATTATTTAAAACCCAAAACCTTGACGAGATTTTGAAAACTCAAAAGGGGTTCAAAACCATATAATAGAGAGTTCAAAACCTTACAATAGAGGGTTCAAAACCTAGTAATCAATCATCCTAGAACAGATGATTAGTTTTCAAAGCGGTTTTGAATTTTATGTTCTTGTTGTGGTTGTCGCCTAAGGATAGGTGACAGTATTGTTTTATGACTAAACGCAAGTAAACTCGCGTTAGGGTCCTAAGAAGGTTATAGACTAGGTCAAAGTATTACTAATAACCTAATTCCCTATAACCATGAGCTCTGATACCATCTTTTCTGTCACACCCCGACCACGTAGAACATACAAAACGTGGCGGAAACATCGGGGAGTGTTGTAACAGAATTAATGTTTCACAACCATGGAAATTTAAGTTTCGTTTTATTGATTAAATGAATTACAATGTCTTGATAATTAAAGAAACATAACATAATTAACTAGTCTTGCATCTTTTATTGTCACTAAGGCCCATGTCTGCCTATGTGTATCTTGATCAATCCTATGCTTCATATCCTGAAACACATGTGAAAATAGGTACGTCAGCATAAAAATGCCGGCGAGTACATAGGTTTTGTGAAAAATAAGATTTCATGACTTATGTTTAAGAAAATGTTTAGTCATGAACCTTGTAATTTGCTTTGTCTTTGTAAATCATTGGAAAAACAATAAGTTCAGATGATACGTATAAATAAGAGAATAATGCATGGTTAAATGAATAACCATGTAAAAATGAGTTTGTATAAGTTAAGTTGTTTGTAAAACAATGTATTGTGAAAAGTATGTTATTTGTATAAAATGTTCTATGTCTCAAACTGAAATGATTTAAATAACACTACGATATGTAATACCATACAAACACTTATATATAGGAAGTACCAGCGGCGTATCCACCATGCTTGTATCATATTACACACGCACCGTTACTTAATCACTTACTCAAACCAAACCAACAATGTAAAATGTTCATGTCTAATGTAAATCATGTAATGTATAACCAATGTCAAAAGTGTTTATGTGTCAAATGTAAACCATGTAATATGTAACCAAAATAATATGTATGGCTAGTGAAAATGTATCAACTAAACCATATGCACAAGAACATAGTATTGAAGTAAAACTTGGTTTAAATCAAAGCTATGTTTTGTGGAAATGCATGATCAATGTAAATCATGTAATATGTAACCAAAATGATATGTATGGCTAGTGAAATGTATCAACTAAACCATAGATGAAATGCACAAGAACATAGTATTGAAGTAAAACTTGGTTTAAATCAAAGCTATGTCTTGTGTAAATGCATGCTATACTGATACAAACATCTATGCGGTATTGTTAAAATGCATACATCCAAGCCTTGAGACTGTGGCGATAAACCCTTATTCAAATTAAAGGTTTATCTAAATTATGTATATCGAATTCGGTCATTCCTTTCATCCCCTTTCCCTGGGATGTCCGGAACGGGAGTTGTCAATTCCTATGGTACCACTACCTACTAACGAACGGCGTAATTAATGTTAATGAATGTATTGTTCCATTGTAAACAAACCAAATGTCATACCAAAAATGTAAGCATGTGATGCACTAAGTATGTAATCAAATGAACATACGTAGCGTGAAAATGTAATGTAAAACGATGTACTAAGTAATGCACACAATGGGCACACCTAGCATGAAATGTAATGTAAAACGATGTACTAAGTAATGCACACAATGGGCACACCTAGCATGAAATGTAATGTAAAACAATGTACCAAGTAATGCACACAATGGGCACACCTAGCATGAAATGTAATGTAAAACAATGTACCAAGTAATGCACACAATGGGCACACCTAGCATGAAATGTAATGTAAAACAATGTACTAAGTAATGCACACAATGGGCACACCTAGCATAAAATGTAATGTAATCATTTACTATAATGTACTAACGAACATAGCAGGCATATGATGTGAAAACAGGAAAGCATGAAAGTAACAAGTAGGCACATGTGTTCCACCCCAAAACAGTTTGGAAAACAGTAAAAGAGGGGTCTATGTACTCACTTGAGGTTACTCAGTAGTCCTGGAGTGACAACCAAACAATGGTAGAGATCACGGAATCAAACGGCACCTAATATAGGTAACTATATTATTAAACCGGACCTAAATCGGAAGATCGGGTAGCATGAGGGTTTGTAAACCAAACGAGTATTGAGACTCGTGTAGTATGGTTCAACAAAGCCTACATACTAATTGAAACCTAACATAATTGTTTACGACCCATTACGACCCGTTTAGGTAGCTTATGCTACTTTAACGCGTCGTTCGCGTGAAACGCGTTCGGACCGCCTAACTAGCCCTATGACAAGTGTTATATGCCTAAACATGTTACATAATCAATTATGTGACAAAGGTTTAGGTTACATATGCTTAATTACCAATTATACATGAAAAGGGTATTCTGGTAATTTACCTAAGGCATATAAACTACCTATCATACAACTACTCAAACGATGTGACCATAGGGTATAACCTCGGAAGGTTATTCCCTACCTACTATGGTCACCTATTGTAATTGGTCGGATCCTAATGATCGACCAAATGGGTCGGGTTCGAGGTATAAGCGATTTATTAGATCGCTTACCCTACAACCCTAGACAACGTGGTAATCAGTAGGCATAGTCCCAAGGGACTATATCCAACGTGATTACACTCACGTTGCGAAGTTCAAACGAACTTCGCATTGACCATTACTGGTCAACGCTGAAAGTCAAACAAAGTTTGACTTTCGGACTCGAAAAGCAATAAAATAAGGAAAAGAACGAAAGAATACTTACGAAGGGTCCCCGAATGCTAACTTCGATTCAAAAATCTCAGGTATGAAATAATAGTTTCAACTTAGAGTTTCTCAAATCAAAGTTCTTGTGATTTTGAAGCATGGGGGGGTGGGGTATTTATAGTATTCGGTCCACCGTTAAGATCGTTTCATGGAAAACGTGCCTTAATCCCATCCGTACAAGTGTTGCAAAGTTGTGGTAGCCCTAAATGATCCTTATCAGCTGAATTTGCAAGTTGTGAGCTTGTGGTTGTGGTTAAAACAGCTGGATCATGCTGACTGTTCGTTCTAATCTGATCAGACATGCGTACGCGGCCCGCTTCAGGATGTGCAGAAACTCAGGCGGGCCGCCTGAGAGTTGCAGATCAGAAACAACTTTCTGTTTTGACAGTTTCAGCCCCTGTACGTGTTTAAGGCCATTTCCGACACTTCTAAGGCCCGTAAAGCCAACTTTAAGGCCCTAAAATGATGCCTAAACATTGTGGACATGAAACATGTTCAAAAATATGTCTGATGTCAGTTCGTTTGGTCGTACGAACGAGATGTTCGCTTAATTACGACGGAATGCGCACAAGCGCGAAAAACGATCCAAATGACGTGATGAATGGATTTTTCTTATGGCGAACACTAAAATATAATATAGTCACGCTTACATAAATTTTTGGATGTCCGGATGTATTCAGAACGTAAGTTATGCGCGAAAATGCAAACTTGTGCACTTTTTGACACTTTTAGTCCCTGAATGACCCAAAAGTTTATTTTAGCACACCGAACCCCTCAAAGCCTATTTCTAAGCTATATAACGGATATTTAAGGTGTGTTTAACTTATGGTCATGTTCCGGAATGTCTGTTACAGTTCAAATTGGCATACTTTCGCAGTTTGTCAACTTTAGTCCCTGTAAGTGATTTAACTTGATTTTGCCATACCAAAGCCTTCAAAACTTATTTCTAAGTTATGTAAAGGTTATTTAAGGTATGTTAAGCCTATGTCACTATTCCGGAGTGTTTGTTGCATTAAACTGGTTTTATTTACACATCGGTGCGCGTATAACCTTCCAGAAAGCGATTTAGAGTTTGGAAATGAACAAAAATTGATATATGCAAATGATACACATATTTTTACAAATCCCAAGCATGAAATATAATAATTCATTGATTTGGTATTTTTTTGATGGCCGCGAAGGCACAGGTGTTACATCAACCTTACCAACTTTCTGTTTAACTTCTTCAAATTTCAGTGATGGAAACTCATCATCATTCACTGAAATTTTCATCTCAACCTGTGACTCTTCTGGCTTTGTGGAACCAGATTTATCGCCGACTTTCTCATCAACTTTCTTAACAACCCACACTTGGTTGTCTTTCTCTTTCTTTTTATAAAAATTCTTTTTAGAACACTCACCAATCTCATAAGTTGAATTTTCAAAAATTTTAAGTCTGTCGGTTGGTGGTTCAACATCAACAACCTTTTCTTTCAATTTCTGAGAAACTCCCTGTTTTATTTTGGCATTTTTCTGACAGTTCCATGCAATGTGACCAGTTTCATTGCACTTGTAACACGTACGAGTCTCTCTTTGATAAAACACTTCAGTTCCATTCTTCTTCTTTTCAGCAAGAAATTCTTGATTTGACTGTCTCTAGAATGAGCTCTTTGCTTCTTCTTCATGACTATTTCCTGCAACATATGTCATTTTTGATTTAAAATCTCGAACATATTTTTCATTTTTATAGTTTTCAGGTGGAATAAAACCTAAGCCTTTCTTTTTGTAGCTACGATTTTGGTTAGTTTTCTTTTGAAAACCAGAACCAGAATTGTAAACCTTTTTCTTGTTTAGACGTTGTTGAACTCTTGAAGTGTACTTTTTAGGTTTTTCAGTAAGATTTAAATCTTTTATTTCAGAAATATTAATTTCTGTCATTTTGAAAATCTTTTTGATCATGTCAAAACAAACACTTCTTATTGGAAACTCTTTGTCAGAGTATAATTTGTACGAATCATTTAAAGTGTATGCGACTTCAAATGTTTCATCATCCAAATTTGCTTTTGATAACAAAAATCCTTTACTGTAAGACCGTTTGACCGACGACTTTGGACTGTTGACTGACGAATTTGACCCTCCAGACTCAGACTTTGACTCAGACTCCTCCTCAGTATCCAACACCTGATCGACCACCTTTTTGATTAACTCTGACTCATGATCAGTATCGGACGAGGTAAACGTGACATCAATGTTATCTGGTAAAACGTCAGTTGTGTCGGTTTTTAGCTTTATATTGACTGCTTTTTCAAGTTGCTCCTCGTTTGGTTTTCTAGGAGAATATCCTTCCCAAATTGGAGGCGGACACTTGTTATAGCTAACAGTCGGTTTCTTACCACTATCTTTCTTTTTCATCGGCTTCTCGTCTTGAAAAGCTTCCATACCTGCAACAGTTGGGTAAATACGATCAACGAGATAATCAGAACTAGAATAACTTTGTAATAAACGTCTAATTCTCTCATTCTCAATCTTCTCTGTCTCCAACTCTTGCTTCCATTTAGCACTTTCTTCGATGTAAAAGTTAATGGCTTTCTGCTTTGTCATCATCACAGCATTCATCATCGTTAGTGCTTGTTCTCTTTCTGAATTTGTCTTTTGGAGACCAGTTACTGTTTTGTTCAAGACATCATAAGATTCTTTCACATAATTGAGGTTGAACAGTAACTGCTCTTTCTTCTTCTCATATTCAGCAATGATGTCGTCTTTTGTTACACATTCCTTGCATGCTTCCAAACACTTCGTGCAAGGCTTGACAACTTCAACAATCTTTTCAACTTCGATTGTTTTCACCACTTCAAACACTTTTTCTGCTTCAATCACCTTTTCTTTTTCTTTCACTTGCTCACTCTCAATATTCTTCTCTGCAACACTTTCAACATTCTCTTTCTGAACAACATCTTCAGATTTCTTTAGTTGTTGTTCTTTAGCAGCTCGTTTCTCCTTCAGTTTCTCCATACGATCTACAAAATAAAAATGAAAACTTTCAGGAGAAAGATGAGATTTAGCAACATTAATATGTTTCTCTTCCTCATCATCACTGCTACTATCAACTGGTGACTGATCAAACTGTACAGATTTTTCAGAATCAGCATCTGATAAACCAGAATCTGACGGTGTTTGATCAAAGATAACTTCCTTTTCTGAACTAATAACATTTTGAACACTCTCATCTGAACTTTGTAAGCTTTCATCAGCACTTTCTGAACTTTCAACAGAAACAACAGACTCTTCATCCACACTCTTTACTGTCACTCCAATAGACTTCATCCATGTGGTAAACATGTCTAGTTCTCTGACAATCTTAGCAATGAAAGCTTTAAAATTCCCATTCTCATCTGCAAACATATTCCAGCTGAAGCCTTCAGGTAGCCTCTCATCATCTTGATCGACTATACATGCTTTGCTATCAGGAGAGATATAATTGTTCCAGTCAAAATCCACCACACACGCTCTTTTTGAATCCTCGATTCTTCTACCATGAGCCGTCTGTGAATCTTGTGATTGACCGACCTGCTGATAAATGGCTTTCCGGTAATAGTCGTCTTTTCCGAACGGATTCTGAGCTCCACTAGCTTCCCTGTTCTTGCATTCCCGTTTGAAATGGCCTTTCTCCCTGCATCGAAAACAAGTAACTTTAGATTTATCAAAACCTAAAGTAGATACATGAGCATCAAGAAAGTCATTTCTCCCGGTAATCGTTTTGAACTTTTCAGCACGTTTAAGAACACTCGCAAGACACCATTTGATATCCATCAGTTCCATCTCTTCTGCGTCTATTTGAACGTAATCCTCTTTGGTGAGCATGGGATTTCCGATCCGACCAGCCACTAGACCCTCATAAGATAACAAAACGGAACCAAGTAGAGCCATATGGTCTTTAGCAGTATCTTCTGAAAAACTTTGACCTTCTGGAAGATTTAGAGCGATGTTGCATTGAATCACATAACCATTTCCTGTCTTTGTGTTTTGAGACTGAAAGCTTTCTGATGAACTCTTTGGATTGACACTCAGATATAATGAGAAACCACTACTGCTTTTGTTTGAACTTTGATCAATCTTTTCTGTAGAATCCCCAGCACTAAACGCTGTCTGAATTTTCGGACTTCTCTCAGATTCTGGAACCGGAACACTACCTTTGTAATACATTTTTACATCCTGTTGACCACTTGGACTGTTCATCCTCGCGATCTTCTGCTGTTCCAAATCTTGACCCTCAATCTTTTAGATAAACTGACCAATTGTTAACCCATCATAAACCCCTGTGTTTTTCAGGATCATCAAATAAGTTCCCCATTCTTTTTGCGGTAATGCATCAGCTAATTTGTCTACCCCCTCTTCAGAATCCTTTTTTATACTAAGCATTGACATAGATCGCACCAAGTGGCAATAACGTTCAATCAGCTTCTTCGTATCTTCTCCTGGTAAACTACAGAACAGATCAAACTCTTTCTTGAGCAACGCCTTCTTGCTCTTAATCATTTTCTCACTACCCTCAAACTTAACACGTAAAGCATCCCAGATTGACTTTGAAGTTTTGTCATGCTGAAGCAGTATGAAAATGTCTTCTTTGATAGCTTGCTGAAGTAGACTAATCATCATTTTTTCAGCTCTATACATATCACGTTCTTCATTACTAAATTCAGATAATTTTTTGTCAACTTTCAAATCAGTCTGTGGCAAAACATATTTCTTCAAAATACACTCCCATGATCTCAGATGGTTAGCCTGAACCCAGTTCTCGAATCTATCTTTCCACCCGTAGTATTCTTCGATACTCAAAAATTTCGGGGGCTTTTGGGTGGTTCCCGTCTCGTTTTCTAAAGTCATAGCTTGAGCAACAGCAGCTGGACCAGACGGTGTCGCAAATGCGTTGTAGAAATCGTTATCCATGATTCGGAATCGAAGAATTTCTCAAACAAGCTTTCACACGAACTGGTTCTCCTCGTAACACACCTGTATCACCTTAAAAACAAACAAACAACCACTTATCAGTTTAAACACTATTAAACAACTGAAACAAACTGATACTCAGACTGGTGAATATTTTGTGCAGACTGTATTTGTGAACTGAGTTTGAAGTCAAACCGTGCGAACCCGGATAAAAAACAATCAACCTGACTAAACCACACAACCTAAAAGAGTTCGAATTCAAAAACAAACTGAAACACTTCTTGTGAACTTTAATCAACACATTTTGGCCGATCACATATGTAGACACATGGGATTATGACACAATGTAGATCACATGCAATTATCTGAGACTTGGGCTTTCACACAATTCTCATTGGGCCTTCACACAAACAAACAACGATTGGGCCATTTGACGTAGAGACTTGGGCTGATAACACACTAATGATGATTTCTTTGGGCCATTCAATATGTTGTGCTGTCAACAATTATAGAAATTAAAAACTGATTGGACCAACAAAACCTCAAACGGTAAACAAATATGATTGGGCCAAATATTTATCAAACAAGCATTGGGCCTCTAACTGTCTTGAGCCAATACATGCACACACAATTCAAATGAATTTCCAAGTCCACTAAATCGACAATCTTTTGTTATATTAAACTATGATTGGGCCACAAGTTCCTATTATATCACATGCAAATTGTTGTTTTTCAACAACACTTAGCCGACAACATATCTGAACATGCAATATCACGTGCAACACTAATTACCCTTTGATTGGGCCTTTAAATGAATGTGGCCGACAACAATCCGAGATTTAAAGTTTATAAGTAATCACATGCAACCGATTTAAACCACATGATCTCTTATTCCCAATGTACTGACACCTTGTTAGATGAATCACACAAAACGATGAACTTTCAAATGATAGTCCTGTTTCAGGTCATCAATGAGCGAAACCTTGAATTGTCACAAGAGCGAAACCTAAGTGTTCACAAAAGCGAAACCACTAGTTGTCACAAGAGCGAAACCTAAGTGTTCTCAAAAGCGAAACCATTAGTTGTCACAAGAACGAAACCTAAGTGTCTGTATAAGAGAAACCAACTCGGAAGCTGATTTGGTCCATTTTTACTTCGAATTTCAGTCTCAAACGTTCAAGGGTTCGTCTATGTCCAATTTTAAACAATCTGTGAAATTTTGATCCGATTTTGACCGTTAAAACTTGTTGAACTGATGAAAGAAGGTGTAGAAGATAGAAATCTCAATGAATTAAGGCTGTAATTTGCAAAACTTCTCCAACTGGCTCTGATACCAATTGTAGGATCGTTCGACTGATTCGAATGAGTCGTTTAGAGAAGTTTTGATCTATTTCAGGTGCGGAAAACAAGAAATAGACTTAGTAACAGCTTGATCTTCACTTAATTCACTGATTGTATTGATTGGACGTTGTTTACAATCGATCTTCACACCGGCAGAGCTTCGGCATGGTATACATGGACTGGCTACTTATTTCGCTCATGAGTGCACTATATATAGTGTTTGAGATTTCGCTCCAAGGACCACATGTCCATATGAGCGAAATCACCAATTGACAAATAAGCGAAATCACCTCTATGTCCCCATGAGCGAAATCACTATAAAAACAAATATTACATTCTGTTTTCGTGTATGTATAACTCATGTGATGTAAGTGATGATGTCATTGATATGATGCCATCATTAATAATGATGACATCAATCTTGATCAGAACCGCTACGTAACCGAGACTCGATATAAAACGCAGTCTTCAGTCTCTTTCACAATCTGAGACTCGAACTAAGATGAAGTCGACAGACAACTGCACTAACAAAGGGCATTTTGGTAATTTACCTAAGGCATATAAACTACCTATCATACAACTACTTAAACGAAGCGACCATAAGGTATAACCTCGGAAGGTTATTCCCTATATACTATGGTCACCTAATGTGTTTGGTCGGATCCTAAAGATCGACCAAATGGGTCGGGTTCGAAAGTATAAGCGATTGATTAGATCGCTTACCTTACGACCCTATATAAGCACTAAACTAAAAGTGACGAGCTAAGCATGTTAAAACATGCTTAACTAAGTTTAGAAAACAGGTTTGGTATCAAAACAAACGGTTTTGATACCTAAGAGTAGTTTGGTTACAAAATACGCAAGAATGCGCATTTTGGCCAAAACTACGACTCGTCACTGAGCCTAGATAACGTGGTAATCAGTAGGTATAGTCACTAGGGACTATAACCATCGTGATTACGCTCACGTTAGGAAGTTCAAACGAACTTCGCGTTGAACATAAACTGGTCAATGCAGAAAGTCAAACATAGTTTGACTTTCGGACTCGAAAAGCGATAAAAGAACGAAGGAACACTTACAAAGGGTCCCCGCAAGCTAATCTTGATCCAAGTAGCTCAGGTATGAAGCAATGGCTTCAACTTAGAGCATTCTTAGATCAGATTTGTGGGTTTTGTGAGTGAATGGGTTGGGTATTTATAGGAATGTTAGGACCGTTAAGATCGTTTCTCGAATACCGTGCTTTGATCTTGTCCCTACACTTGTTGCAACACTAAGGTAACTCAAATTGCCCCCCCCCCCATTATCAGGAAGAGGCAAGTGCAAAAGGGATTAGGAGTTGTTAACAGCTGTTTTAGAAGTTTCTGATCAGCTGGGAGTCCCTTACGGACCGTAAGGTTGAGGGCTTACGGTCCGTAAGCCATCAACTTTGCTGAAATGACAGTTTTGGTCCCTGCAGCTCCAAACTTGGTTTTCGATGCATTTTTGACACGTTTAAGCCCCGTTAACCCCATTTAAAAGCTCTAAAATGAAGTTAAAGTATAGGGAACTTTAAAATGTGCTCAAAAATATCTTGGATGTCGGTTCGTTTGGCCGTACATTTGCGTTGTTCGGTTAATTACGACGGAAGTCATAACAGACGCAAAAATGATCCAAATTACACGACGAATGGATTTTTCTTATGCCAAACATTAAAATAAAATATTTTAGTGCTTACATAAATTTTTGGATGTCCGGATGTATCCAGAACGTAAGTTATGCGCGAAAGTGCAAACTTATGCACTTTTTGACGCTTTTAGTCCCTGAATGACCCAAAAGTTTATTTTAGCACACTAAACCCTTCAAAGCCTATTTCTAAGCTATGTAAAGGATATTTATGGTATGTTTAACTTATGGTCGTGTTCCGGAATGTCTGTTACAGTTCAAATTGGCATACTTTCGCAGTTTGTCAAATTTAGTCCTTGTAAGCGAATTAACTTGATTTTGCCATACCAAAGCCTCCAAAACTTATTTCTAAGTTATGTAAAGGTTATTTAAGGTATGTTAACCCTATGTCACTGTTCCGGAGTGTTTGTTGCATTAAACTGGTTATATTTACGCATCAGTGCGCGTATAACCTTCCAGAAAGCGACATAAAGCTTGAAATCGAACAAGAATTGATATGTGCAAATGATACACATATTTATACAAGTCCCAAGTATGAAATACAATATTTCATTAGTTTGGTATTTGTTTGACGATTGAAGTGACACAGGTGTCACACATTCTTCATCTTCTTTCTTGATGTCCAATCTTTTCATATCCATGACTAGATGACAATATCTCTCGATAATCTTTCTAGTCATCTCACCTTCAAAAGCTGTAAACATATCAAACGATTTCTTTAGTAATGCTCGTTTATTTTTTATCATATCGGCACTACCCTTAAACTTTTTAATCAACGCTTTCCAAATTGATCTAGCAGTTCCCTCATGTTGAAGCAAAACAAAAATATCTTCTTTTACCGCTTGTTGGAGAATGCTAATCATCATTTTTTCACTTGTGTATTTTAATTTTTCATCCGGTAAAAATTGACTTAATTGTTTTTCATTTCCACGTTCATCTTTCGGTAAAGTATAATCTTTCTCTAAAGACACCCATGCATCAAACTTGTTTGCTTGTACCCAGTTTTCAAAACGATCTTGCCACCCTTTAAAGTCCTCAATATACATAAGCTTTGGAGGTTTTTGGAAAGTTCCCGTTTCATTCTCGATACCAACAGTTTCAGCAACTGTAACTGGAGCGACCGGAGCAGTAACAAACGCATTGTAAAATTCGTTTTCCAAGTTTTGGTACGAAAAATTTCACAAACTATCGATTTCAAACAGTCTGGAATGTCACGCGAGCTGGAAATCCTCAAATCGTACGAGCTGAAATCACTCCAAACAAGCTGGATACTTTCAAATAGTCTGGATCACACCGTTTGACAATTTCAAACGAGCTGGAAACTTTTCAAATGACCTGGGAAAAATCCAAGCGACCTGGAATTCAACCTGTGCGACCTGGGTATAACTTCAAACGACCTGATCACTTCAAGCAACTTGGATCAAACTTCAAACGACCTGGATCAAACTTCAAACGACCCGGATCAAACTTTAAACAACCTGGACATAATTTTCAAGCGACCTGAATATTTTTCGAACGATCTGAGATATTTCACACGATCTGAATGTTTTTCGAACGGTTTGGACAGAAATCAAACAATTTGGTTCAAAATTTAAACGGTTTGATGAATATTCACCTCGTTTGAGAATTCTAAGTCCAAAAGTTCATGATTTTGTCAATTTTTATCAAGTTTTAGGTTGAATTTGGTTCTGATTTGTTCACGGATTGTTCAAAACGATGTTTTACGAGTTATAACATGAAATCAGGTCATTTTAACCGTGAAAACGTTCTGATTTTGAAGAAAAGTGTAGAAAATGAGTAGAAAGCAGTTGTTTTTGAAGAAATCAAGCTGAAATGGTAAGAACTCTTCCTCCTGAGCTCTGATACCACTTGTAGGATCGGGATTCGATCAAACGAGTCGTTAAGAAGAGCTCTCGATCAATACGAAAGGCAGAATCAGACGTATTGATGTTATAACAGCTAGATTCACATGTAGAATCACTTTAACTGTCGATTGTATTGATATGAAACTGTTTACAGATCGTTCGACACTTCGGCAGCACTTCGTCTCCAGAATCACAAAGTTACAAATGAAGACCCAAGACCACATATTTATAGGAGAGCCAGACCCCACGAACCAGTCCACACGAGCTGGCGCAGGTCGGACGAACTGGCCAGACCCCATGAACTTGGTCACCTCGTGCGAGGTGGCCTAGCCACTTTGTGAGGGGTGGCTGGTTCAGGTATGTTTCCTGTTTCTCTCATACAACGTGTCCTGGTCTAACTATTCTAGTTACATGACTCGATACAAGACGAAGTCAACAGGCATATGCACTAACAGAATCTAGATATATATTTTGGATAAATATAGTCTATCATGAGCCCAAGAATGAAGAAGGAAATTGGTCATAGAATCCTCAAGATCGTATAGTTTATACATGTTTGAATAGATGATAATGTGGATAACCACAACCAAAGTGCGTAGCGCCTCTTGCGTGTAATGGTCATATATCTAAGTGGAAAGAGAAATAATTTGTTGAGGAGGAGAAACCAACCAGTGGCCTCCATCCATATAGTATGCATTCCATACTCCATAGGCTTTGATCATCCGAAGTAGAGAAATTCCTTTGTTTTACTTGTCCATGTGACGAATATGGTAATCGTGCTTGAGCTTCACAAGCTCCAACAAGATCATTAAGATCTTCATAGATGTCGAATAGAATGCAATGAGGGAGTTGTAGCATGACTTGTGTCATACCATCCCTTGGGACAAGACAAATGTCAAGTGACGGAATCTATTGTATCCATTTCCAATAAAAAGGTAAGGTGTCATAGACACCAAGGAACCAACTCATGTACAAGAATTCTCGAATGTTGAGGAAAAATCCTCCATGAGTGGCTAACAAGTTTTGTCTGTTTAGATGACTAGTCTCGAACAACTCATGTTATAGATCAAATGTTTAGACACAAATGAATACGTATCGTCTTCCTGTATTGTATTGTATTGTATTGTATTGTATTGTATTGTATTGTATTGTATTGTATTATATTGTATTGTATTGTATTGTATTGTATTGTATTGTATTGTATTGTAGGGTGTTATAGTAATCATCTCGGTTAGTGTTCTATTGGATAGAAAAGACTGAATTTTAAGTAACAGCTTAAAATTCTTGAATGAATAGTGATCATTAGCTTGACCCGCAGAGTCCACCAGGATTTCCATGCACCACAAGTTGTTATTACGTGGGCCCCCATAATAATAAATTGCCTTGCATGGTCACCCTAGCATTCTCTTGTTCAAGACAGTCGATCTGTCAATGAGGGGGCACTACTGTCTATGTTTAACACAGGAGGGAACTTCATGATAGTTCATGTGTCAACGTCCGTTGTCATTTCTCGCGGAATGGCACGGCGTTAGATGAAAAATAAAATAGAGAAAATTTGTAAAAATAACAACTAGAGGGGCACCTTTAAGAAGAGTACTTCATCTTCCTTGTCTGGATAAGAGTGTCGTCAATCATGATTTGTATGAGCCACAGGGACCTCGTCCCACTAATGAAGTTGTTATCCAAGGCTACCACCTCCACCTCAACGTCACTACTGAAGTCAGGCATCTCAGTATCCGCGAGAAAGCAACCATCTTCTACAGGATCAATGCTTTATGGTCTCACTTAGGAACCACGTTCGCCATAAGCTCCGTAATAGACGTGAGGCCGATATTCTCATAGAAGATGTATTGTATAAAGTATATTATGTTTTGAAATGGAGTATTATGTCCTGTGTAAAAGATGTCGTGTCTTAACCATGTTATGTGTGTGACACCTGTGTCACTCCAACCATCAATCAAATGCCAAACCAATGAAATATTGTATTTCATACTTGGGATTTGTAAAAATATGTGTATCGTTTGCACATATCGACTCTTGTTCGATTTCAAGCTTTAAATCGCTTTCTGGAGGGTTATACGCGCTCTGATGTGTAGATATAACCAGTTTAATCCAACGAACACTCCGGAATAGTGAAATAGGCTTAACATACCTTAAATAACCTTTACATAACTTAGATATAAGTTTTGGAAGGTTTGGTGTGGTGAAATCAAAGTTTAATCGCTTACAGGGACTAAAGTTGACAAACTACGAAAGTATGCCAATTTGAACTGTAACAGACATTCTGGAACAGGACTATAAGTTAAACATACTCTAAATATCCTTCACATAGCTTAGAAATAGGCTTTGAGGGGTTCAGTGTGCTAAAATAAACTTTTGAGTCATTCAGGGACTAAAAGTGTCAAAAAGTGCATAAGTTTGCATTTTCGCGCATAACTTACGTTCTGAAAACATCCGGACATCCAAAAATTTATGTAAGCATGACTATATTATGCTTTAGTGTTTGGCTTGCCAAAAATCCATTCGTCGCGTCATTTGGATCGTTTTTCGCGCTTATGCGCATTCCGTCGTAATTAACCGAACATCACAACCGTACGGCTAAACGAACCGACATCCGAGATATTTTTGAACACATTTTAAGTTCCCTATACTTTAACTTCATTTTAGAGCTTTTGAAATGGGGTTAACGGGCCTTAAACGTGTCGAAAATGGGCTGAATGCATGACAGGGACTAAAACTGTAATTCTGCCAAAGTTACAGGCATACGATGCGTAGGGACTTTTCCCCTACGATGCGTATGGGGTCTCCAGACCAGATGCAGTGTATTTCACAGCCTGTTTGCAGCTGATTGATCCACAACCACATACTCACACATGCTTAGTCAGATGATAAGAACCCATTTTTAGTACCATAAGGTTCCAACACTTGTACGGATGCGATTAAGGCACGATATTCGACAAGCGATCTTAACGGTTCGGGTATTCCTATAAATACCCATCCACCCCATTGCAAAACTTACAAGAATTCTGATTTGAGGAGCTCTAAGTTGAAACCATTGTTTCATACCTGAGCTACTTGGATCGGGATTAGCATTCGGGGACCCTTCGGAAGTATTCTTTCGTTCTTTTCTTTCTTTTATTGCTTTCCGAGTCAGAAATTCAAACCTTGTTTGACTTTCAGCATTGACTAGCTTATGGTCAATGCGAAGTTCGTTGGAACTTCGCAACGTGAGTGTAATCACGTTGGTTATAGTCCCTTGGGACTATGCCTACTGATTACCACGTTGTCTAGGGTCGTAGGGTAAGCGATCTAATAAATCGCTTATACCTTCGAACCCGACCCAGTTTGGTCGATCATTAGGATCCGACCAAATACATTAGGTGACCATAGTATATAGGGAATAACCTTCCGAGGTTATACCTTATGGTCGCTTCGTTTAAGTAGTTGTATGAGAGGTAGTTTATATGCCTTAGGTAAATTACCAGAATACCCTTTTCATGTATAATTGGTAATTTAGCATATGTAACCTAAACTTTTGTCACATAACTGATTATGTAACATGTTTTAGGCATATAACACTTGTCATAGGACTAGTTAGGCGGTCCGAACGCGTTTCACGCGAACGACGCGTTAAAGTAGCATAAGCTACCTAAACGGGTCGTAATGGGTCGAAAGCACTTAGATTAAGGTTTCATTTAGTATGTAGGCTTTGTTAAACCATATGACACGAGTCTCTATACTCGTTTGGTTTACGAACCCTCATTCTATCAGATCTTCCGATTTAGGTCCGGTTATTAACATAGTTACCTATAATTAGGTGTCGTTTGATATCCGCGATCTCTAGCTTGCTTGGTGGTTATCTTAGGACTTCTGAGCAATCTCAAGTGAGTACATAGACCCCTCTTTTACTGTTTTCCAAACGTTTTGGGGTGGAACACATGTGCCTACTTGTTACTTTCATGCTTTCCTGTTTTCACATCATATACCTGCTATATTCGTTAGTACATTATAGTACATGATTTTATTACATCTTATGCTAGGTGTGCCCATTGTGTGCATTACTTAGTACATCGTTTTACATTACATTACTTGCTACGTATGTCTATTGTTGTATACGTAGTACAGGTTACTTGCTACGTATGTCTATTGTTGTATACGTAGTACAGGTCACATGCTACGTATGTCTATTGTTGTATACGTAGTACAGGTCACATGCTACGTATGTCTATTGTTGTATACTTAGTACAGGTCACATGTTAAGTATGTCTATTGTTGCATACTTAGTACAGGTCACATGCTACGTATGTCTATTGTTGCATACTTAGTACATTTGTTATTCATCACATGCTTACATTTTGGATACATATTATATGATTTACATCAGACATGAACATTTTACTTTGGTAGTTTGGTTTGAGTAAGTGATTAAGTAACGAGGCGTGTGTAATATGATACAAGCATGGTGGATACGCCGCTGGTACTTCCTATATATAAGTGTTTGTATGGTATTACATATCGTAGCGTTATTTGAATCATTTCAGTTTGAGACATAGAACATTTTATACAAATAACATACTTTCACAAGACATTGATTTACAAACAACTTATCTTATACAAACTCATTTTACATGGTTATTCATTTAACCTTACATTTATTTATACATATCAACTGATCCTATCGTTTTTCAAATGATTTACAAAACAAAGCAAATTACAAGGTTCATGACTAAACATTTTCTCAAACATAAGTCATGAAACCTATTTTCACAAAACCTATGTATCTCACAGGCATTTTTATGCTGACGTACCTATTTTCACATGTGTTTTTCAGGAGCTGTTGCATAAGATGATCAAGATACACATAGGCAGACTTGGGCTTTAGTGACAATAAAAGATGCAAGACTAGTTAATTATGTTGTATTTCTTTGTTTGTTAAGACATTGTAACACTTTTAATCAATAAAACGAAACTTCAATTGCCATGGATTTGAAACAATTAATTCTGTTACAACACTCCCCGACATTTCCGCCACGTTTTGTATGTTCTACGTGGTCGGGGTGTGACAGAAAAAGATGGTATCAGAGCCAATGGTTATAGGGAATTAGGTTATTAGTAATGCTTTGACCTAGTCTATAACCTTCTTAGGACCCTAACGCGAGTTTACTTGCGTTTAGTCATAAAACAATACCGTCACCTATCCTTAGGCGACGACTACAACAAGAACATAAATTTCAAAACCGCTTCGAAAACTAATCATCTGTTCTAGGATGATTGATTACTAGGTTTTGAACCCTCTATTGTAAGGTTTTGAACTCTCTATTATATGGTTTTGAACCCCTTTGAGTTTTCAAAATCTCGTCAAGGTTTTGGGTTTTTAATAATGTGAACACGTGCAAACTGGAAGGGTGAATGCCTGTATTCTGGGTTTTCTGTCTAGGCAAGCACTTCGTATACATCTCATCAGACGCGAGACCAGTTGTGCTTACCTCGGAATTCTTGGGATGAGTGTTCACTTATAGGCGAGCATGTCTTCGCGATACATTATATTGACCCATTTACTTTGATTAGTCACCATCTCATTTGTTTGCCTTTGGTAACAAACAAATGGTCACAATCTTCATGTGTTGTTATTCTCTTTTGACTATCTTTCGCTTGTTTCCTCCTATGCCTTTCGTTATCTTCAAGATGCTTCTTCATCGCAACAACAATGTCCGAACCAGGTGCTGCAACTACCCAGCAAATAGGCGTCATACTCCAGAGGACCGATGATTTAGCTATCCCCATGACTTGTCTCAGGGATGAAGCTGTATAAAGGGAACTGTTCCTTGGTGCAATTAATACCACTGCCATTATCCGAACCAAATACCCTGTTTCAAATGTACCCACGGTGGACGATGGAGACATTTGGTTAACATGTGCCGCCTTGCAATCCAAAGCAAAGCAGTTGCAAACCCTGTTGCTGCTTAACCTTCAAGTTCTGCTTCATATGTCGCCTTGGCATATCTAGCGCCTCAACCTCATAAACTTTCTACCTTGTGTATCGACTTAAGCACGCCTAGTGCAAGGTGTCGAAGCACCTCTCGTTACACAAATTCCAAAATCCATGAAGGATCTTTCTATCCTCATAATCAGATCCTTGTGGATAAATATCACTCAAATCGGAGCCCTTAATTGAATTATTCGTATGCCTTAATACGTACATTACGATTCAATAAGGACAAAGCCGAATTCTTATTAAGATCTTTCTATCTTCATAGTTAGATTCTTGCTAATGATTAAAGTGCCAAATGAAATCCACGAATTGGATTCCTGGTGTGCTTTAAGTATCCGCGTCCAAAGATAACAAATTAATAAACAAGTTAAACAACTATGTGATTTTGTGCTTATGTGTTCTCTTTAATGTTTTCGTGTGATCCAAATTCTTGTTATCCAAACCCTCGTAGAATCTTCCATATCTTCGTATAAGGAATTCATAGTAGGATATCCAAAGGTACTATATTAAATCCTCAATGGGCTTGTACGTAATAGTAAAGACCCTTGGATTATATTGTACCATTCCATAATTAGACCCCTGAGTGGTCTAGGTAAACAGATTGATCCAAAAATCTGGTTAGGAATATCATGTGATGATATAGCTGAAAGGACTCCTTGGTGGCCTAATTAAAAGGATCATTTGTCGATCTAATTAAAAGGACCCTATGGTAGTCTAGTCACACTCATCACAGGTTTGATTTTCCTCCCCTTCACATTACAAGCAAATTGTGCGGACTATGCAAGGAATTGCGTAATTATGGATGCATACATAATTATGGAATTCAGTGCATGGAAACCACAACTAGTTTGGTTGTGTGTCTGGAAAATGACTCTTTTCGTTCATTTTCGGTTCTGAAGAAATGGTGGAAAATGACTCTTTTCGTTCATTTTCGGTTCTGAAGAAGTGGTGGAAAATGACTCTTTTCGTTCATTTTCAGTTCTGAAGAAATGGTGGAAAATGACTCTTTTCGTTCATTTTCGGTTCTGAAGAAGTGGTGGAAAATGACTCATTTCGTTCATTTTCGGTTCTGAAGAGGTTGTGGAAAATGACTCTTTTCGTTCATTTTCGGTTCTGAAGAAATGGTGGAAAATGACTCTTTTCGTTCATTTTCGGTTCTGAAGAGGTTGTGGAAAATGACTCATTTTGTTCATTTTCGGTTCTGAAGAGGTTGTGGAAAATGACTCATTTCGTTCATTTTCGGTTCTGAAGAGGTTGTGGAAAATGACTCATTTTGTTCATTTTCGGTTCTGAAGAGGTTGTGGAAAATGACTCATTTTGTTCATTTTCGGTTCTGAAGAGGTTGTGGAAAATGACTCATTTTGTTCATTTTCGGTTCTGAAGAGGTTGTGGAAAAAGACTCATTTCGTTCATTTTCGTTTCTGAAGAATGCCTGTTGAAAATAACTCCGTTCATTTTTCAATTCTGAAAAATGCCCGTTAAAGAGAAATAACAGGATTATGCCTTGCTTATCTTTGATGGTTACTTCACACAAAGCCACAGATAGACTCCTACGAATTAATTTCGGGACGAAATTTCCTAAAGTAGGGGAGACTGTGACACCTGTGTCACTCCAACCATCAATCAAATGCCAAACCAATGAAATATTGTATTTCATACTTGGGATTTGTAAAAATATGTGTATCGTTTGCACATATCGACTCTTGTTCGATTTCAAGCTTTAAATCGCTTTCTGGAGGGTTATACGCGCTCTGATGTGTAGATATAAGCAGTTTAATCCAACGAACACTCCGGAATAGTGAAATAGGCTTAACATACCTTAAATAACCTTTACATAACTTAGATATAAGTTTTGGAAGGTTTGGTGTGGTGAAATCAAAGTTTAATCGCTTACAGGGACTAAAGTTGACAAACTGCGAAAGTATGCCAATTTGAACTGTAACAGACATTTCGGAACATGACTATAAGTTAAACATACCCTAAATATCCTTCACATAGCTTAGAAATAGGCTTTGAGGGGTTCGGTGTGCTAAAATAAACTTTTGAGTCATTCAGGGACTAAAAGTGTCAAAAAGTGCATAAGTTTGCATTTTCGCGCATAACTTACATTCTGAATACATCCGGACATCCAAAAATTTATGTAAGCATGACTATATTATGCTTTAGTGTTTGGCTTGCCAAAAATCCATTCGTCGCGTCATTTGGATCGTTTTTCGCGCTTATGCGCATTATGTCGTAATTAACCGAACATCGCAACCGTACGGCTAAACGAACCGACATCCGAGATATTTTTTAACACATTTTAAGTTCCCTATACTTTAACTTCATTTTAGAGCTTTGAAATGGGGTTAACGGGCCTTAAACGTGTCGAAAATGGGCTGAATGCATGACAGGGACTAAAACTGTAATTCTGCCAAAGTTACAGGCATACGATGCGTAGGGACTTTTCCCCTACGATGCGTATGGGGTCTCCAGACCAGATGCAGTGTATTTCACAGCCTGTTTGCAGCTGATTGATCTACAACCACATACTCACACATGCTTAGTCAGATGATAAGAACCCATTTTTAGTACCATAAGGTTCCAACACTTGTACGGATGCGATTAAGGCACGATATTCGACAAGCGATCTTAACGGTTCGGGTATTCCTATAAATACCCATCCACCCCATTGCAAAACTTACAAGAATTCTGATTTGAGGAGCTCTAAGTTGAAACCATTGTTTCATACCTGAGCTACTTGGATCGGGATTAGCATTCGGGGACCCTTCGTAAGTATTCTTTCGTTCTTTTCTTTCTTTTATTGCTTTCCGAGTCAGAAAGTCAAACCTTGTTTGACTTTCAGCGTTGACCAGCTTATGGTCAATGCGAAGTTCGTTTGAACTTCGCAACGTGAGTGTAATCACGTTGGTTATAGTCCCTTGGGACTATGCCTACTGATTACCACGTTGTCTAGGGTCGTAGGGTAAGCGATCTAATAAATCGCTTATACCTTCGAACCCGACCCAGTTTGGTCGATCATTAGGATCCGACCAAATACATTAGGTGACCATAGTATATAGGGAATAACCTTCCGAGGTTATACCTTATGGTCGCTTCGTTTAAGTAGTTGTATGAGAGGTAGTTTATATGCCTTAGGTAAATTACCAGAATACCCTTTTCATGTATAATTGGTAATTTAGCATATGTAACCTAAACTTTTGTCACATAACTGATTATGTAACATGTTTTAGGCATATAACACTTGTCATAGGACTAGTTAGGCGGTCCGAACGCGTTTCACGCGAACGACGCGTTAAAGTAGCATAAGCTACCTAAACGGGTCGTAATGGGTCGAAAGCACTTAGATTAAGGTTTCATTTAGTATGTAGGCTTTGTTAAACCATATGACACGAGTCTCTATACTCGTTTGGTTTACGAACCCTCATTCTATCAGATCTTCCGATTTAGGTCCGGTTATTAACATAGTTACCTATAATTAGGTGTCGTTTGATATCCGCGATCTCTAGCTTGCTTGGTGGTTATCTTAGGACTTCTGAGCAATCTCAAGTGAGTACATAGACCCCTCTTTTACTGTTTTCCAAACGTTTTGGGGTGGAACACATGTGCCTACTTGTTACTTTCATGCTTTCCTGTTTTCACATCATATACCTGCTATATTCGTTAGTACATTATAGTACATGATTTTATTACATCTTATGCTAGGTGTGCCCATTGTGTGCATTACTTAGTACATCGTTTTACATTACATTACTTGCTACGTATGTCTATTGTTGTATACGTAGTACAGGTTACTTGCTACGTATGTCTATTGTTGTATACGTAGTACAGGTCACATGCTACGTATGTCTATTGTTGTATACGTAGTACAGGTCACATGCTACGTATGTCTATTGTTGTATACTTAGTACAGGTCACATGTTAAGTATGTCTATTGTTGCATACTTAGTACAGGTCACATGCTACGTATGTCTATTGTTGCATACTTAGTACATTTGTTATTCATCACATGCTTACATTTTGGATACATATTATATGATTTACATCAGACATGAACATTTTACTTTGGTAGTTTGGTTTGAGTAAGTGATTAAGTAACGAGGCGTGTGTAATATGATACAAGCATGGTGGATACGCCGCTGGTACTTCCTATATATAAGTGTTTGTATGGTATTACATATCGTAGCATTATTTGAATCATTTCAGTTTGAGACATAGAACATTTTATACAAATAACATACTTTCACAAGACATTGATTTACAAACAACTTATCTTATACAAACTCATTTTACATGGTTATTCATTTAACCTTACATTTATTTATACATATCAACTGATCCTATCGTTTTTCAAATGATTTACAAAACAAAGCAAATTACAAGGTTCATGACTAAACATTTTCTCAAACATAAGTCATGAAACCTATTTTCACAAAACCTATGTATCTCACAGGCATTTTTATGCTGACGTACCTATTTTCACATGTGTTTTTCAGGAGCTGTTGCATAAGATGATCAAGATACACATAGGCAGACTTGGGCTTTAGTGACAATAAAAGATGCAAGACTAGTTAATTATGTTGTATTTCTTTGTTTGTTAAGACATTGTAACACTTTTAATCAATAAAACGAAACTTCAATTGCCATGGATTTGAAACAATTAATTCTGTTACAACACTCCCCGACATTTCCGCCACGTTTTGTATGTTCTACGTGGTCGGGGTGTGACAGAAAAAGATGGTATCAGAGCCAATGGTTATAGGGAATTAGGTTATTAGTAATGCTTTGACCTAGTCTATAACCTTCTTAGGACCCTAACACGAGTTTACTTGCGTTTAGTCATAAAACAATACCGTCACCTATCCTTAGGCGACGACTACAACAAGAACATAAATTTCAAAACCGCTTCGAAAACTAATCATCTGTTCTAGGATGATTGATTACTAGGTTTTGAACCCTCTATTGTAAGGTTTTGAACTCTCTATTATATGGTTTTGAACCCCTTTGAGTTTTCAAAATCTCGTCAAGGTTTTGGGTTTTTAATAATGTGAACACGTGCAAACTGGAAGGGTGAATGCCTGTATTCTGGGTTTTCTGTCTAGGCAAGCACTTCGTATACATCTCATCAGACGCGAGACCAGTTGTGCTTACCTCGGAATTCTTGGGATGAGTGTTCACTTATAGGCGAGCATGTCTTCGCGATACATTATATTGACCCATTTACTTTGATTAGTCACCATCTCATTTGTTTGCCTTTGGTAACAAACAAATGGTCACAATCTTCATGTGTTGTTATTCTCTTTTGACTATCTTTCGCTTGTTTCCTCCTATGCCTTTCGTTATCTTCAAGATGCTTCTTCATCGCAACAACAATGTCCGAACCAGGTGCTGCAACTACCCAGCAAATAGGCGTCATACTCCAGAGGACCGATGATTTAGCTATCCCCATGACTTGTCTCAGGGATGAAGCTGTATAAAGGGAACTGTTCCTTGGTGCAATTAATACCACTGCCATTATCCGAACCAAATACCCTGTTTCAAATGTACCCACGGTGGACGATGGAGACATTTGGTTAACATGTGCCGCCTTGCAATCCAAAGCAAAGCAGTTGCAAACCCTGTTGCTGCTTAACCTTCAAGTTCTGCTTCATATGTCGCCTTGGCATATCTAGCGCCTCAACCTCATAAACTTTCTACCTTGTGTATCGACTTAAGCACGCCTAGTGCAAGGTGTCGAAGCACCTCTCGTTACACAAATTCCAAAATCCATGAAGGATCTTTCTATCCTCATAATCAGATCCTTGTGGATAAATATCACTCAAATCGGAGCCCTTAATTGAATTATTCGTATGCCTTAATACGTACATTACGATTCAATAAGGACAAAGCCGAATTCTTATTAAGATCTTTCTATCTTCATTGTTAGATTCTTGCTAATGATTAAAGTGCCAAATGAAATCCACGAATTAGATTCCTGGTGTGCTTTAAGTATCCGCGTCCAAAGATAACAAATTAATAAACAAGTTAAACAACTATGTGATTTTGTGCTTATGTGTTCTCTTTAATGTTTTCGTGTGATCCAAATTCTTGTTATCCAAACCCTCGTAGAATCTTCCATATCTTCGTATAAGGAATTCATAGTAGGATATCCAAAGGTACTATATTAAATCCTCAATGGGCTTGTACGTAATAGTAAAGACCCTTGGATTATATTGTACCATTCCATAATTAGACCCCTGAGTGGTCTAGGTAAACAGATTGATCCAAAAATCTGGTTAGGAATATCATGTGATGATATAGCTGAAAGGACTCCTTGGTGGCCTAATTAAAAGGATCATTTGTCGATCTAATTAAAAGGACCCTATGGTAGTCTAGTCACACTCATCACAGGTTTGATTTTCCTCCCCTTCACATTACAAGCAAATTGTGCGGACTATGCAAGGAATTGCGTAATTATGGATGCATACATAATTATGGAATTCAGTGCACGGAAACCACAACTAGTTTGGTCGTGTGTCTGGAAAATGACTCTTTTCGTTCATTTTCGGTTCTGAAGAAATTGTGGAAAATGACTCTTTTCGTTCATTTTCGGTTCTGAAGAAGTGGTGGAAAATGACTCTTTTCGTTCATTTTCGGTTCTGAAGAAATGGTGGAAAATGACTCTTTTCGTTCATTTTCGGTTCTGAAGAGGTTGTGGAAAATGACTCTTTTCGTTCATTTTCGGTTCTGAAGAAATGGTGGAAAATGACTCTTTTCGTTCATTTTCGGTTCTGAAGAGGTTGTGGAAAATGACTCATTTTGTTCATTTTCGGTTCTGAAGAGGTTGTGGAAAATGACTCATTTCGTTCATTTTCGGTTCTGAAGAGGTTGTGGAAAATGACTCATTTTGTTCATTTTTGGTTCTGAAGAGGTTGTGGAAAATGACTCATTTTGTTCATTTTCGGTTCTGAAGAGGTTGTGGAAAATGACTCATTTTGTTCATTTTCGGTTCTGAAGAGGTTGTGGAAAAAGACTCATTTCGTTCATTTTCGTTTCTGAAGAATGCCTGTTGAAAATAACTCCGTTCATTTTTCAATTCTGAAAAATGTCCATTAAAGAGAAATAACAGGATTATGCCTTGCTTATCTTTGATGGTTACTTCACACAAAGCCACAGATAGACTCCTACAAATTAATTCCGGGACGAAATTTCCTAAAGTAGGGGAGACTGTGACACCTGTGTCACTCCAACCATCAATCAAATGCCAAACCAATGAAAGTACCAGCGGCGTATCCACCATGCTTGTATCATATTACACACGCCTCGTTACTTAAATCACTTACTCAAACCAAACCACCAATGTAAATTGTTTATGTATAATCAAATGTCAAAATGTTATTGTGTAAACCATATCAAATGTCTGTGTTTAATGTAAATCATGACTTGTGTATATCAATGTCAAAATGTTTATGTCTAATGTAAATCATGTAATGTGTATCCAAAAATGTCATGTATGGTATGTGAAATATATCAACTAAACCATATGTAAAATGCACAAAAACAAGGTATTGAAGTAAAACATGGTTTAAATCAAAGTTATGTTTTGTGGAATAAATGCATGCTATACTGATACAACCATTTATGCGGTATTGTGAAATGCATACATCCAAGCCTTGAGACTGTGGCGATAAACCCTTAAACGAATTAAAGGTTTATCTAAGTTATGTATATCGAATTCGGTCATTCCTTCCAATCCAAACAAACCTAGGATTTCAGGAACGGGAGTTGTCAATTCCTATGGTACCACTACCTACTACCGAATGGCGTAGCTAATGTTAATGAATGTATTGTTCCATGTTAAACAAACCAAATGTCATACCAAAATGTAAGCATGTGATGAAAACAACTGTACTAAGTATGCACACAATGGGCATACATAGCATGAAATGTAATGTGAAACAATGTACTAAATACACACACAATGGGCATACATAGCATGAAATGTAATGTAAAACGATGTACTAAATACGCACACAATGGGCATACATAGCATGAAATGTAATGAAAAACGATGTACTAGATACGCACACAATGGGCATACATAGCATGAAATGTAATGAAATCATGTACTATAATGTACTAACGAACATAGCAGGTATATGATGTGAAAGCAGGAAAGCATGAAAGTAACAAGTAGGCACATGTGTTCCACCCCAAAATGTTTGGCAAAACAGTAAAAGAGGGGTCTATGTACTCACTTGAGATTGCTCAGAAGTCCTAAGATAACCACCAAGCAATGCTAGAGGTCACGGAATCAAACGGCACCTAATATAGGTAACTATGTTAATATACCGGACCTAAATCGGAAGATCGGATAGAATGCGGGTTCGTAAACCAAACGAGTATGGAGACTCGTGCAATATGGTTTAACAAAGCCTACATACTAAATGAAACCTAACATAAGTGCTTACGACCCATTACGACCCGTTTAGGTAGCTTATGCTACTTTAACGCGTCGCTCGCGTGAAACGCGTTTGGACCGCCTAACTAGTCCTATGACAAGTAAAATATGCCTTAACATATCTAATATTGTTACCAAAATAGTTTAGATACCAAAATTTATGTTACATATGCTTAAAATGAATTTTGGCGTCAAAAGGGCATTTTGGTAATTTACCTAAGGCATATAAACTACCTATCATACAACTACTTAAACGAAGCGACCATAAGGTATAACCTCGGAAGGTTATTCCCTATATACTATGGTCACCTAATGTGTTTGGTCGGATCCTAATGATCGACCAAATGGGTCGGGTTCGAAGGTATAAGCGATTTATCAGATCGCTTACCCTTACGACCCTAGACAACGTGGTAATCAGTAGGCATAGTCACAAGGGACTATAACCATCGTGATTACAATCACGTTGCGAAGTTCAAACGAACTTCACATTAACCATAAACTGGTCAATGCAGAAAGTCAAACAAAGTTTGACTTTCGGACTCGAAAAGAAATAAAAGAACGAAGGAACACTTACGAAGGGTCCCCGAATGCTAATCTAGATCAAAATAGCTCAGGTATGAAACAAAGGTTTCAACTTAGAGCACATTAGATCAGATTCTTGTGAGGAAAAGTGAAGGGTGGAGGTGGGTATTTATAGTTTTCGGTTCACCGTTAGGATCATTTCTTGGAAAAGGGGGCACGATCTAAGCCGTACACTTGTTGGAAAGTTGTGGTAACTCATTTGCCATCCACCATAAGAGTTTGACACTTGGCACTTGGCCTTTGGAGAGTGTTAAGGGCTGTTAACAGCTGAAAAAAACGTTTTGCTGCATTTGGCCCCTGCTTACGGACCTAGTTTGGCAGATTTACAGTTTCAGTCCCTGCAACCTCAAAACTTGGTTTTCGATGCGTTTTTTTGACACGTTTAAGCCCCGTTAACCCCATTTCAAAGCTCTAAAATGAAGTTAAAGTATAGGGAACTTAAAATGTGCTCAAAAATATCTCAGATGTCGGTTCGTTTGGCCGTACGATCGCGATGTTCGCTTAATTACGACGGAATGCGCATAAGCGCGAAAAACGATCCAAATGACGCGACGAATGGATTTTTCTCAAGCCTAAACACTAAAATAAAATATTTTAGTCCTTACATAAATTTTTGGATGTCCGGATGTATTCAGAACGTAAGTTATGCGCGAAAGTGTAAACTTGTGCACTTTTTGACGCTTTTAGTCCCTGAATGTCCCAAAAGTTTATTTTAGCACACCGAACACCTCAAAGCCAATTTCTAAGCTATGTAGAGGATATTTATGGTATGTTTAACTTATGGTCATGTTCTGGAATGTTCGTTACTGTTCAAATTGGCATACTTTCGCAGTTTGTCAAGTTTAGTCCCTGTAAGCGAATTAACTTGTTTTTGCCATACCAAAGCCTTCAAAACTTATTTCTAAGTTATGTAAGGGTTATTTAAGGTATGTTAAGTATATGTTGATGTTCCGGAGTATTTCTCGTATTAAACTGATTACGTTTACGCACCAGTTTGCGTATAACTCTCCAGAAAGTGATATAGAGTTTGAAATTGAATAAAAGTCAAAACATGAAAAATGTAAAACATAACCAAACAAACATTGGGATCAAATAACATTGTTTTATTGATAATTGAACTGTTCACAATGATTACAAGCACAGATGTTACAGTCTCCCCTACTTGTGGAAATTTCGTCCCGAAATTTATTTAGAGGAAACTCGTGGGAAAGGATGCGGATACTTCGCCTTCATTTGATCTTCGTGTTCCCAAGTAAACTCGGGTCCACGTTTAGCTTCCCAGCGAACTTTGACCAAAGGAATGCGCTTGCGTTTGAGCCACTTGACTTGACGTTCCATGATTTCCACAGGTTTCTCAACAAATTTCAGTGTTTTACCAACACGAATTTCGTCAAGTGGTATGTGGAGGTTCTCATCAGCTAAACACCTCTTGAGATTGGACACGTGAAAAGTTGGATGAACATTTCCAAGTTCAGGAGGTAACTCAAGTCAGTAGGCTACCTTTCCGATTCTTTCGACGATCTTGAATGGTCCAATGTATCTAGGTGCAAGTTTTCCTTTCTTTCCAAATCTGATCACACCTTTCCAAGGTGAGACCTTAAGTAATACTCGATCACCGACTTGAAATTCCAAAGGCTTGCGTTTCGGGTCCGCGTAACTCTTTTGACGGCTTCTAGCTGTCTGAAGGTTATCACGAACTTTCTTAATCTTGTCAGTTGTCTCTAAAATGAGGGCAGGTCCAGTAAGCTGAGCCTCGCCGATCTCATTCCAGCAGACTGGTGAACGACATTTTCGACCATAGAGAGCCTCGAAAGGAGCCATTTTGATGCTGGTGTGATAACTGTTGTTGTAGGAGAATTCAATTAACTGAAGATGTGAATCCCAACTACCACCAAAATCGATCACACAAGCTCTAAGCATATCCTCCAGAGTCTGGATTGTTCTCTCAGATTGACCATCCGTTTACGGATGATAAGCTGTGCTCAGGTTAAGTTGGGTCCCCATAGCAGATTGCATGGTTCTCCAAAAATGAGAAGTGAAACGAGCATCTCTGTCAGAAATGATGTTCAAAGGAACACCATGTCGAGCTACAATTTCATCCACATAGATTTTAGCAAGTTTGTCAGCAGAAAAATCCTCACGGATTGGCAAGAAATGTGCTGACTTAGTAAGACGATCAACAACAACCCAGATGGCATCATGACCTTTCTTTGTGCGTGGAAGTTTGGTAACAAGATCCATAGTAATGTTTTCCCATTTCCAAACTGGGATCTCTGGTTGCACCAATAAACCCGAAGGACGTTGATGTTCAGCCTTAACTTTGAGACAAGTAAGGCATATTGATACATATAAGGCAATGTCTTTCTTCATACCAGGCCACCAATAGTGAATACGAAGATCCTTATACATCTTATCTGAGCCAGGATGAACGGAATAACGCGATTTATGGGCTTCATCCATAAGCAAGGTGCGAAGATTTTCTTGGCTTGGGACCCACAAACGGTCCATGAAGTAATACGATCCATTGTCCTTCAGTTCCAGATCAGGAGTTATGTGATAGGGAAATTCTTTATCCATCAAACCTTGTGAAACACAAGATTGTTGAGCCTGAGAAATACGGGCTTGGATATCGGATCGAGCTTGAATAACAGATTGAACACGAACACAATGAAGCTTAGTACGTTCCTTACGACTCAATGCATCGGCTACGACATTCGCCTTACCAGGATGGTAGCGAATTTCGCAGTCATAGTCGTTTAGAAGCTCGACCCAACGTCGTTTCCTCATGTTGAGTTCTTTCTGATTGAAGATATGCTGAAGACTTTTGTGGTCTGTGAAAACCACACATTTTGTACCGTACAAATAGTGTCTCCAGATCTTTAGAGCAAAAACAACTGCACCCAACTCAAGATCATGAGTGGTGTAGTTCTTCTCATGTATCTTCAACTGCCTCGATTCGTATGCTATGACTTTGTTCCTTTGCATCAGGACACAGCCAAGACCCAATTTAGATGCATCGCAATAAACGACGAAATCATCATTGCCCTCAGGCAAAGTTAGAACAGGCGCGTCACAAAGTTTCTGCTTCAAGTGTTGAAAAGCTTCCTCTTGCTTGAATCCCCAATCAAAGGGTTTGTTCTTCTGAGTTAGAGCAGTTAGAGGAACTGCAATCTTTGAGAAGTTTTCAATGAAGCGGCGGTAATAACCCGCTAGACCAAGAAAAGAACGAACTTCAGTAGGAGTAGTAGGCGTATCCCAATCCTTAATCGCACTGATCTTGGAGGGATCTACATGAATGCCTCGTTCGTTGACAATATGTCCTAAGAATTGAACCTCTTTAAGCCAGAATTCACACTTGGAGAATTTGGCGAAAAGTTGCTCTTTCTTTAGGTGTTCCAGAGTAAGACGAAGATGTTGCTCGTGATCAGCTCGCGTCTTAGAATAAATCAAGATGTCGCAATAAAAACAATGACGAACTGATCCAAATAAGGTTTGCAGACCCTATTCATTAAGTCCATGAAAACAGCAGGAGCATTAGTCAGACCGAATGGCATGACTGTGAATTCATAATGCCCATAACGAGTACGGAACGCTGTCTCGGGAATATCTTCTTCATGCACCCGAAGTTGATGATACCTAGAACGTAGATCAATCTTCGAAAAATAAGAAGCACCCTATAACTGATCAAAGAGGTCGTCTATGCGTGGTAGGGGATATCGATTCTTGATGGTAAGCTTGTTAAGCTCACGATAATCGATACACATCCTAAAAGATCCATCCTTCTTCTTGACAAAAAGAACGGGAGCACCCCAGGGTGAAAAGCTAGGACGGATAAAACCTTTGTCAGAGAGTTCCTGAAGCTGCTTAGACAACTCTTGCATCTAAGACGGTGCAAGACGGTATGGAGCTCTGGCAATGGGATTTGCACCAGGTACGAGATCAATGCGGAACTCGACTTGGCGTGCTGGGGGTAGACCAGGTAACTCTTCAGGGAAAACTTCAGAATAATCCCGAACGACAGGAATATCTGAAATAGACTTACCCTTGCCTTTATCTGCTGTAACATGTGCTAAGAAGGCTACATAGTTCTTCCGCAGATATTTCCGAGCTTTAAAACAAGACATGAGTTTGAGACCACCGGCAGGCTTCTCACCACGAACCTGTAGGATCTCGCCTGTCGAAAGCGGCACACGAACAATCTTATCAGAACAAACTATCTCTGCGTGATGCTTAGATAACCAATCCATACCCACTATAACGTCGAAGCTTCCAAGTTGCATTGGCGTGAGGTCAATAGGAAAAAGATGGTCGTTAAGGTTCAACTGGCAGTTATGAAGAACAGAATCAAGAACAATGGGTTCACCACTAGCAACTTCTACTGTCAAGGGTTTTCCTAGTTTCGTTCTAGACATGCGAAGCATTGGCTCAAAAGACAATGACACAAAACTCTTATCGGCACCCGTATCAAAAAGAACATATGCAGGCTGATTATTAATAAAGAACGTACCGTTCACCACATTATCGTCCGCCTGCGCCTCTTGGGCATTCAAGTTAAAAGCTCGCCCTCGAGCCTGAGCCTGATTCTGGTTTGCATTCACCAATCTTGGGCACTGGTTACGGTAGTGGGTCAGATCCCCACAGTTATAAACCCGGTGGGTAGTGTGGTCGTGCAGCTTGGCCCTGTTGTTGAGCAGGAGGCTGAGCAACTTGTTGAGCCGGGTTCTGAATTGCCCGATTCTGAGCAAATCGACAAACATCGGCAAGGTGACCTGACTTCTCACAGTTAGTACAGAAACGGCACTGATGTTGCGGCTGATGGTGACTGTTGCATCTATTGCACAAAGGTGCATTCCCTGAATAGGGTTTCTTCGCTGGAGGCTGTGTGGGTTGGTTGGGAGCTGCCTGGTTAGCTTGGGCAGTGACAGCAAAATTTTGGGAAGCCTTACGCTTCCTTGACCCTCTCGAAGAACCCGAATTCTTTCCATTCTTGTTTTGACCTTTCTTGCTATCTTCCTTGTCAGCCGACTGTTTCTTGCCCTTGTCACCCTTCCTGTGTAACTTATTCTTCCGAATCTGCGACTCAGTCAATGTCGCTGCTAACTCGATAGCCTGACGGAGTGTGGTAGGGTTACTACCAGTAATGATGTCTGTACCGAGTCAGGTAGGCCGTCGATGTACCTTTCGATAGCCTTGTCGAGTGGGGTAACCATAGTCGGGCAAAGCAGACTCAACTCCTCAAATCTATCAGTATACGCCCTGTGCTCACCACTATCTTGCTTCAAATCATCGAACTCTCTCTCCAAAGCTCGCTGTTCATGACGAGGACAAAATTCCCTCATCATAAGAGCTCTAAGTTCAGCCCATGTCTGTGCTAGAGCAACTTCTGCACCACGATCTCTCATAACCCCGTTCCACCATGTGAGAGCCCTCTTCTGAAACACACTCGAAGAAAACTTGACCTTGCGATTGTCAGGACACTGAACATGACGGAAAGTATTCTCAATGCTCTCGAACCATTGAAGAAGCCCAGTCGCTCCTTCAGAACCACTAAACTTGAGTGGTTTAGCCGAGTTAAAATCCTTGTATTTGCATGGAGCATTGTTGTTGTTGTTGGCTTGGTTCCATTGAGCAAAGAGGTTTGGAAATTGAGCAGCCATCTGCTGCGCAATGATTTCTGCCAGTTCGGCAGTCGCTATCTGGTTTTCGCGTCGAGGAGGCATTCTAAAAGAGGAAAACATGAAGGGAAACGAGTGAGATGATTGGATGAAGAGAATGAGATGAAACAAAATTAACAAAAGAAAAGATGGTGGTCATTTGTCCACATTACCAAGCAAACAAATGACACACAGTGACTAATCAAAGTAAATGGATCAAAAATAATGTATCGCGAAGATATGCTCGCCTATAAGTGAACACTCATCCCAAGAATTCCCAGGTAAGCACAACTGGTCTCGCGTCTGATGAGATATATACGAAGTGCTTGCCTAGACAGAAAACCCAGAATACAGGCATTCACTCTTCCAGTTTGCACGCGTTCACACTATTTAGAACCCAAAACTTTGACGGGATTTTGAAAATTTGAAGGCACAAGGCCAAAAGCCAAACTGGAAGGGTTCAAAACCATATAACAGAGGGTTCAAAACCTTGTAATAAATCATTCAAAACAGAAGGTTGTTTTTCAGAAATCGTTTCGGAAAATTGGGTTCTTGTTTTGTTAATCACCTAAGGATAGGTGATATGTATGTTTTAAGATCTAAACACAAGATAATTTGTGTTAGGGTCCTAGAAAGGTTATAGTCTAGGTCAAAGCATTACTAATAACCTAATTCCCTATAACCATTGGCTCTGATACCAACTCTTCTGTCACACCCCGACCACGTATAACATACAAAACGTGGCGAAAAACGTCGGGGAGTGTTGTAACAGAATTAATTGTTTCATAACCATGGCATTCAAAGTTGTATTTTATTTATCAACATAAGAGTTTCATTGTCTTAAACAGGAAACAAAGAGTACATAACATAATTAAACTACGTCTATCTTCGTTTTATGTCTCTAAGGCACAGGTCCGCCCTAGTATCACGATCATCATCCTATGAAAAAGCTCCTGAAAACACATGTGAAAATAGGTACGTCAGCATAAAAATGCCTGTGAGATACATAGGTTTTGTAAAAATATGATTCATGACTTGTGTTTAAGAAAATGTTTAGTCATGAACCTTGTAATTTGCTTTGTCTTATAAATCATTTGAAAAACGATAAGATCAGATGATATGTATAAATAAATGTAAGGTTAAATGAATAACCATGAAAAAAATGAGTATGTGTAAGATAAGTTGTTTGTAAACAATGTCTTGTAAAAAGTATGTTATATGTATAAAATGTCATGTGTCATAAATTGAAATGATTTAAATAACGCTACGATATGTAATACTATACAAACACTTATATATAGGAAGTACCAGCGGCGTATCCACCATGCTTGTATCATATTACACACGCCTCGTTACTTAAATCACTTACTCAAACCAAACCACCAATGTAAATTGTTTATGTATAATCAAATGTCAAAATGTTATTGTGTAAACCATATCAAATGTCTGTGTTTAATGTAAATCATGACTTGTGTATATCAATGTCAAAATGTTTATGTCTAATGTAAATCATGTAATGTGTATCCAAAAATGTCATGTATGGTATGTGAAATATATCAACTAAACCATATGTAAAATGCACAAAAACAAGGTATTGAAGTAAAACATGGTTTAAATCAAAGTTATGTTTTGTGGAATAAATGCATGCTATACTGATACAACCATTTATGCGGTATTGTGAAATGCATACATCCAAGCCTTGAGACTGTGGCGATAAACCCTTAAATGAATTAAAGGTTTATCTAAGTTATGTATATCGAATTCGGTCATTCCTTCCAATCCAAACAAACCTAGGATTTCAGGAACGGGAGTTGTCAATTCCTATGGTACCACTACCTACTAACGAATGGCGTAGCTAATGTTAATGACTGTATTGTTCCATGTTAAACAAACCAAATGTCATACCAAAATGTAAGCATGTGATGAAAACAACTGTACTAAGTATGCACACAATGGGCATACATAGCATGAAATGTAATGTGAAACAATGTACTAAATACGCACACAATGGGCATACATAGCATGAAATGTAATGAAAAACGATGTACTAGATACGCACACAATGGGCATACATAGCATGAAATGTAATGAAAAACGATGTACTAGATACGCACACAATGGGCATACATAGCATGAAATGTAATGAAATCATGTACTATAATGTACTAACGAACATAGCAGGTATATGATGTGAAAGCAGGAAAGCATGAAAGTAACAAGTAGGCACATGTGTTCCACCCCAAAATGTTTGGCAAAACAGTAAAAGAGGGGTCTATGTACTCACTTGAGATTGCTCAGAAGTCCTAAGATAACCACCAAGCAATGCTAGAGATCACGGAATCAAACGGCACCTAATATAGGTAACTATGTTAATATACCGGACCTAAATCGGAAGATCGGATAGAATGCGGGTTCGTAAACCAAACGAGTATGGAGACTCGTGTAATATGGTTTAACAAAGCCTACATACTAAATGAAACCTAACATAAGTGCTTACGACCCGTTTAGGTAGCTTATGCTACTTTAACGCGTCGCTCGCGTGAAACGCGTTTGGACCGCCTAACTAGTCCTATGACAAGTAAAATATGCCTTAACATATCTAATATTGTTACCAAAACTATTTAGATACCAAAATTTATGTTACATATGCTTAAAATGAATTTTGGCGTCAAAAGGGCATTTTGGTAATTTACCTAAGGCATATAAACTACCTATCATACAACTACTTAAACGAAACGACCATAAGGTATAACCTCGGAAGGTTATTCCCTATATAATATGGTCACCTAATGTGTTTGGTCGGATCCTAATGATCGACCAAATGGGTCGGGTTCGAAGGTATAAGCGATTTATCAGATCGCTTACCCTTACGACCCTAGACAACGTGGTAATCAGTAGGCATAGTCACAAGGGACTATAACCATCGTGATTACAATCACGTTGCGAAGTTCAAACGAACTTCGCATTGACCATAAACTGGTCAATGCAGAAAGTCAAACAAAGTTTGACTTTCGGACTCGAAAAGAAATAAAAGAACGAAGGAACACTTACGAAGGGTCCCCGAATGCTAATCTAGATCAAAATAGCTCAGGTATGAAACAAAGGTTTCAACTTAGAGCACATTAGATCAGATTCTTGTGAGGAAAAGTGAAGGGTGGAGGTGGGTATTTATAGTTTTCGGTTCACCGTTAGGATCATTTCTTGGAAAAGGGGGCACGATCTAAGCCGTACACTTGTTGGAAAGTTGTGGTAACTCATTTGCCATCCACCATAAGAGTTTGACACTTGGCACTTGGCCTTTGGAGAGTGTTAAGGGCTGTTAACAGCTGAAAAAAAACGTTTTGCTGCATCTGGCCCCTGCTTACGGACCTAGTTTGGCAGATTTACAGTTTCAGTCCCTGCAACCTTAAAACTTGGTTTTCGATGCGTTTTTTTGACACGTTTAAGCCCTGTTAACCCCATTTCAAAGCTCTAAAATGAAGTTAAAGTATAGGGAACTGAAAATGTGCTCAAAAATATCTCAGATGTCGGTTCGTTTGGCCGTACGATCGCGATGTTCGCTTAATTACGACGGAATGCGCATAAGCGCGAAAAACGATCCAAATGACGCGACGAATGGATTTTTCTCAAGCCTAAACACTAAAATAAAATATTTTAGTGCTTACATAATTTTTTGGATGTCCGGATGTATTCAGAACGTAAGTTATGCGCGAAAGTGTAAACTTGTGCACTTTTTGACGCTTTTAGTCCCTGAATGTCCCAAAAGTTTATTTTAGCACACCGAACACCTCAAAGCCTATTTCTAAGCTATGTAGAGGATATTTATGGTATGTTTAACTTATGGTCATGTTCCGGAATGTTCGTTACTGTTCAAATTGGCATACTTTCGTAGTTTGTCAAGTTTAGTCCCTGTAAGCGAATTAACTTGTTTTTGCCATACCAAAGCCTTCAAAACTTATTTCTAAGTTATGTAAGGGTTATTTAAGGTATGTTAGGTATATGTTGATGTTCCGGAGTATTTTTCGTATTAAACTGATTACGTTTACGCACCAGTTTGCGTATAACTCTCCAGAAAGTGATATAGAGTTTGAAATTGAATAAAAGTCAAAACATGAAAAATGTAAAACATAACCAAACAAACATTGGGATCAAATAACATTGTTTTATTGATAATTGAACTGTTCACAATGATTACAAGCACAGATGTTACAACTACAATCGATGCAATGATACCAACCGGTCACACCCGCTCGTAGCGGAAGCGCGAGGTGTGATCTAATCGGTTCTCATTGCATAACAATATAAGTGAACATACTAAGTGAATAAAAACAAGCTCCAATGCCATTGTCATAATTGTTTCCAAAGAACGGAACATAAGTTAAATGTATTGGTTACAAACCATCAAAAGAAAATAAGTTGTCATTGTTTTATACATCAAAATGTAAGTCTTAAAATGCAAGGCTTCGAACACTATATCATCGCAAAGAGGCGGTATATAACAGGCAAACCCTTCAAATGGTGGCATGGAGTGTTGATACTTGCTTTCCTTGACTGAAATGTCTGCATGGTCTACTAATTTCCTGAAATACATGTTAGGTTCAAAAACATCAACAAAAGTTGGCGAGTTCATGCAGTTTAGTTGTATAAGATGTATCTTATAAAATGCGAGTTGAATAAAATGTATCTGTAAAATGTGAGTTGTATAAAATGTATCTGTAAAATGTGAGTTGTATAAGATGTATCTGTAAAATGTGAGATGTATGAAATGTATCTGTATGTAAAGATGTAGTATGTAAAGCGTCAATGAAATCGTTGATCATTAATGTTTCGCGAGGACGTTAATATGTGTGACAAATTAGGAAGCAATCCAAACATAGAAGATTTCGTGTCGACTACTATCGACTGGGACACAAACGCACTCTTCTATATGGGTCCACGACCAATAGCCGGGCTCGCCAAAACCCATTAGATCTAACCCTCTGTACCTAGGTCCAAACTGGATTTAATGGTGCTTAAATGTATGACCCTAATCGCACATGATCTAAGATGTTTCATTCCATGACTTAACATACAACTGAACATGTGTTTTCCCCGATAGTTATAAAGTTGTAAAGCATTTAAATGAATAGGGGACAAGAACTCACAGAATTGCGTTCCGTAAACTGTATATAACTATAAAATCACTGGCCGTTGTCTTGAATTGTATCATGACCTACAAACGTCCTAGATTTATTAGACACTTTGGTCTTTGTAATGACTTGAGTACAAGTCTTTTATCTTGAATATGTGTTAAGACTTGCATGTCTTTGTTATTCGTTGAACTTTGTTTTAGGTGTATTATCTGATAACTGTGTAGTGCATATATATTTCACCAAATATATATATTCTTGTATCGTGAGTTGTATAAATGTGTGTTCACCAAGTGTTAGGTGATGTGAATGTGCATATCGTTGCATGTATAGGAATACGTATGTCTTCGTGTTTGTTATATGTGCTCTTGTATTCTTAGAATATATACACTTATATATTCTAAGATAGATTTCATAAAAATATATATGTTATACTTGGTAAAAGGTATAGATAATATCTTAAAATAATCTATTTTTAAGATTAGTTCTAAAAATATATTTTTAGTCTTTCACTAAAACAATATATTTTAGATGGTAAGAAGTATATATGCATGTTTATATATTTCAAAAAAAACAATACCTTTTTAATATAAACCATAAGTAATATATCTATATATATATATATATATAAATGAGATGGATTTGGGCTACATGGCACTTGTCTTTGGCCATCTTGGCTGATGTGGCAATTCACTTTAGGAGGGAAATCACATATGCTCGATTTCAATGAAAATGAAGCGGGATCCGAATTGATTTTGGGTCGGGTTTTTAGTTTCCGGATACACCTTATGAAAAATATTCGGATCATTTAAAACCTATTTCATTTCTTTTGTCTCATTCAAACCTACCTCAACTTTACTCTCTTCTCTCTTCCTTTTACGATTCAATCGGTTATCTTCTTACGAAGTTTAAAAAAATTAGGTCATATTCAAAGGTAAATACACTAAATTGAAGCTAAATATTTGTTATTATATCTTCTGAATCAAGATCTGAGTTTGATTTTATGTTATTCATTTGATTTTATATTTTTTTTCAAGATCGGAGTTTGATTTTAGTTTTTATTTTGTATGATTTCTGTAGATCCGAGCATAAATCTTGAAGGTATGTTGTTTTACTTTGTTGTTTATGTAGTATTCATCTTTAATCTAACCGATTAAACATGTTTAGTTTTTTTTATAAACCAAAATATATACCAGATGTTGTTGTAGATTTTTGTTTGAAACAAAATCAAGTTTTTTTTTTCTTGATTTCGTCAGATCCGATCATATTTATCGCAGTTACTGATTTTGGTTGAATTTTTTTCATGTGAATCCCTAACTCCGTCATAACAATCGGAATCCCATCATTCGTCAAGCAACAAAGGTTAGTTAAATCTTATACTTTTTTAAATAATTAATCTGTTTCGTTATATTAAATAATTAATCTGTATTATATAATTTTATTTTATTACCTTTTTGTATTGATTTGCTTAATTTTAGAACATTTACAAATTACATTTCTAATTCCTGGATTTTGATTCCATGTAGTGTTTTCAGAAATTAAAAAATCACGATGGTACCAAACCTGTCATGTTTTTACCTATTAAGGAAGAGAGGAAGAGACAAAGGATGTGTCAAATACATTTTAGATTTTACATGTTCAAGGTATTAACAAGAAACCCTATGTTGAATAAGCAACCAGTGTTAGTGTTTTGATGGAAACATTGAGGCGTCGGTGATGTTGTCGAGGAGTGTCAGTAAATGCTAAGTGATATCATTTCCGTACACTCCTCGACAATGTCACCGACCCCTCTTAAAAATTCCATCAAATCTATCTCAGCGATTTTAAAAAATTAGGTAAACATAAAAGGTAAATACACGAAATAGAAGCTAAATATTTGTTATTATAACTTCTGAATGAATATTGGAGTTTGATTTAATGTTATTCGTTTGTACTTATATTAACTTTTTATTTGGTCTGATTTATGTAGATCCGACCATAAATCTTGCAGGTATGTTTTTTTACTTTGTTGTTTAGTATTGATTTTTATCTAACCGATTTCAATATGTTTACTTTTATTATAAACAAAAATATATACCAGAGTTTGTTGTAGTTTTTTGTTTAAAACAAAATCAAGTTATTGATTAAAAAGTTTTATGTAGATCCGGCCATATTTATCGCTGTTACTGATTTTGTTTTTTTTTTTCATGTCAATCCATAACTCCGTCATAACAATCCCAATCCCATCATTCGTCAAGCAACAAAGGTTAGTTCAATCTTATACTTTTTTTTATTTTTTTTAAGTTTATGATATATAATTTTATGTTTTCTGTTCACTTTTTTTTTTAATTAATACTATTTTTATGAATGTATTATGGTATATCGTTTATTTAATTGATAATATATTTAATTGAATTTAATTAATATTGTTTGTTTTTTGATATATATGTAGTCTGTCTTATGTCTTATTCTTATTAAATTAACAGTGTTTTGAAAATATTCTTACTTTATTATTCAGTTATCAGTTTTTTAAAATTTGTTGTAAAGATATGTTTAATTTATTTTTAAAAAGGTTTCTTTTTTCTATAAACAGAGTAATGTTTTTAAGTTAATTTATGAATTTGGAATTATAATTATGTTTCTGTAATTATGCATTGTTTCTTTAATTAGGTTGCGGTTATATTTTTTTAAAAAATTTACTTTCCTTTGCAGTTATGGTTCCAATCAACTCTTCAACTTCCCTCCAATCTTATTTCAAGAATACGATCGGTTTCCATATAACAATGTATTTCTTAAGTGGATTTACATATATATATGGTTTGACATTCTTCACCGTATGCATTTACATTTACTCATTCTTGAATCGATATCTGAATTTGACATATCGCTCTATAAACCTGTAAGTTGGTTTTTTTTTATTCAATCTTTAATCATTATTCATGTGTTCTTCCTTTTATTTAATGTGTGTAAACTATGTTTATGTTTATTTAACTCTAAATCCGATTTGGATTGAAAAATATGTTCAATTTTTTGTATTAAGATTATTGTTTTGTTGAATAATATGTTGTTTACGTTAATAACCTTAAAACCAATGTTGATGCAGAATATGTGTTCTTTCTAATGTTTATTTATTGTATCAACTTTATATGAAACCCTACATCTGATTGTTATGAATATCTGTCTTAAGTTTTATTTGAAATGATTTAAAATAACTTTTATTTGATTGTGATTGTTAATAACTTTGTGAATGTAATGCAAAAGCATAAATCCGAATCCGATTGTAATTGAATATAGTTTTTTTATGAATTTTATTATTTTATTTTGGTATGATTATGTTTATATGATTTTTTTATTCTTATGTATTGATTAACTTTTTGTTATAGAAACCCATATTCTGATTGTCATTGAAATTCTTATGATTTTCTTTTTCTTTCACATCTTTATGTAATTTATCAATTTTTTAGGTCACTTTATCTGTATTTGACGATAGGATAATATGATTGTATATTTGTATTTTATTTAAATGTTGATAATTTTCAGTGTAAATCATTTGGTTACAATAATTTTTATTATGATGTTTCATAATTTTTATATCATCGGTTGCCTCCATTTGTTATAGATTTAGGAATAAAAGATACTTATTATGATGTTTGTTACATATTGAATGTTATTATAACATTTCTTTCACATTGTTTTTTTTTTTTTTTTGTCATTTATATTTATTTTAATAATTCATCATTTCATGGTGTGTTTATGTGACGTGTTTTTTTAGGTTTTTGATATGGCTGAAAGTTCATCAAGGTATGTTTTTGTTCATTTTGTGACTTTATGTAACATTTAATTTGTACAATATGAGTTTTTTGTTAATTTATTTATTTTTTCCTCAGACTAACCTTAACATGTTACACTTTATTAACATCTTAATTTTTTATTCAGTTTCAAACTACCGTGGTTCTTAAGGCTAATGAATGGAGCAGATGAACTTATTCTGGTAAATGATATATTATTACATAGATTTTTTTTACTTATTATTAAATACTTTATATTATTATTGTATCATTAATATCTTTTCACTATAATTATAATTAATTTTGCATTTTTTTTATTAGTCCATTCCAGATGATGCTGCGTGCAGACTATGGGGTGTTGATAAAGGCCCTACAAATGTTATGATACACACTGAAGCTGACCGATTATTTAATGTTTATTTAAGGTTTTGTAAAGGAAAGTTTTTCTTCTTCCATGGTTGGTCCAAAGTTGTGGAACATTTGCGACTAACCAAAGGCTGTTTGGTAGTATTTAATCTTGTAGATACTACTACGTTTAAATTAACAGCTTTCGTTGATGGGGTTAGTCGTGGCTCTTTTTGGACGTATTTGCTCCCTCCATCATATCATTTTTATGTAAGATAAATTCTATTTTTATTTTCCTATTGTATTGATGTATTACTTTACTTATATTAACACTTTATTTTTTCTTTTTTATCATTTACCACAGGTCATTCCTGAATGTATCCTGCCAAAAGTTTATGATTATTCCTCAAATGATGTAATTTCTACTGTAATTGTAGACAACAAAACGTTTAAAGTTGCCATTGAAACGTCTGACGGTAATGTTGGTTTTACCGTTGGTCTTGACGTAATTGTTGCTCAGTTATAGTTGAAGGCAGGTTGTATTTTGTTATTTACAAAAGGTTTTGGTCATTTTTTCCATTTAAAAATTTTTGGAAAAAACGGCGTTGAAATTTTTTTTCCTGATGTGGATGTCGATGAGGTAACCTGCATTTTGTTAATTAACTATATATTCTATATATGTTAATGTAATACATGTTGTATAACTAATTTGCAGGTTGAAGTTGCACCTATCGATGCTGAAAATGAGGTTGATGAACAAATACATGGTGGTGTTCGTCGTTTTACTCGTATGGTTGGTGAACGTTATTTTGTAAGTGTTAATATCATTTTACAAACCACTGGAAAACAAGTTTTACAATTGTTTGTTACTTAATAAACATTGTTATTTTACAGAACATATTTATTAATAATTTGATTTTTTCAACAATACAGAGGATTCCTGATCCTGTTTCACGGATGGCTAGACTTGATGAAGGTTTAAAAGATATAACCGTGAGGCTTATGAATCTGAATCCACCAAAGCAAATTACCAACGGTACTAGACGTGAAAAAAAAAGCGGCGGAGGTTGGCGATACGCGTTAACCTGTTGGAAGAAGTTCATGAAAGCTGCTAGAATTAAGGTCCGTGACACGGTTGACTATTGTTTTGATGAAAATGAACAGGTGTTGATTGTTGAACGAGTTGTACGTTACGTTAGCCGTAGTCATTAGTTATATGACATTTAGGGCATGTTTGGTAGCCTTTCATATGTTAGATATTAAGTTTTTATATGGGTTTTTTCGTTTTGGACATTTGTTATGGTTTTTAATTTCAAGTTATTATATTTTTTTCATATTATTAATTTCGTTTTAACCACTCATTTGTCATGTGTTGAAAGTTTAATTTATGTGTTTAGTAGTTATTTATTAAATTTTATAAATCCTTAACTGATGCTAATGATGTTACAAATTTCTTCAAAAAAGTATATCAAACACTATGTTATGTTAATCAATTAAGCATTTTACATTATTTAAAATAATCTGGATCCCATTCTTTCTTTTTTTGTTTTTCATTATTGTACAGATAGTATAGTGTTATTATTATAAGATAGTATTATGAACCTTTAGTACTACATATAGAATAAATAGATAACACTATGATTGTCATTTTTAAACCTTTCATTATAGTTTTGACATGTTTCATTATAAGGTTTTTATATAACATTTAACATAAATAACCCAGTTTATATTCGTTTTAATTATAGAAAGTCAAATATCAATTTGTATGTTGCAATTACAAAATTTCTTTCATAATTTGCAATTGATTAATCATAAAATTTCGTCCTTACTTTGTAATTTCAAACTTATAATTATGCAGACTCATTATTCATAAAAATGTAAAAAACTCTTTTATTTATATTTTAGTAAACGTTGTCAATTATGGAAAATATGATACAAATATAAAATTTTAAAGAATCATATTTATATATAGATTTTTAAATTTTTAAATTCGTAATATGCACTGGAAGTTATATATTTAATATGTGCAGTTTCCGTTTTTTACAAATTTGAATTTATGTTAATTCGTTTTATATAATTATAAATATACCGTTTCCTTATTTACTTTATTTTAAAAATGATGTTTATGTTGAGTAGAATTAGTAATAATATATTACTAAAAATATTAACTTTATTAATTTCATATAAATACATCATTTGTTTTCTTTTTAAGCCCAACTAATTTTTTTGCAACAGTCCTTTGATTTATTTGATTTCTTCTTAGCTATAATGGAGAACGAAGGTCAGATCACCTTGCTGAACGATATCGATGCTCTAAGCACAAACTACACTATCAAGGTTAAAATTGTTAGTTTGTGGAGGAAGAAGATGAGAGATAATGAAAGAGAGACATATCGTATAGATATGATACTGATGGATGAAATGGTAAATTATTTATTTAATTTTTTTTGTGTTAATTATGCTCAGTTTGATTGCATTTTTACATATCCTTTGCATGTTATTCTGTATTTACACACAGGGTACCAAGATTCAAGCTTCTTGCTTGCATAAGCTATTTTCAAAGTTTGAGAGGCATCTTAATGTTGATGAATGCCTTATCATTAAACGGCCATCTCTTGCTGCCAACACTGCATCTTTCAAGATTGTTCCTAACAATCAGAAGCTATCTTTTTATTATCATACCTTTGTCGAAAAGTGCAATATATGGGAAGGTCCGCAGTACGTGTTCAATTTTGTTCAGTTTAATGATGTTCTTTCCCAGAAAATTAAAGAGGGTACGACTGTAGGTATGTTTAGTTTTGATTTACAATCTTTATATAGCATTATATTTCTTTCCTGATTTTATAGATTTTTTTATGTTTATATATATGCTGACATGTATTTTATATTTTTGGTAGATTTCATTGGTTATGTTGGTGTGTGTTATAACATTGAGGAGACTAACAAAAAGGATGGTAGTAAAGGGAAACGCCTTAATCTTAAGCTTCAAGATCTTGAGTAATACATATTATAAATTGTGTTTAATTTATTTTTTTCCATTTTATTCTTTAAAGTTTAAAAAATCTTTTTAAACTTATATTTTTTTCTTATATTCTATTGTAGAGATGTTCAGATCGATTTAACTCTTTGGGATGATTATGCTAAGGACATGTATTCTTACATGGTTAGTGAAAAACGTGAAGCACATGTTGTCGTTGTTGTCCATTTTGGTGCTGTTAAGACATACAAAGGTATTTAAGTCATAGTTCATTTTATACCAAACAAATTTCAATAGATGATGTTAATTCGTATCAATTTTTTTTATTGTTTAAATTATTTTTACCTAACAATAGGCAAATGGGGATTTTCTAATAACTTTGATGGTTCACGACTTTTCATTAACGACAATTTTGATGACATGCTATCCTTCAAGCAAAAGTAAGTGTTATTATTTAAACATATTTTTTAAATTTTATAAACTTTAGGTATTGTTTGTAATTATTTTTAATTAAACATTTATGTTTATTCAAAATGTGTTTTAGGTATCTTGCAAAACTTGCTGCTTCAACTGAGTCAAGTAGCCATGCTGGGTCATATATGATGTCTTCTGTCGAAGATGAATTTTTAAAGAATGATGTTTTTTCACCAATTGCTTATCTTGCATCAATCTTAGAGGTTTTCCTTAACATTTCATGTTTTAGTTGGTATATTTTAACAACATATTAATGAATTTTTTTCTTTTATTATATTAAAAAGCCAAAGAAAGTTGTTGTTGGAACTATTGTAGCAATCGCTTCAGACAAGATGTGGTATTATGATGGCTGTAACTATTGCAAGTCCAAAGTTGAGCAGAAGTTTGAAACCTATGATAAGGATGATGGAACAAGTGATGTTAGAGATGAGAAATTGTTTCAATGTTCTAACAAGGATTGTAATGGAAAAGAAGTTTTCCCGCTGTCCAGGTAAAGTGTTTGTTAGTCATACTTCTAATTATTGTTCATACAACAACAACAACGTAGATCGTCTATATTATCTATTCACATATGTTTGTTAATTATTTATATACCGTTTGTTAAGGTTTAAAATACCGGTTCGCGTTCAAGATTCAACCGGTACTGTAACGCTTACATTATTTGACCATGAGGCTTTGAAGTTTGTTGGGAAAACTGCAAAGGAACTTATAGCAATTCAGGACGAGGTTATATTTAGTTATACATTATATTTATATAAAATAAATTTTAAACATTTATTGTGATGACACATTATATATTTTTTTTAATATAGTTATTGAAGACAAATGATTTTCCAAGAGAATATCCAGTTGAATTTGAAACGTTGGTTAACCTAAAGTGTGCTTTCGTGATTAAAGTAACTGACTTTAATATTGTCAATGTTGTTGAGAATTATGGAATATCATTTGTTACGACTGATGATGACATCTTGGATAAGCTGAACAAAAAATTTAAAATTGACCAAGTAAGTGATTGTTTTATTAATATACAGTTGCACTTTGAAAACCGTTTAAAATATGTTGAACTATTTGTTGTTTGCTTATCATGATTTCACAGCTTGATGTTTCTGATTCTTTTGGTATGAGCCAGTCTGAGTTCCAAACTTCTGGTGGTGAATGTTTTAAGGTATAACTTAAAAAAAATAAAGTTATATATAAGTTTATAGTTGTCTTAGTTATAATTTGTTTATTTCTTTAGGATGCTGATTCTTACACTGGGGATAACACCACACCTGTTTCAAAGGATTATGTGGGTGACTTGAAACAATCATCTTCTGATATGAAGCGTAACCTTGATGATGTTTATTTGAATGAAGAGGGATTGGCGTCGTCAGCAAGTAAGCCTCGCATGTGTGTTGAGAAGAATTGATAAAGAAGATATGGCAAATGGTGGTTTTAATAAAAAAAAAACAATTTATTTGGTTTTTGAATATTGGTATTTTGTTTTGTTCGTATGAGTTTTTGATGTTTGAAGACAGTTTATGTTTTACCTATATATCGTCACTTTTTGAGTTATCCTATAATATTTTTGGTTGAGAATTATGTTTGGTTATATTCTTTATTGTATGAGACTACGTTGATTACTTTTATATTTTTTTAATGTAATAATGCGATAAGCCTAAATAATGGAAAAATAAAAATTTTTTTGTGTATTAGTTAGACTTTATATATATAGATTATAGTTTTACTATTCCGTTACAATTCATGATTCATTTTAAGAAATATGTTAATCATGTCAATTTTTACTATTCAGTTACATTTCTAAACTTTTTTTTAGAAATTTCGTAATTTTAGCAATTCTATTTTTACTAAATGACACAATATCTTCAAATTTCGAAACTAATAAATATAGAATTGTTTTCATATTTATGATCATTAATTTGATTACAATTTATTTTTGTAATGTATATTATGAATTCCATAAATAACTTATACCTTAGGTCTATAAACTCAAATACTTCACAAACTTTTGAAACATCTTCATACTTATCTGAATTTGCATTCTTAGCTTCCTTCTACGGTTGAATAATTTATTTTCATCATTCTTTACATTTCCAGTAAGTTTTTATATAGTTCGTTATAATTTTATTTATATTTATTCATGCGTTTGGTTTTCATTGTAAACCTATTAGTTTTTTTGTTGTAGTTCTTTGTGTTGGTTAAAAAATGCATAATAGGGTTGAACAACTTACGTCGTATTCTTCTGAACGTCCACATATTGGCCTTGATAATAAATGTAAGTGTTTTTTTTTTCTTTTATCTCAAACATTTTAAACAGTATTCAATTTTTTTTTGAAAACGTTTTATGTTATAAATTCTAAATTTGTTTTCTTCTTATTTATTTTTTTTTATTGTTTATTTTTTTGCATTTTAGCTGAGCAAGCTAAATGTTATCGTTCGTTAAGAAAACTATATCTTGATAAGAAGAAATCAAGTGCAGATGCATTTCCGGATTATTTTTTTAGAGGTAAATTTTATATCATTTTTCTATGCATATATGTTTTGATTATATTTAATAATATTTAAGTTGTATATATCACATTTGTTGTAATTAAGTAAAGTAATTTTTTTTTACTATTGTATTATTTTTAATGTTTACTTTTACATATGTCAAATTTTATTCTTTATTCTATTTTTATATTATAGCGGTAGAGGCTAAACACAGGCGCAAGTTAAGAAAACTAATACTTGATAGTAAGAGATCAAAGATTACTAAAAAATTCATTTCTCGAGGTGGTGCTTCAACGTCGTCATCATCAACACGAATCCTTTTAAATAACAAAGAGAATTTAACTCCCAATTTTTCAATCACAACCTTTCCTCCCGAATCTTCAAATGTTAGAGGGACAAGTAAGTTTAGATTTATATTAGATAATGTTACAAATTTCACATTACTAATTTAGTTCGTCAACTCCAGTTCGTTTATATTACATATTATATAATGATTGTTTATATCTTATTAGGTAATCCTTTAAATTCATCCGTTAGTGCAAGATCTTCCATTGTTACACATTCTACTTTGAAGAAGAAAGGAAATGTACTACAAGATCAGTTTACAACACCCAACCGTACACCGTTTGCAAACATAGAAAACATAATCCCAGGTTTGTAAATTAAAAAAAACAGTTAGTACTTGGTGATGTTTCACATTTTGTTTGTTTTTACTACATATACTATTTGAACTAATTATTTTTAAAATACGTATTTGTATTTTATTTTTTGTTTTTTATGAAATAATTATAATTATTCGAGAAATGTAGCTTATTCATCTGTAGCATTTTCAGATCATAATAGAAAGACAAATGTTTTGCAAGATTCTTCTACCTCAACACGACGAAATACGTTGTCAAACAAAGAAAACATAACTCCAATATCGTGTATTACAAACATACGTTCTCAACTTCAAAGTGTTCCGGATTTTTCTAATGCTATGTCTTCTTTGAATCGTATATCACATGGTAAATATTATAATTATATTATTACATACAGGTTTAACTGTTTAATTCATATACTTAACGAAAAATTATTTTTTCTTTTTTATTCAGATAATGTTGCAAGCTCTTCAACTTTACAATTGAATGACTGCTATTCTGTTAATCCCAGAATAAAGAATAAACGTAACACAACATCTTCGACCTCAAAATTTAGTTCGATACAAAAACTGTCTTCTGGAAAGCGTAGACTTATTCATAAACCAATTGAAATAGAACCGATACCAATGGCTGTTCTTGATTCTGATGATGAAAATCATGTTCACAAGGTTGTGTTAGACACCACGAAAGGTGTATCTAAAGGTAAGTGATTAATGTTATTCATTGTTATTTCATATTTTATTTTACCTACTTTATTATTCAATTTATGTTAAATGTTCAGATTATGTTGACCATGGTGACCAATCTCTTACGTGTGGTTTATGCTTTGCAAAGTTATGGCCAACCGAAGGTGGAAAGGGTCGCATTACACTTCAAAAGCAAACATATAGCTTATGTTGTGGATATGGTAAAGTTGACTTGCCTGAATATAAAGATTCTGATCCATCTTATCAGATGCTTTTTCGATGTTTAGATCAGGAAAGCAAGTTTTTTCTTAAAGAACATAAGACGCTACAATTCTATGTTTTCCTTTACTTCAATGGGAGGAAAAGTAGATACTAAAATAAACAAAGGTAATGCTCCATTTGTTTATAGAATCAGCGGTCAGAATGCACATAGTATGGGTAGTCTTCTTCCTAAGCACGGAGACCAGCCAAAATTTTCACAGCTTTATAACTATGATACTGAGAATGAGCTTGCTAATAGAGAGTTGTTATTCGGGTATATTTTATTTCTTATCAGTATCTTAAAATTAAGTTACAATGTAGAATTATATTTTTTCCATTTCAACGTTTCAAACTGTAATTTAAAACGTATCATTTTCTTACAGTGATTCTTCAAGCAAAGCATCTATAAGGGCAAAGGAACTTGATGTTAAATTTATAAAGTTTCTTACGAACATGTTAGATTCTACAAATATGTTGGTTAAAACTTACAGGATGGTACGAGACCATCTACATGAGAATCCTAATGTTACCCTTAAGCTTCGTATAATATCACAGAGAGATCGGGATGGTAGGACTTACAATTTACCTACGTGTTCTGAAGTTGCTGCTTTAATAGTTGATGAACCTGATCTCAAGATAGAAAGCCGTGATATTATTGTCGAAAAGCGTTCTGGAGTTCTTAAGTGTATTAGCGAGTTACATCCTTCTTATCTTGCTCTACAGTATCCAATTCTTTTTCCGTACGGAGACGATGGCTATAGGATTAACATTCCTCATAGGGATTTTGGTCCTAATACAAAGAAGACAAGACCAACTTGTACGATGAGGGAGTTTTTTTCTTATAGAATTCAGGATAGGCATAACAAGTTTTCTCTAATTCTTAATGCAAGGAGGTTGTTTCAGTAGTTTTTAGTCGATGCCTACACAATGATTGAAAGTGAGAGACTAAACTACATTCGTTTTCAGCAAATCAAACTGAGATCTGATTCGCTTAACAGTCTTAAAAATGTTCAAGACGTTGGTCAGAGTGATTTGAGTCATACAGGACAACCTGTTATATTACCGTCATCTTTTACTGGTGGTTCTCGCTACATGATGCAAAATTACTTGGATGCTATGGCGTTATGTAGGACGTATGGGTATCCAGATTTCTTTATTACAATCACATGTAATCCGAAATGGCCTGAGATTGTAAGATTTATTGGTGACTCTTCAATTAAGCCAGAAGACAGACCTGACATACTTTGTCGATTGTTTAAGATGAAACTTGATGAATTGATAAAAGATATGAAGCAAAAAAAAAATTTTGGCGATATTAATGCAGGTATGTCAATGCTACACCTACTTTCATTTTATACAAATTTTTGGTTTATTTTTATACATTTTATTTACTATTTTTTACTAATCGTTAGTATATTTTTTTTTTTGTGTAGTTGTTTACACAGTTGAGTTTCAGAAGCGTGGTTTGCCACATGCGCATATTTGCTTATTTATGAAAGCTAATCATAAGCTTCCTACGGTTGAACACATCGATCCCTTTATCTCAGCTGAAATTCCTGATAAAAATGAGGATCCTGAGTTGTATTCTCTTGTGAGTGACTTTATGATTCATGGTCCTTGCGGACATGCCAACATGAAATGTCCATGCATGGTTGGGAACCGTTGTTCTAAAAATTTCCCAAAGCGGTTTTTGGAATCCACTTCCATTGATTCTGATGGATTTCCCGTTTATAGGAGAAGAGATTCTGGTCACACGGTTGTGAAGAAGGGTGTTACTTTGGACAATAGGAGTGTAGTTCCATATAACAAAAAGCTTCTTAAAAGATATCAGGCGCACATCAACGTGGAGTGGTGCAATCAGGCTGGCTCAATTAAGTATTTGTTTAAATACATTAATAAAGGACCTGATCGAGCCACTGTTGCTGTTTTTGATTCAGACAGAGGTCCCGATGAGGAGATCCCAAAAGATGAAATTAAAGAATATTACGAAGCTAGATATGTTTCCGCATGTGAAGCCAGCTGGAGAATATTTGCCAATGATGTCCATTATAGGTATCCTTCTGTTATGAGATTACCCTTTCATCTTCCAGGACAACAAAATGTTGTATTTAGTTGTGACGATGATATTGAGGATGTCCTAAACAAACCTCAAGTAAATTCCTCAATTTTCTTAGAATGAATGAAGATGAACAATTCTAAGCCTGAAGCAAGAGAACTTATGTCACACCCCGACCACGTAGAACATACAAAACGTGGCGGAAACGTCGAGGAGTGTTGAAACAGAATTAATGTTTCACAACCATGGGAATTAAAGTTTCGTTTTATTAAACAAATATGAGAGTTTACATAGTTTTAAACAAGAAACAAAGAGTACATAACATAAATTAACTAGTTCTTGTCTCGTTTTAAGTCACTAAGGCACAGGTCCGCCTAAGTAAGTCTTGATAAGTCCTATGCATCATCTCCTGAAAAACACATGTGAAAATAGGTACGTCAGCATAAAAATGCCTATGAGATACATAGGTTTTGTGAAAATAGGTTTCATGACTTATGTTTGAGAAAATGTTTAGTCATGAACCTTGTAATTTGCTTTGTTTTGTAAATCATTTGAAAAACGATACGATCAGATGATATGTATAAATAAATGTAAGGTTAAATGGATAACCATGTAAAATGAGTTTGTATAAGATAAGTTGTTTGTAAAACAATGTCTTGTGAAAAGTATGTTATTTGTATAAAATGTTCTATGTCTCAAACTGAAATGATTCAAATAACGCTACGATATGTAATACCATACAAACACTTATATATAGGAAGTACCAGCGGCGTATCCACCATGCTTGTATCATATTACACACGCCTCGTTACTTAATCACTTACTCAAACCAAACTACCAATATAAAATGTTCATGTCTAATGTAAATCATGTAATATGTATCCAAAATGTAAGCATGTGATGAATAACAAAGGTACTAAGTATGCAACAATAGACATACGTAGCATGTGACCTGTACTAAGTATGCAACAATAGACATACTTAACATGTGACCTGTACTACGTATACAACAATAGACATACGTAGCATGTGACCTGTACTACGTATACAACAATAGACATACGTAGCAAGTAATGTAATGTAAAACGATGTACTAAGTAATGCACACAATGGGCACACCTAGCATGAAATGTAATGAAATCATGTACTATAATGTACTAATGAACATAGCAGGTATATGATGTGAAAACATGAAAGCATGAAAGTAACAAGTAGGCACATGTGTTCCACCCCAAAACAGTTTGGAAAACAGTAAAAGAGGGGTCTATGTACTCACTTGAGATTGCTTAGTAGTCCTTGAGTAACAACCAAACAATGCTAGAGATCGCGGATATCAAACGGCACCTACTATAGGTAACTATGTTAATAAACCGGACCTAAATCGGAAGATCTGATAGAATGAGGGTTCGTAAACCAAACGAGTATAGAGACTCGTGTCATATGGTTTAACGAAGCCTACATACTAAATGAAACCTTAATCTAAGTGCTTACGACCCATTACGACCCGTTTAGGTAGCTTATGCTACTTTAACGCGTCGTGCGCGTGAAACGCGTTCGGACCGTCTAACTAGTCCTATGACAAGTGTTATATGCCTAAACATGTTACATAATCAGTTATGTGACAAAGGTTTAGGTTACATATGCTTAATTACCAATTATACATGAAAAGGGTATTCTGGTAATTTACCTAAGGCATATAAACTACCTATCATACAACTACTCAAACGATGTGACCATAGGGTATAACCTCGGAAGGTTAGTCCCTACCTACTATGGTCACCTAATGTGTTTGGTCGGATCCTAATGATCGACCAAATGGGTCGGGTTCGAGGTATAAGCGATTTATCAGATCGCTTACCCTACGACCCTAGACAACGTGGTAATCAGTAGGCATAGTCCCAAGGGACTATAACCATCGTGATTACAATCACGTTGCGAAGTTCAAACGAACTTCGCATTGACCATTACTGGTCAACGCTGAAAGTCAAACAAAGTTTGACTTTCACACTCGAAAAGCAATAAAATAAGGAAAAGAACGAAAGAATACTTACGAAGGGTCCCCGAATGCTAATTTCGATCCGAGAATCTCAGGTATGAAACAATGGTTTCAACTTAGAGTTTCTAAGATCAAAATTCTAGTGATTATGAAGCATGGGGGGTGGGGTATTTATAGTAAAAGGTCCACCGTTAAGATCGTTTCATGGAAAACGTGCCTTAATCCCACCCGTACAAGTGTCGGGACCTTATGGTAGCTCAAATACATCCTTATCAGCTGACTAAGCATCATAGAATGTGTGGTGGTGGATCAAACAGCTGCAAACAGGCTGTTAAGTACTCTGCATCTGGTCTGCAGACCCCATACGCATCGTAGGGCAAAAACCCATACGCATCGTAGGCCACAAGTTTGGCAGATTTACACTTTTGGTCCCTGTTATGCAATAAGGTCATTTTTGACACGTTTAAGGCCCGTTAACCCCATTTCAAAGCTCTAAAATGAAGTTAAAGTATAGGGAACTTAAAACATGCTCAAAAATATCTCGGATGTCGGTTCGTTTGGCCGTACGATCGCGATGTTCGCTTAATTACGACGGAATGTGCATAAGCGCGAAAAACGATCCAAATGACGCGACGAATGGATTTTTCTTATGGCGAACACTAAAATAAAATATTTTAGTGCTTACATAAATTTTTGGAAGTCCGGATGTATTCAGAACGTAAGTTATGCGTAAAAATGCAAACTTGTGCACTTTTTGACACTTTTAGTCCCTGAATGACCCAAAAGTTTATTTTAGCACACCGAACCCCTTAAAGCCTATTTCTAAGCTATGTAAAGGATATTTAAGGTGTGTTTAACTTATGGTCATGTTCCGGAATGTCTGTTACAGTTCAAATTGGCATACTTTCGCAGTTTGTCAAATTCAGTCCCTGTAAGCGAATAAACTTTGATTTCACCACACCAAACCTTCCAAAACTTATATCTAAGTTATGTAAAGGTTATTTTAGGTATGTTAAGCCTATTCACTATTCCGGAGTGTTCGTTGGATTAAACTGGTTATATCTACACATCAGAGCGCGTATAACCCTCCAGAAAGCGATTTAAAGCTTGAAATCGAACAAGAGTCGATATGTGCAAACGATACACATATTTTTACAAATCCCAAGTATGAAATACAATATTTCATTGGTTTGGCATTTGATTGATGGTTGGAGTGACACAGGTGTCACAGTCTCCCCTACTTTAGGAAATTTCGTCCCGAAATTAATTCGTAGGAGTCTATCTGTGGCTTTGTGTGAAGTAACCATCAAAGATAAGCAAGGCATAATCCTGTTATTTCTCTTTAACGGACATTTTTCAGAATTGAAAAATGAACGGAGTTATTTTCAACAGGCATTCTTCAGAAACGAAAATGAATGAAATGAGTCTTTTTCCACAACCTCTTCAGAACCGAAAATGAACAAAATGAGTCATTTTCCACAACCTCTTCAGAACCGAAAATGAACAAAATGAGTCATTTTCCACAACCTCTTCAGAACCGAAAATGAACGAAATGAGTCATTTTCCACAACCTCTTCAGAACCGAAAATGAACGAAATGAGTCATTTTCCACCACTTCTTCAGAACCGAAAATGAACGAAAAGAGTCATTTTCCACCATTTCTTCAGAACCGAAAATGAACGAAAAGAGTCATTTTCCACCACTTCTTCAGAACCTAAAATGAACGAAAAGAGTCATTTTCCACCATTTCTTCAGAACCGAAAATGAACGAAAAGAGTCATTTTCCACAACCTCTTCAGAACCAAAAATGAACGAAAAGAGTCATTTTCCACCATTTCTTCAGAACCGAAAATGAACGAAAAGAGTCATTTTCCACCACTTCTTCAGAACCGAAAATGAACGAAAAGAGTCATTTTCCACCACTTCTTCAGAACCGAAAATGAACGAAAAGAGTCATTTTCCACCATTTCTTCAGAACCGAAAATGAACGAAAAGAGTCATTTTCCAGACACACGACCAAACTAGCTGTGGTTTCCGTGCACTGAATTCCATAATTATGTATGCATCCATAATTACGCAATTCCTTGCATAGTCCGCACAATTTGCTTGTAATGTGAAGGGGAGGAAAATCAAACCTGTGATGAGTGTGACTAGACTACCATAGGGTCCTTTTAATTAGATCGACAAATGATCCTTTTAATTAGGCCACCAAGGAGTCCTTTCAGCTATATCATCACATGATATTCCTAACCAGATTTTTGGATCAATCTGTTTACCTAGACCACTCAGGGGTCTAATTATGGAATAGTACAATATAATCCAAGGGTCTTTACTATTACGTAAAAGCCCATTGAGGATTTAATATAGTACCTTTGGATATCCTACTATGAATTCCTTATACGAAGATATGGAAGATTCTACGAGGGTTTGGATAACAAGAATTTGGATCACACGAAAACATTAAAGAGAACACATAAGCACAAAATCACATAGTTGTTTAACTTGTTTATTAATTTGTTATCTTTGGACGCGGATACTTAAAGCACACCAGGAATCCAATTCGTGGATTTCATTTGGCACTTTAATCATTTCAAAAATCTATCTATGAAGATAGGATAATCTTAAAAGGAATTCGGCTTTATCCTTATTGAATTGTGATGTACGTATTGAATCATACAAAGAATTCAATTAAGGACTCCGATGAATGATACCCATCCACAAGGATCTAATTATGAGGATAGAAAGATCCTACATGGATTTTTGGAGTTTGTGTAACGGGAGGTGTTCCGACACCTTGCACTAGGCGTGCTTACGTCGATACACAAGGTAGAAAGTTCATGAGGTTGAGGCGCTAGATATGTCAAGCGACATATGAAGCAGAGTTTGAAGGTTGAGCAACAGCAGGATTTGTAACAGCTTTGCTTTGGATTGCAAGGCGGCACATGTTAACCAAATGTCTCCATCGTCCACCGTGGGTACATTTGAAACAGGGTATTTGGTTCGGATAATGGCAGTGGTATTAATTGCACCAAGGAACAGTTCCCTTTATACAGCTTCATCCCTGAGACAAGTCATGGGGATAGCTAAATCATCGGTCCTCTGGAGTATGACGCCTATTTGCTGGGTAGTTGCAGCACCTGGTTCGGACATTGTTGTTGCGATGAAGAAGCATCTTGAAGATAACGAAAGGCATAGGAGGAAATAAGCGAAAGATAGTCAAAAGAGAATAACAACACATGAAGATTGTGACCATTTGTTTGTTACCAAAGGCAAACAAATGAGATGGTGACTAATCAAAGTAAATGGGTCAATATAATGTATCGCGAAGACATGCTCGCCTATAAGTGAACACTCATCCCAAGAATTCCCAGGTAAGCACAACTGGTCTCGCGTCTGATGAGATGTATACGAAGTGCTTGCCTAGACAGAAAACCCAGAATACAGGCATTCACCCTTCCAGTTTGCACGTGTTCACATTATTAAAAACCCAAAACCTTGACGAGATTTTTAAAATTCAAAGGGGTTCAAAACCATATAACAGAGGGTTTAAAACCTAGTAATCAATCATCCTAGAACAGATGATTAGTTTTCAAAGCAGTTTTGAAATTTATGTTCTTATTGTGGTCGTCGCCTAAGGATAGGTGACGGTATTGTTTTATGACTAAACGCAAGTAAACTCGCGTTAGGGTCCTAAGAAGGTTATAGACTAGGTCAAAGCATTACTAATAACCTAATTCCCTATAACCATTGGCTCTGATACCATCTTTTCTGTCACACCCCGACCACGTAGAACATACAAAACGTGGCGGAAACGTCGAGGAGTGTTGTAACAGAATTAATGTTTCACAACCATGGGAATTAAAGTTTCGTTTTATTAAACAAATATGAGAGTTTACATAGTTTTAAACAAGAAACAAAGAGTACATAACATAAATTAACTAGTTCTTGTCTCGTTTTAAGTCACTAAGGCACAGGTCCGTCTAAGTAAGTCTTGATAAGTCCTATGCATCATCTCCTGAAAAACACATGTGAAAATAGGTACGTCAGCATAAAAATGCCTGTGAGATACATAGGTTTTGTGAAAATAGGTTTCATGACTTATGTTTGAGAAAATGTTTAGTCATGAACCTTGTAATTTGCTTTGTTTTGTAAATCATTTGAAAAACGATACGATCAGATGATATGTATAAATAAATGTAAGGTTAAATGGATAACCATGTAAAATGAGTTTGTATAAGATAAGTTGTTTGTAAAACAATGTCTTGTGAAAAGTATGTTATTTGTATAAAATGTTCTATGTCTCAAACTGAAATGATTCAAATAACGCTACGATATGTAATACCATACAAACACTTATATATAGGAAGTACCAGCGGCGTATCCACCATGCTTGTATCATATTACACACGCCTCGTTACTTAATCACTTACTCAAACCAAACTACCAATATAAAATGTTCATGTCTAATGTAAATCATGTAATATGTATCCAAAATGTAAGCATGTGATGAATAACAAAGGTACTAAGTATGCAACAATAGACATACGTAGCATGTGACCTGTACTAAGTATGCAACAATAGACATACTTAACATGTGACCTGTACTACGTATACAACAATAGACATACGTAGCATGTGACCTGTACTACGTATACAACAATAGACATGAAAGCATGAAAGTAACAAGTAGGCACATGTGTTCCACCCCAAAACAGTTTGGAAAACAGTAAAAGAGGGGTCTATGTACTCACTTGAGATTGCTTAGTAGTCCTTGAGTAACAACCAAACAATGCTAGAGATCGCGGATATCAAACGTCACCTACTATAGGTAACTATGTTAATAAACCGGACCTAAATCGGAAGATCTGATAGAATGAGGGTTCGTAAACCAAACGAGTATAGAGACTCGTGTCATATGGTTTAACGAAGCCTACATACTAAATGAAACCTTAATCTAAGTGCTTACGACCCATTACGACCCGTTTAGGTAGCTTATGCTACTTTAACGCGTCGTGCGCGTGAAACGCGTTCGGACCGTCTAACTAGTCCTATGACAAGTGTTATATGCCTAAACATGTTACATAACCAGTTATGTGACAAAGGTTTAGGTTACATATGCTTAATTACCAATTATACATGAAAAGGGTATTCTGGTAATTTACCTAAGGCATATAAACTACCTATCATACAACTACTCAAACGATGTGACCATAGGGTATAACCTCGGAAGGTTAGTCCCTACCTACTATGGTCACCTAATGTGTTTGGTCGGATCCTAATGATCGACCAAATGGGTCGGGTTCGAGGTATAAGCGATTTATCAGATCGCTTACCCTACGACCCTAGACAACGTGGTAATCAGTAGGCATAGTCCCAAGGGACTATAACCATCGTGATTACAATCACGTTGCGAAGTTCAAACGAACTTCGCATTGACCATTACTGGTCAATGCTGAAAGTCAAACAAAGTTTGACTTTCGGACTCGAAAATCAATAAAATAAGGAAAAGAACGAAAGAATACTTACGAAGGGTCCCCGAATGCTAATTTCGATCCGAGAATCTCAGGTATGAAACAATGGTTTCAACTTAGAGTTTCTAAGATCAAAATTCTAGTGATTATGAAGCATGTGGGGTGGGGTATTTATAGTAAAAGGTCCACCGTTAAGATCGTTTCATGGAAAACGTGCCTTAATCCCACCCGTACAAGTGTCGGGACCTTATGGTAGCTCAAATACATCCTTATCAGCTGACTAAGCATCATAGAATGTGTGGTGGTGGATCAAACAGCTGCAAACAGGCTGTTAAGTACTTTGCATCTGGTCTGCAGACCCCATACGCATCGTAGGGCAAAAACCCATACGCATCGTAGGCCACAAGTTTGGCAGATTTACACTTTTGGTCCCTGTTATGCAATAAGGTCATTTTTGACACGTTTAAGGCCCGTTAACCCCATTTCAAAGCTCTAAAATGAAGTTAAAGTATAGGTAACTTAAAACATGCTCAAAAATATCTTGGATGTCGGTTCGTTTGGCCGTACGATCGCGATGTTCGCTTAATTACGACGAAATGCGCATAAGCGCGAAAAACGATCCAAATGACGCGACGAATGGATTTTTCTTATGGCGAACACTAAAATAAAATATTTTAGTGCTTACATAAATTTTTGGAAGTCCGGATGTATTCAGAACGTAAGTTATGCGTAAAAATGCAAACTTGTGCACTTTTTGACACTTTTAGTCCCTGAATGACCCAAAAGTTTATTTTAGCACACCGAACCCCTTAAAGCCTATTTCTAAGCTATGTAAAGGATATTTAAGGTGTGTTTAACTTATGGTCATGTTCCAGAATGTCTGTTACAGTTCAAATTGGCATACTTTCGCAGTTTGTCAAATTCAGTCCCTGTAAGCGAATAAACTTTGATTTCACCACACCAAACCTTCCAAAACTTATATCTAAGTTATGTAAAGATTATTTTAGGTATTTTAAGCCTATTCACTATTCTGGAGTGTTCGTTGGATTAAACTAGTTATATCTACACATCAGAGCGCGTATAACCCTCCAGAAAGCGATTTAAAGCTTGAAATCGAACAAGAGTCGATATGTGCAAACGATACACATATTTTTACAAATCCCAAGTATGAAATACAACATTTCATTGGTTTGGAATTTGATTGATGGTTGGAATGACACAGGTGTCACAACTTACTTATGTTGAGTTTCCTTCAAAATATGTGTGGAAGTTAAAAGATCGTTGCTGGCAGCAACGCCAGAATTATGTTGTTATTGGGAGAATTTATTCTGTGTCTCCTTCTCTTGGTGAGGCTTATTACCTACGAATTCTTCTTACTAAGGTTAAAGGGCCACGATCATTTGAAGAAATCAGAACATATGATGGTGTTGTGTATCCTACTTTTAGGGACGCGTGTTATGCACGTGGCCTGTTAGATGATGACAATGAATATATCGAGTGTATTAAAGAATCCAGTTTTACTGGAAATGGTCATTATCTTCGTTCTTTGTTTGGAACACTTCTATTGTCTAATACACTTTCAAGACCTGAAGTTGTTTGGGAAAAAACGTGGGAGCTATTGTCCGAGGACATTTTATACAATATGCGGAAAGATTCTGGCATGAGTGGTATGTTTTTAAGCCTTTTGTTATGTTTTGTGATGTTATATTAACAAGTTGTTTCGTTATATTAAATAAATTTCGTTTTCATTGTAGGATTCGTTGTTTCTGACGAACGTTTAAAGAATATAACGTTGTCAAAAATTGAAAAATTCCTTCTTCGTAATGGATCCAGTTTGCACAGGTTCTCACCAATGCCTTATCCTGATGATGACTATCTAATGTCCGAGAGCAACCGTCTGATAAACGAGGAGCTTTCTTTTGACATGGATGAAGTTAGGGCTGAGTTCAATAATCTTCACAGGTCTCTAAACGACGATCAAAGAGCAGTGTATAATGAAATTATGGATGCTGTTCGAAGTGGGAAGGGTGGTGTGTTTTTTGTGTACGGTTATGGTGGTACGGGCAATACTTTTCTGTGGAAAACTTTAGGTGCTTCCATTCGATGCAATGGACAGATTGTTATCAATGTTGCTTCAAGTGGTATTGCATCTTTGTTGTTATCACGAGGTCGTACTGCTCACTCTCGATTTCATATTCCAATTAATCTCAATGAAGATTCGGTTTGCCATATCAAGCCTAATACTGAAGTCGCAAATCTTCTATACGAAGCCAAGTTGATTATTTGGGATGAGGCACCGATGGTACATAAACATGCTTTCGAGGCTCTTGATCGTACAATGAAGGATGTTTTGAGTGTGTTTGATTCACGAAATTCAGAACTTCCATTTGGTGGAAAAGCTATTGTCTTTGGTGGTGACTTTAGACAAATCCTACCTGTTGTACAAAATGGAAGCAGGCAAGAAATCGTAAATGCCTCTTTATGTTCATCCCATATCTGGTCCAGTTGCAAGGTGTTAAAATTGACAACCAACATGCGTTTGTCGGTTGGATCAAGTAGCTCAAACATCGAGGAGATAAACGAATTTGGTAAATGGCTTCTTGAGATCGGCGAAGGCAATGTTGGTGATTGTAACGATGGTGATGCAAATATTGAAATACCTGATCATCTTTTAATAACTGATGAAAATGATCCAATTCAAGGCTTGATTGACTTTGTATATCCTTCGGTGCTTCATCGTTTTAAAAACCGTGACTACTTTTCTGAAAGAGCTATACTCGCTCCTAAGAATGAAGTTGTTCAAGAGATAAATGATCGATTGCTTTCGTTGTTTCCCGGTGAAGAAGTAGAGTATCTTATCTCTGATAGTTTATGTCCGACAGAGGAAATTAATGATCCGTTACATCAAGATTTATATAATCCAGATGTCTTGAACAGTGTGAAAGTATCAGGATTACCAAATCATAGATTGGTATTAAAATTGGGTGTGCCGGTTATGCTTTTGAGGAATATTGATCAGCAGAATGGTCTGTGTAATGGTACGCGGCTTCAAATCACACGTCTTGGTAAACGTGTTATCGAGGCTGAGATATTATCTGGAAGTAATGTTGGTTCAAGAACTTACATCCCAAGAATTAGCATGATACCATCTGACAAGAAAATACCCTTTAAGTTTCAACGAAGGCAGTTTCCAATAACCGTATGTTTTGCGATGACTATTAACAAAAGTCAAGGACAATCTTTATCGAGAGTTGGTCTATACCTGAGAGACCCTGTGTTCTCACATGGTCAGCTTTATGTTGCTTTGTCGAGAGTAAAGACTAAAGATGGCGTTAAGGTTTTAATATTCGACAAAGATGGGAGGACAACAAATAAAACTGCAAACGTTGTTTACAAAGAAATATTCGGAAAATTGTAGTTTCAACTGTTGTTTTGAGTTTGATTAATCCTAACATCAATGTTTTACTAATTCTGTTTTATTATTTTTTTTCATACATATATGTTATCACTGTTGTTTTTCCTAATTGTCATGTTATTAATATATAATATTATTTTTTGTATATATAGACTTAACCTCATTGTTATATCAATATAAGACGATGTTTCTATGTATTAAATATAACATATAAACAAAAAGTAGACCAAGTAGATATTTATAAACACGGTTACATATTAAAAGTCCAAAGTACATAAAGATTGTAACTTTAAAACATGTTAACACAAAAATAGCATGGATCGTTTAAGGATGTTCATATTAGATGCTTATTGGAACGTTACGAATAGAACTACAAATGACGTTTACAAAGAGATATTCTCAAATTTATAGTTTGTTTTATAGTTTTACTTTTTTAATATTAAATTTCAACTGTCATATTATTCCTTGCTTTATTCCGATATTTGTCTTTACTTTTTACTTTAGAATTTTTTTTACATTACATTTGTAATATATGTTACATAAATTTTTTATAAACAATCTGAAGCACATATAAACAAACACATTTTAGTTTGTAAATAGATATATTTAAACATTGATAACCAACAAGTGTTTATACACGATACCAACTGTTAATTACATTCAAAAATATGGCACGTGGTTGGATGATATAATAGTAATTGTCTTTAACCTTAAACTACCTAGGAACAAAATAAAACATGATAACCATAGATGATTTGTCCAACCAAGACTAAACATAAAAACATGATCACAAAACAGTCATCATTTCTTCTACACAAAAACCTTCATCATTAGATTAGCTGTTAACATGCATTAACCCCATCCACGTGTGATAAGATCAGGAGATTTCCTGAACTTACAAATGTGAAATGCAGTGTCTCACCCAAACGAAGGCCATTCTCCTTCATGAACTTCGGCCAACCTTCTATTGCATACCTTACAGCATTTCCATTCTTCTGGCGCCTAAGATTCATTTTGATGGTTTTTCCATTCATGTTCCTGACTTTCAACTCATGCACTTTATTTCTGAATCCGGCAACTCTTACAACATCGGCAGGCATTCTCTGCATGAATGCCATATTTAACAAGTAAATCAGCCATATGCATGTTATAGTATTTCAGTTTATTATTGAGTATGTAAAAAAAACATACCATGCGGTTTTCTCCTTTCTGTGTGAAATCATATTTACCAATTTTCTCAACAGTATTTGTCCTTGCAACAACTTTTCCTTCAACATCCAATATCTTCAACGCATGATCATATCTCTTTCTTTTTTCGTTTACCTTATTTTATAAGACATACATTATATTTAGAATAATATCTAAAATTATAACAAATTTTGATCACTACATATTGTTATTTTCTCATATACGTACCATACGTTTCCGAGTTCTCTGTCCAACTGTTGAGACATTTGGCATTTCAACTTCTGTCCCACATATCAGCTCCTTACTGACATCTGCATGACAATATGCCTCTACCTGTTTTCCTTTCTTCTTAACCTGTTAAGAGAACCATTAAATTCAGTTAACAATAAGCAACGAGTATTAAATAAATATGTCTACATATATTAATGAAACTAATCATGTATCATTGTGTTTGAAATAATTACATCATCTTTTGTTGGTTTATTTGGCTCTTCTGTCATCGAAATCTTTGTTTCTACCTTCGACTTTTCTTTCCCATCAATCTTCTTATTCACCTCCTGTGTTTTACTATCTTCCTGAATCTGTGTATGATAGTTAATAAAATTACAAAATCGGATTGTAATGTATTTTAATCTACATAAATATAAGCTTTGTACCTCAGAAATCATCTCATCTATCGACTCATCATCATCACAGAATGTCTGGTATACAATAACATATTAGCAAAAGAGATGTATTTATTAGTAAACCGTTAGACTTGAAGTTGAAAATACTTACAAACTGGACGTTTTTGTAGTATGTGTCTTTAGGTATTTCCAGTAGAGAATCGTCTTCAGTTTCTTCTTTTTTGGTCAAAACAACCTCAACTCCTCGACGATAAATCTTTAACTCAAATGTTTTGCTGTCCGTCTTCATCAACAACATTATATCATCATCTTCTATCCCAAGATCATCAAATAACTTCAGACAACCTTTTGTAAAAACATAATTATCATTTATTTTGTCCGTCTCAACATTCCAAATCTGACATGCTGCACGTATGTTATAAAAATCGTTTACTGGCGTGTAAGAGTAACATTTTGTGACATAAGCTTCTGGAATAACCTGAAAAGTTATGTAGCATTTTACTCTCAAATATATACGTATATCATTTATTTTACATCTATAATACAAAAATAGATTCATAGATAGTCGTATACTTACTATTATCTTTAAAATGTCGTAACGGTTTACTGTTAAAAAAGATTCACCACAGATGTTCTCGACGAAACAATCCATTTCAATATTTTTATCTTCGATTATCCTTAAGCACAAGAATGTCTGCTTTGTTAACTGAAGATCCCTTACCACATTATTCCAACCATCAGTTATAACAGATTCCCCGCTTATACTTCTCAAATAAACTGGCCAACTTCTTCGACTTTCATGATGTATCATTACTTTAGTTCTTTGCCAATAATCACCATATACACTCTTAACAAAGTCAATTGGCAGCACCTGTGGTTAAATTTATGTTTTAGATATTATGTAACCCAATTTAGATATACTTTTTTTGTAACATTTGTAGCATACCAGTTTCATCGAGAAATCCTCATCTAACACAGTTACGCATGACGAAGTCATTTGTATATACCTGTAACATAGCATCTATATATTTGATTACAATATACAATATACAATAATACAATATACAATCTACATATAAACAATAAAAAAGGAACTGTTATCTGATCAATGTATTTGATTACAACTAAATAAATACTCTATTTACTTCATCAATTTATAACAACATACCTCTTTTTTTAGTGTTTAATCTTACTGTATACATATATTCTCATATATAATGAAAAAGAAAAGTATATCACTATAATGTAATCCTATTTCAATATAAGTCAAAAAAAATATTATCAATATTAAATTTTATGTAATCCTGATAATATATTCAATCATCCAAATAACAATGTTAAACAAAAAAAAATCATAACTTTTTTCACAAGAAGATCCACAAAATATATCAATCAAATTACTTTATTAACCTAAATTTTATACTTTTAAAAACATACAGTACAATCTAATCGTCTTAGATACACATAACATACACAACAAATAACAATGTTAATCAAGAAATTATATGTTCTAACTTATTCAATCATCCAAATAACAATGTTAATCAAGAAATTTGAATTTTGACAACAAGATCCACAAAATATATCAACCAAATCATCTAATTAAAAGAAATTATATACTTTGAAACACATGCAATAGAATCTAATCTCTTTTAGATACACATAACATACAGAACATTATATTTCATAAAAAAAAAATAAAACCTGATTTAACGTGTAATTTATCAAGAATCGCCGGAAACAAGTCGCTGAAGTGAAGCAAAGCGAAAATTGGGGTTCAAGTGATTTGTTAATAAGTGTGTAAATCAAAGAGAAGATTGCCGTTACATGATCGGAAAATAAGTCGGTAAACTTACTTTACCAATTTCTTCTTCAACCGTGGTTTTAAGTTGTCTTGAGCTTTGTGATTTTTGATTGAAGATGATAGAGTGTTGAAGGAGTATTGAGTTGATATGTGATGATTGTAGTAGGTATTTTAATTTTAATTTTTAAGTATTTATATTTTTATTTTGTATAAATCCGTTTATTTCAAAATTTGACCTTAAGGTTGTTTTTTTTTTTTTTTGCACATTATTTATTTGAATATTGTACATAAATAGGAAATAGATATTACCTAATGACTACCAATATTTTATAAATTCGTTAAATGTGTTAATTTTTTATTACTAGCAAGATTTTAGAAATCTATTAAATTTTTATTACTAGGAAGATTTTATAAATCTGTTAAATTTTTATTATTAGATTTTATAAATCTGTTAAATTTCTTTGCCAATATTTAGTTGAATAATTATTTACATAAATAGTTATAACAACTTTTTATTCTATATTGTTTTTAATTATACTTTGCCAATTTTCTCATATAAATACATACTCATTATTTTTTTGTTTCATTCTATGTGTTGCCAGTACTGTTCGATTGTTGGTCTTCTTTCTGAACTTTTGTGTTTCGGTTAACATGTATCGTCATGGTCCGTATTTTATCATAACTATACTTGATCCGCTATCCCTTCAACAGGTACATAAGTTTCATTATTATTTTATTTAAACTAATGATTAGTATTGTTTTATCTTTTACTAGAAAGAAATTTTCCCTTTCTTTTTTTTATTTTCAGGCTATACCTATATGTATGAGTAGATTTATATGGATGAATAAGTTAGAATCCTCAACTGTTAGTCTTAAATTTGATGAAAAGCATTCATGGTGTGTTGTTATCAAATTAATAGAAGATGTATTCTACTTTACGGATGGATGGTCTAAGGTTTTAAATTACTTTGGCCATGGATATTTCTTTATTATTTTCAACTATCTTGGAGATCGTACTTTCAAGTTCAAGCTCTTCTGTCATGATCCAAATAATGAGTGGGGGAAACCGTTTTGTAAAATTATTCAAAATCCTTTACAAAGTCCAATGGTACGTAATTTTATTATAGATTTTTTTTTCTTGATTTATTAAAAACATAATACTCATAAATTTGTAATAATTGATTTTTTACAGGTTCTACCAGATACTTTTCTTTCAAAACATTATGATTATCCTTTACCGGATAACAAGGTTATACTTAACGTATCCGAGAATCATAAATGGGAAGTCCGTATTAGAAAGATTGGTCCAAATTATTGTTTTGCTGATGGTTGGTTTAAATTTATTGAAGATCTAAGGTTAAATCCGGGGGATATTTTGTGTTTTAAAATAAACGACGTGAAACATTTTAATATTACCATATTCAATAAAGACGGTCGTCAAGTTTTGTTAAACAACACTCCTTTGATTGAGCCAGAATATGAACATATTAGCAATGTGGAAGGTTATCGACAAGTTAGTGACGATCCTAACTATCCCTTTTTCGCAATGACAGTAACTAATGAATTGGTATTATACTATGCTGTTTTATGTTTATTTTTTTGTTAATTTTTATTGTTTTCATTTAATAACATTTACAAATTTTTAATATTCTTACAAAATGTAGATCCTTCCCAAATTGATTACTGACTTAAGTGGTTTAAATGAGTTTTCGGAAGTAAAGATCAAAGTTGTTAAAGGAAATACTTGGGTTAAGAATCTTCGTACACACAATATTGATGGTCAAATAAGGTTTGTCAATCAATTTAATATCTTATTTATTATTTATCTTTTACCGTATTTGTATATGTATTACTAACAATTTTTTTCATATTTTATCTACCATAGGTACGGTGTTGTTGGATGGCATGATATACTTGAAGCTGAACATATTTCCTTAGGTGACGATTGTTTTTTCAACTGGTCGAAAACGAATTCCAAATTATTGGTTACGAAACTCCAGCAAGCATAAGTGATACAGTAATACAATTTCAGTTTTTATTTAAAACCCGAGAAAACATATATCTTACATTTACTTTTCGATCCCCCTTTATTTACGTTTGCGGTACAATGCGTTTCTTATTTTTAATATTTTAAATTCAGATTGCCATTATAATTTTATTCGTACAGTCCGTTTATGATAACTAACATAAATCATTTATATATGTATATATTTATTTGTTTAGAAAGATAGATTAACAACCCATGAGTATTCACGGGTTATAACCTAGTTTTGTATATAGTAGAAAATATATGGTTAATTATTTGATTTAGAAAACGTAGTTTACCAAGTCGTCGATGTATTGTGTAATATAGTCCGTAGTACATATATAGTCCGTATATTTGTCCGTAAGTCCGATTTTTCCGTAAGTTGTGTCCGAAGGCTCGGATCGTCCGTAAGTTGTTTTTAAGGTGTATTTATATGTAGTCTTGTAAGACTTTTAGTTGTAATGTGTCTTGTGTTGATTTGTACCATTGTATTCAAGTTCTTAGTTATCATACATATAACTAATACAAACAAATAACACATAGCACATAAGTTGTTAAGATAACTAAATATATATTTTCTCAAAAATATATATTTATAGCTAGTTTTGCTTTTATAAAAACTATTCTTTATAATATTTTTAATCTAACAAAGATTTTGTCAAAAATGATAGTTTTTATAACTCATGATTTTTAAGAAAATTGGCCATATTTCCAATGAAATATATGTTTAGCCATGTTTAATAAAACATATCTTTTTCTTATAAAATCACCAATAATATCCTCATATTTTTCTTAATAAAGACATCTGAGATTTATATCAAAATCTTAACAAGATGAAATCAATAACCTGTAGGGTTTTGGTATGAACATATCATAAGTGAACAAGTTCAAAATCCATGCTTTACTTCTAGTTTTAACAAACTTTTTATAAAAACCATCTTGTGTGTTTCTTTTTATAACTTTGTAAAAGTATTGTTTTTAGTGAAAAACTTTATGTACTTTAGCAAAATCAAAGATTTTGATCATCCATCTAAACATTTGTGTTTAACAAAACCCTTAAACATTTTCATGTACACTTGTTAGATTATGTTTTTAAACATCATCTAACAAGTTATTTATATGCTAATCATCAAAACTAGATCAAATATGCAAGTAATCATCCTTAAATCACAACATAAACAAACTTTTATATCATGATTATTATTTTGCTTGTTTGTATTTTCATATTATTTTGTATGATTATTTAGTTTATTACCTGTTCTTTAAACAAATAATACATAAATAAGTATGAAAAAGAGATTTTAGAAGCTTACTTCTAGCACTAATGGCTAGGGATGATCTTGATAATGATTAAAGAAATGAAAAAGTGTTGATCTTGGTGTTTGGAAGCTATGGAATGGATGGAAAGGCTTGCTTCTTCTTGTTGTTGCTTTAGATCTCCATAAGTATCTTCAAGCTCCATCTTGATTATCAAAAAGTGTTAAAATGGTGAAAGATTTTGGTGGGTGTTCTTGGCTAGAATATGGAGTTTGAGAGGATTTCTTAACTATGTGGAAGTGAAGGTGAAAAATGAGATGAAATGCTTGGAAGATTATGGTAACTAGTTGTTAAAGCCTTTCACTAACTTCACCACTTGGCCACTTGGTTAAACCACTTGCATCTAGCAAGATATTTGTGGAGACATGGTAAAAAGGGGGTCCCACACAAGTTTTGTGACCGTCAATAAGAGGGGGGGGGTACCCTTGCTTTGAACTTGGTTTCTTTGTTTAAGTGTTAGAATTTTAGGTGAAATGTTTGGAAACTTGTATGTGTAAGTGTTTAAGTGTTAAGAAGGTATTAAGTGACTATTACTAGACCATAATGATCCAAATAATACTAGATGGTCACTAAAAAAAGGATCCGATATTGTTCGGATATTTGTTTCGCATTGTTTCCGTTAGTCGTTATTTGAACGCTAAGCTTGTGTAACTTGTGTGAATTGATGTAGTTATTGGTTCGGATGATACCCGAAGGTATTATCATATGAATTCTATGTTAAACAACACTTTTGTATGTTGCAAAAATATTAAAAAGTTGATTTCTGCAGTATTTCTGCGGAAAAGTGTTGAAATCGTGGCTTTTAGTGCTTTTCGGGTAGTTTTTAGTGTTATCAGACTTCAGGAAGGTTTTAAATCAAACCATTGCATTCCTAGTTAGGGTTTAATGTATATTAGATGTTGGACTTTCGTCTGAGTCCTAAAGATGTCTTTTAGATGGTTTATGCGGATCCTACATTTTCGTCAAAATACTAGTTTACTAGGTGCTTTTCTAGTAGTTTCGATGCATTGTTTAAACTGTTTCAAATGTATTCAATAAAAATGAATCGTGTGCATCTTAAATAAGAATTCCAAGAGTATTCTAAGTGTATGTCATGAAATACGCAGTTCGGGTGTTCAAAATGCATAAAAATGTAGCTAAAAATGAGTATTTTAAGTGTAAGAAAGTTACCGAAAAGTGGCAGTTGTCACATGTCAAAGGTTGGGGTCTTATCATAGCATCTACAATGTGACAACTGGCACTTTTCCATGAATTCCGTATAATAATAAACAGTAATCTGTGCTTTAATGACTGTGCATGATTGAATTAACAAGACGAATGAATTTCTAATTACTATCATATACATACAAAGGCATTTCATGTTGCAAAATTGTTTATCTTTATTACATGCAACACAGTGTGGTTCACTTAATGCACAGAACAAAGTTAGCACAGTTATCAGACAAACTAGAAGTACTGACGGGAGTTCAGTACTCAGACAGACCTGGTATTAAGACACATAATGACCCCTGGAACCAAGCGTTACACTAGAATAGTGTGTAGGAAAGTAGGGATTACAAAACTACCCTCCTAGTGATGATTTAGGTGCCGGAAAGTGCCAGAAACACACTAAAACTGCATAATTCTTCAAAAAACAAACAAATTCAGCAATTTTCAGCATTTAAACTCCAAAATATAATGCAGAATTATGGTTTAATGGTCCAGAATACTTTCCTAAGTATTGGGAATCGAAATTGACCTAAAAGACCACATAAAGCACACTAAACTACGCAATTTAGCACCTTAACGAACCGGTAACCAACGGAACAATCGGACACTACCTGAAACACCAAAATTCAAATAGAAGCATTGTTTTAACAATATAAAGCTAGTTATCACCCTTAAACATCATATTACATCTCTAAACATGTAAACACATTAAATACCTAACTAAGACACTTAGATCCTAACTATAACATCTAACTACCATTGAAATGCAACTAGACCCCCCCCCTCTTTGTGGACGGTTATAAGGTGGGACACACACCCAATTACAAGGCTCTAGTTACTACTCGAAGATCTACTTGAGGTCAGGATATCCTCAACTGCGAATACAAGAAGAAAGTATCCCTAAAACGGCCTTTAGGACTCGATATGGACATCTCGAGTTCCTTGTCATGCCGTTTGGCTTAATAAACACACCAACAGTATTCATGGACCTCATGAATAGGGTGTGCAGGCCATACCTGGATAAGTTTGTAGATATGTTCATTGATGACATCCTTATTTACTCGCGAACCCAGGAGGAACATGAGCAACACTTGCGATCCACCCTAGAACTTTTGAAGAAGGAGTAGTTGTATGCGAAGCTGTCGAAGTGCGAATTTTGATCTCACAAGGTGAAATTCCTTAGTTACATGGTAAATGAGAATGGGATTCACAACGACCCTGCTAAGAAGGAAGCAATCAAGAACTGGGAAGCCCCAAGGACGCCAACTACGATACGATAATTTCTAGGGTTAGCAGGCTATTACAGATGATTCATAGGGGACTTTTCAAAGATTGCTCAACCGCTAACAACCCTAACCTAGACGGTACCCATCTTGCCTCTACCTGGCAGTATCAAGGGATTAGTGGTTTATTGTAATGCTTTTAGACAAGGTTTCGGTTGCGTGATGATGCAACAAGACAAAGTCATCGCGTATGCGTCATGTCGATCGAAGGATCATGAGAAGAACTACACCACGCACGACCTTGAACTAGGTGCGGTGGATTGCGCATTGAAGATTTGGCGTCATTACTTGTATGGAAAACGCTGCATGATCTTTACTGATCACAAGAGTTTGAAGCACATCTTTGATCAGTAGGACTGGAAACATGAGATAACGAAGATGGATTTAGCTACTGAATGGTTATGATTATGAGATTAAGTATCACCTGGACAAGGCGAGCGTTGTAGCAGACGCCTCGAGCCGTAAGGAACGCGTAAAGCCTCTAAGGGTGCGAGCCTTAGCGATGACCATACAGACGAACCCCGCTACTCAGATTCATGAAGCTGAGCGAGAGGCGCTCAAACCAGAGAACCTTCAAGCTGAAGCGTTACGTGGAATGGAAGTGCAATTATTGCCTAAGGAAGATGGAACCTCATACTCCATGGGACGACTTTGGGGTTCCGACTCACGACAATTTACGTATGCTTACTTTAGGCAAAACTTAGAAGTCAAGGTACTCGATCCATCCTGGACTCGACAGGATGTACCAAGGCTCTTATTGGCAGCCCAGGATCAAAGCCTATATTGCTGCATATGTGGGTAACTGTCTTACTGGTGCCAAGGTTAAGGTAGAATACCAGAAACCGTCAGGACTGTGGCAACAACTTGAGGTTCTCGTGTGGAAGTGGGAACAAATCTCAATTGATTTCATTACAAAGCTTCCAAGAACCTAAAGAGGTCATGATATGATTTGGGTGATTATTGATCGACACACCAAGTCTGCACATTTCCTACTGACCAGTGAGGAAGACAGCACAAGGAAATTAGCATAGATTTAGCTTAGAAAGGTTGTGGCACGTCATGGAGTGCCTGTTTCTATCTTATCCGACCAAGATGGTCGTTTTGTGCCGAGGATATGGCAGACATTTCAGAAGGCCTTTGGGTCACGATTGAACCTTAGTACTGCATTTCACCCTCAGACGGACGGCCAGAGTGAACAAACGATACAGACTTTGGAAGACATGCTACGTACTTGTGTGATGAACTTTAATGAAAAGTTGGAATACTCACTTGCCCTTAGTAGAGCTTTCCTACAATAATATTTATCACACCGCCGTTTAGGCCGCCTCGTCTGAAGCTTTATATGAACGTAAGTATCGGTTCCCTTTGTGATGGGCGGAGACCGGAAATAAACGATTTACTGGCCCCGAGTTGGTTCATGTGACAACCCTCACTAAACCAGGTATCCGTACGACTTAATTAATAATTAATTACTGCTTAATTACTGTGCTTGCTTGAACTTGGGAATAAACTGCTACTTGATTACTGATACATGTACTTAGTTGCATCATACTTTACTTGCTGTCACTACATTATTTACATGCTGAACCTTGGTGACAAACATGATGCACAAAAAGCATAGTAGCACTATAACGGATAACCTATTGAACATGCTGATAAAGCCAGCATCAGGCAAACACTGCCTCTAAGGCCTGTATGAGCCAGAAATATTTTGCTACACTAGTGGTGAGTGTAGGGATACAAGGGTTGTAGAACTGCGTCTCTAGGAATAAGTCACAATGACTGGATGTGCCTAAAACGTACTCTAAGTACAAAACTCAGCACTTTACATAATAATTCAGCTTTTAGCTAACTAATAAAGTGCCAAAACATGAGAAAAATATTACTAGACACTTTCCAAAGTGTCAGAAATAAGTTGTGTCACTAAAAAGGGTATTAACGACACTTTAAAGCTTTGTTAAGCACTTTAACGGATTACTATCCAACCGAACAACCGGACTATACCCGAAACATGAAAATATTGTTATTTTCATTATTTATCTTTTTCTGAGCCAGTTAGGGTCCCTGAATACCCTAATACACATTGTAACGCATGACACACTAGTAACCGGGTTAATCCCTAAACTTAACTATATTAACCTAACTGTGTGCCTAACTATCTAGTTGGAATCGGACTAGACCCCCCCCCCCTCTCTAACCGTCCCCAACTAGAGGGGACACCCTTGTCCTTGTGATGAATATTATAATCAACTTTGCTTAGTATCTAGAAGACATAGCATCCATTGGGTAATTACCATATGATTTGCCTAGAAGTATAAGCTTAAACACACAAGGCCATTTCCATCACACAACACCACAACACAACACTCTCTCCCTCCCTACTAACTCTCGGCCGAACACCCCTCTTTCAACCATCCATCTTCGAGTTTTGATCTTGCAAGTTCCAAGCTCTACAAGTGTTAAGGGTCGCGTATAAGGAGTCTTGGTGCAAACGGAAGGCGAAGGACCTCTCTACTTTGCTTTTATCCACGCATTTTTCGCATAGATTCTTCCCTAGCCTCGAGCTAGTGGTATGTTGCTTAAATCACCTTCTTGAACTATCTTAAAGTGGTTAAAACGATTTGAAATGGTTAAAACTAGTAATCTTACAAGAGGATACATTAAAGTGTACTTAAAACACTAAAAATGGTGGTTAAAAGCTCATATGTTGTGTAAATCATGTAGTATTTGATTTGTGTGGTTATTTGGACCCGATCTATGTTGTGGTAGCTCGGATCATCATTTAACCCGGTTTAGTCATGATCTTGGATTATGACATAAAGCTTGTTTAAGTATAACAAAGGTTAGAAGATGAAACTCTACCACACACGAATCATGAACTTGTGTAAAAGCGATTTTATTTGTGAAATAGTGTTTAAAACTAGTAGATCTACGGATCTACAAGTGGTATTTTCAAAGGACCAAGTGTCAAGAGAAAACATGCTTTTAAAGACGGATCTTACACTAACACGAATGGTTTTTAGAACACACAAGTGTGCAAACACTTGTGTAACATAAAGTTTCGGCAAATAACTATTCTTGTAAATGTTGACAAGAAGTTGTAGAGATGGAATTTCTTTAAAAACGAGGTTTTTACAAAATCGGATTGTTTTATATAAAGATCCACTAAAAGTGATGGGATTTATTTCATAGTTTGGATAAATCACAAGTTCATGAAATTTATGCGATTTATATACATATTTTGACTAGTTTGTGATTTGAACATGGTTTTGATTGAATAAGAAGATTGTTGGTTTGATTTATAAAAGAAAATGATACGCTTGAAAGCGTGGCCACCTCCAGTTACAAAGGAAACTCTGGCGAAATTTTTCCAAAAGCCTAACACTTAGAAATATTTTCACTATAAGTGTTAGAAATACATTTTGACGTGTTTTCAAAATATGGATTTCGCCACGACTTATTTACAAAATATCGGAGGTGGGATTTCACAAAATAAAACGTGATACATATATATATTTAGTATATATTTTTCACAACGTCACTTGATATGTGTTTATGATTACTTTGTGAAAATACTAGTATTATTTTTAGGGTAAAAATAATACTATCGAATGTTAACGAATCCAAAATAATATGAACGCCTCTACGATAAATACACAAGTTACACCGGTAATTATTATTACCATTTGATCATTAAAACGTAACTTACGCATTTTGGGAAAATATGACTTAACGCGTATTTTTGTCAAGGTATTATTTTGGAAAATTATGTAATAGAAAATATAATATTTTTGAGAAGAATATTTATATTTTGGGAGTTAGAAATAAAATATATTTTAAGTGAGACTTAATAATATATCTCGAAATTATACGAACACACATGTATAAATCCCCCATCCTTGGGAAGGAAAATGATTACCAAGTATACAGAATATAAACACGAAATAGTTGTCTAACTATTTCCCAAAAACTTAAACCTTAAAGCTAAGGCACGGCCGTCCGTCTAATAGAGTTAGTACGTGTAGGTCGTCACACAGCTGCTTGATTTGGAGGCATACTTGGTAGAGACGCACCACTGTGAGTTCATGTCCCCCTTTTCTCTAACTGTTTTCAGTTTTCTTAACTGCGGGGGTGAAATACATGTTACTTTGATTACAAGTACTTTATACACGGTATGGTTAGCATAAGGAGGTTTACTACTTAGATCATGTGAGTGGGTAGGAGCAATATGAGGCCATTAGTCCTCATGGCAGGACCGAGGGACAGGAGCGGTAGATCTATCTGGGTGTAGCGAGCCCAACCCCTGAGCCCGCCTAATGGACCAGGTGGTGACTTTGTACCCAACGCTAAATCTGCTAGGTTTGAGTCTCCCTATTTGCACTTCACATATATCAGTGGCCTTGCAAACCATTGGTGATCTCAATTCCCTTATTGGCTACATACCAAGACTATTTTTATACTCACAAAGGTTTACTTACTCACTTACACATGAACTCGCTCAACATTATTGTTGATTTTTCAACTTACATGTATTTCAGGAAATTAACAGATCTGGCGCGGTATGGCACGTTTTCCCGCTGCACTAGTTACGAGGTCATCCGGGTTTAGGGAATGTGGCTCTTTCCTGGACAAGTCACAGCCCTTAAACTATGCTTATGTTATGTTGTTAAACAATGTTTATGTCGTTAGGAGGTGTTTCCGTCAAGACAATGTTATTGTATTTGGTTTTTAAAACTTAATCAAATGGATGATCTTGGATGGTTTTTATTTCATATAGCTTTGTTATGGTTAAGCTATGGTATTAAGAAGTCACACCAAATTAACCACGCTTCCGCAAAGCCAGGGTGTGATAGTTCAGGAAACTACAGACAAGACCATTCAGATACGTGATCATATCAAGTCAACACGTGATATACAGGAAAGCTATGCCGTCAAGTGGTGGAAACCGTTGGAATTTGAGTTTGGAGATATAGTTATATTAAAGGCCTCGCCTTGGAAAGGCGTAGTACAATTTGGAAAAGCGTGGGAAGTTGAACCCACGGTATATTAGACCTTTCGAGATCCTGGAGAGGATTGAAACCGTTACATACAAACTAAAGCTTTCAGAAGAGCTTAGTAGTATTCAGGACGCGTTTCACGTGTCTGGCCTCAGGAAGAGCCCTACTCAGGAAACAGTCGTCATTCCCGTAAATAAGATTCACATCAACGACAAACTCCAATTTACTAAAGGACCTGTTAAGGTTATGGACTGGAAGTCCACTAAACACGGAGAAGTCGTATTAAATTTGTTAAAGTTCGTTGGAATTCACATCATGGCCCAGAACTTACTTGGGAACATGAAGGCCAAATCAAGTCTAAGTATCCATATCTGTTTCACAACTCGCCTACAACCAATAACACCGCTTGAATTTCGGGACGAAATTCTTTTAACGGGGGGAGAATGTGACAACTGGCACTTTTCCATGAATTCCGTACAATAATAAACAGTAATCTGTGCTTTAATGACTGTGCATGATTGAATTAAAAGACGAATGAATTTCTGATTACTGTCATATACATACAAAGGCATTTCATGTTGCAAAATTGTTTATCTTTATTACATGCAACACAGTGTGGTTCACTTAATGCACAGAACAAAGTTAGCACAGTTATCAGACAAACTAGAAGTACTGACGGGAGTTCAATACTCAGATAGACCTGGCATTAAGACACAGAATGACCCCTGGAACTAAGCGTTACACTAGAATAGTGTGTAGGAAAGTAGTGATTACAAAACTGCCCTCCTGGTGATGATTTAGGTGCCGGAAAATGCCAGAAACACACTAAAACTGCATAATTCTTCAGAAAACAAACAAATTCAGCAATTTTCAGCATTTAAACTCCAAAATATAATGCAGAATTATGGTTTAATGGTCCAGAATACTTTCCTAAGTTTCGGGAATCGAAGCTGACAAAAAAGACTACATAAAGCACACTAAACTGCGCAATTTAGCACCTTAACGAACCGGTAACCAACCGAACAACCGGACACTACCCGAAACACCAAAATTTAACTAGAAGCATTGTTTTAACAGTATAAAGCTAGTTATCACCCTTAAACATCATATTACATCTCTAAACATGTAAACACATTAAATACCTAACTAAGACACTTAGATCCTAACTATAACATCTAACTACCATTGAAATGCAACTAGACCCCCTCCCCATCTTTGTGGACGGTTATAAGGTAGGACCCACACCCATGATTTCTTTGATTATTTTATTAATATATGTTAGGAAGATTACAAACATTAAGACCTATGTGTAAAGGAATGTTGGAGAATTTTTTTAAATAACCACAAGGCTTCAAGTTAACAATCATTTTACATCTTCATCACACCATATTCTCTTCTCCTCCCTCTACAACTTTCGGCTCACAACCACTCATACACAACCATCATCTTCAATCCATTTCCAAACATTCTAAGGTGATCCTAAGGAGAATCAAGTATAACTAAGAAGGTGGGAAGCAAAGGAACTTGAAGCACCTTCTTGGAGAGCTATTAACCACTTCATTTCTTCATCACTTTGCTTCTTGTTCTTTCCTAGCCATAGTGCTAGTAGTAAGCTTCTTTGATCCTATTTTTACTTCTAATTTTAGTGGTTAAAGTGTTATGTAACTTGATAAACTAAAGAATCTCAAAGAAACATAAGCATGAACACTAACATAAAGCTTAATAACATGAAGATCAAAGTGGTTTTAGTGTATGTATGAAACTTGTTTGTTGATTTCTTGTGATTATGATGTTGATCATTATAAGAAGCTTGCTAGATTATGATTAAACACATGATCTAGCAAGTGAGAGGATGAATCTTGTGAAAAACAAAATAATCATCCTTTATGTTTCACATGAACTTGAAAAAGAAGATGTTTTTGTGTATGATGATGATGGTTACATGTTATAAGACTTGTAAATGGATGATTTCAAAAATAGTTTTCTCAAGAAACCAAAGTTATTTACAAGATTTACAAGATCATGATTTTTAAAGAAAAAAATCATATTTTTAGTGTTAAATCAAGACTAGAAACATGTTGTTAACAAGAAAAATACAAGAAGAAATATTTTTAGAAAACCTTCATACAAGTTGTAAAGGACTAAATTTCACAAGAAAGGGGTTTATGAATAAAGAACTACATTTTTTAAGGGTAACTAAACCTACATAACAACATATTAAGTTACTACAAACATTTACAAAATTTCAAGTTCATGATGTAGCGTAAATTGCATGATTTTGGTTCATGGTAAGTCTTGAATGATTTGTTGATGATTGATGATGATTTTAAAAGAAAAGAAAATGATATGCTTTAAAAGCATGGAAACCTCCATTTTTAAGGGGAAACTATGGCAAAAATTTTGTAGAAATTAAACACTTAGAAAAATATTTCTAAACAAGTGTTTACAAGTAAATTTTAATCATGGTTTTTCATATAAAATTTGCCATAATTTTTGTTACAAAAATTACAAATATTGGAGGTTGATTTTTGATAAATAAAAGTGACTAAGTATATATTTAGGAAAATATATTTAGATGTCACAATTTGTATGTTACTTGTATATTGTGTGTATTAGTTATATTGTTTTTAGGAACTTGAAAATAATATAACTTACCAAAATACCCAAACTATAATACAAAAATATTACCAAAATTTCAAGAAAATAAATATATAACTTACACGGACGTATGAACTACACTTATATATATATTCCGAAGATAGATATATAATTTGTCAAACGAGTTAAACGATATTTTGGAAACCGAAAGAACGGAAATTATAATTTTTACAAGTGTTACAAAAATATATCATATTTTTGCCAAGTAGAAAATACATTATTTTTTAGTGGAGAAAAATAAATATATTTTCTTGAACAATTACAAGATATACTATTTTTGGATAAAATATATATCTTCGTAAACAAATTAAGAATATATTATTTTGGGTGAAAAATGGAATTATGAATATTTTCTAAGTTAATCTTGAAAATATCATATTTTTGAGGTTTATATGAAAATATAAGTATTTTTGCCAAGAAAGATTTATAGATAATTTTCCATAAAAGTTTTCTTAAAATACATATATTTTAAGAATATGAAATGGTGATTTTTAGTTGATTAAAAAAATAATATTCCGGAAAATTAAATACAAAATTAAGTATAAGATACTTAATGAATACAAAAAAATACGTATTCTCGTACGTACAAATACACACCGGAATACACCGCAAATACTTGGCGAAATACACAAGTATAATTATACCCATACTTGGGAAATATCCATGAAAAGAATTACAAAACGAACTAAGGCGAACATATATTATTTTGACTATATTTCAAATAATGAGATAAATATAATTCAAGTTAAAATATTAATATTTTAACTAATAATTATATACTCTGGAATATTATAATATACATCAATGATGTAACTCAAAATATACCAAGATTTCCAAAACAAGTCTTAAAGAACAACTAAGACAAAGAGTCGTTACACGACCTAAACGTCTAATAAAACATGGCACGTGTGTAGGTAGTTGTACGACTCGTAGGAGGACCTTTGAATATACAAGACAGTTGGACGCAAACTTGTGAGTTCATGTCCCCCTTTTCTCTTAACTGTTTTCGGATTTATAACTCTCGGGGGTGAAATACATGTTACATATGTTTCAGTGGTATGATTTGGCTATGAAATGAACTATTAGATCATGTGAGCTTAGGCTGAAAACTGAAATGCCAATAACTCTCATAAAAATCATGGAAAAAGGTTAGATCTAACGGGTACGGCCGAGCCCTACTCATGGTCCTTATGTGACCACTTAGAGTGCTTTAGTGTCCCAGTCGAGGTGATTCGACAACGGTCAAGGGGATTTGACACAGTCAAGGTGATTTGATACAGTCAAGGTGATTTGACACAGTCGAGGGGAATTCGACACAGTCGAGGGGATTCGACACAGACAATAGTTTACTTAGATTGAGTACTCCCTATGTCTTCACATATATTAATGTCCTTGCAAAACATTCATTGATCTGTTCATAGACGCTTTTCAAACCTGTTTTCAAAGGAGTCTCTCAAATGTTTACAAGTTTATCAGTACTCATACAAAACGCATGAACTCGCTCAACTTTTGTTGATGTTTTCAAAATTACATGTATTTCAGGAAACAAGTTGGATCTTGGGCGCTGGTGTTGTTTCGGGATGTAAATTTCAAGTTTAGATGTCATCCACTTTTGTTGGTTTATAACTTAATCAGAGGTTGTGTTGTTTGGAACTTAAATGACTGGTGTTTGTAATAATTTAAACTTTATGAATGGATGAACATCATTTTGATCATATAGTTGTTTATTATAATCGAATGCAATGAGAACCGATCTAGTCACATGCATACGCTTCCGCAAAAGTCAGGGTGTGACATACAATGGACAAGTTTGGGGCGTTGTAAGTACCATACTAATTCATACATAAGAATCTTGCAGTGTTGAGGTAAATCTTTCCCGAGCGTTAGCCATCTTCTCTTGCTTAGATACCGGGTCTCAAACGATTCGTACCACAGGTAGAAGTGTTAAGTACAAAGCAGGCATAGGCAGGCTTCCTACTTTGTGAGGTGTTATAGTAACCATCTCGGTTAATGTTCTACTGGGTGGGGATTTGGAACAATATAGGAATTCCAAATAGATAGTGATCATTTGCTTGACCCGTAGAGTCCACCAGGATTTCAATGCACCACAAGTTGTTATTACGTGTGCCCCCGTAATAATAAATCGTTTTGCATGGTCACCCCAATTTTCCCTCGTTCAAAGTAGCCGATCAACCAGAGAGGGGACATTACTGTCCTCATACCCTTAGCAGGGAAAGGACCCTTATGGTGGTCCATGCGCTATCATCCGTTGACATTACGAGCGAATTGGCACAATGCTCAGACAAAATAGGAATAAGGAGGGTTCCTAGTAATAGTAGCTGGAGGGGCACCTTTAAGATGAGTACTTCATTCTCTTTGTCTGGAAATGAGTATCGTCAATCGGGTTTCGTAAATACCTCAGGGACCCCGTCCCACTGATAAGGTTGTTGTCCAACGTTGCCTCCTCCGTCTTGTCGTCGCTACCGTAGTCAGGCACCCTCGCATTCGAGAGGGAAGAACAACCATCTTTTTTTGCGGAATTAGGCTCAGGGTCTTGTTTAGCAGTTACCTCAACCATGAGCTCCGCAATAAACGCGAGGTCAATAGTAGCATTGTGCGAGTCAAGAACAGTAATAGGATTCGAAGTCAAAGGTATCTCATTCCCGTCAATAATAATACCATACATATATATGTACATATAATAATAGATAATAATGTTACTTAATATATACAAGCAAATAAATACAACATGTCATATATGACTCTCGTTTGTTCTTTCGGGTGGGGGGTCATTTTGTCTTTGGCAAGTCTATCCCACATGGACTGACTGTACCTCAATTGGCACATTAGTCAGGGTATTCCCTTCCCTGCTAATGTCCTTACTTTACCTTTGCTTTATATTACAATTTTTGGTATTTTGAAGTTACATTATTTCAAATCCTAAAATACTATAACTAATACACATATTATACAAGTAGCACACAATTTGTGACTTCTAAATATATTTTCCAAAATGCATACTTAGTTACTTTTCTTTATCAAAAACAACCTCCAACATTTGTAATTTTTGTAACAAAAATTTATGGCAAATTTTATATGAAAAACCATAGTTAAAATTTACTTATAACACTTGTTTAAAAATATTTTTCTAAGGGTTTAAATTCTACAAAAATTTTGCCATAGTTCCCCTTAAAAATGGAGGTTTCCATGCCTTCAAAGCATATCATTTTCTTTTAAAATCATCACCAATCAACAATAATTCAATCAACACTTACCATGTGCCAAAATCATGCAATTTACACTACATCATGAACTTGAAATTTTGTGAAAACTTTCACAACTTATAAGATGATTTTTCTAAAAATCATTCTTTTGAATTTTTCTTGTTAACAACATATTTCTACACTTGATTTAACACTAAAACATGGTTAGTTTCTTTGAAAATCATAACTATGTAAATCTTATATCTAAACTTGGTTTCTTGAGAAAACTATCTTTGAAATCATCCATGTATAAGACTAATATCATGTACTTATCATCATCTTACACAACATCATCTTTGTTTTCAAGTTCATGATGAACATAAAGGATGATCATCTTGGTTTTTTCACAAGATCATCCTCTCACTTGCTAGATCATGTGTTTAATCACAATATAGCAAGTCTCATATGATGTTTAACATCATAAACACAAACAATCAACAATCAAAAAGCACACATACACTAAAACAACAATGATTCTTATGATTTAGAGCTTTATGTTAAGAGTTATGTTCTTGATTCTTTATGTTCTTCATATTTAGTAACTTACATGATCTTTTATCCAACATAATAAGAAGTAAAATGAGATTATGAGAGCCTTACTACTAGCATAACGCTAGGGAAGAGATGAAAGGTGATGAAGATGATAAACTTGGTGGTTAATAGCTCTTGAGAGAGGTCCTTCCACTTCCAATGGCACCAAGTGTGACACCCGGCTTTTCAGGCTGTACTGTACAATTGTAACACGTGTTGTGAATAGATAAAAGGCTGTATTTGACTAATTATGATGTTTATATATGATATTTAATGAGTTGGTAAATTTAAACATTTGTAAAAATTATGTTGGCAACGATAAGATAAACGCTTATCGTGTAACGATTAAAATGCGAAACGAACGTCGGTGACCAACCGATCAGTGTTAAAATCCTAAAAATAGTCAATTATGATTAGAATAGTCATTTTAATCATATTCGTGAGGAAAAATAAATTAAAATGCTATGAAACTCTATTTTTTGAGTTTGAGCGCGTACCGCGCTATACTGCGCGTATTAGACAAAAATAATGCCAACACAGCCAGTCAAGGCAACTAGTAATTATTTCAGTAATAATTTTGTGTGATTATTTTTATAGAATGATAGAAATAATTTAAAACACACTAAAACGGGATTAAAACGCTAGATAAAATACCCGGTATCCAGTAAAATACCAGTTTTTACACTATAATACATATATGTGTATATATATTTGTGTGAATGCGTGTAGTGTGTGTGAGAAGGGAGAGAGTTGGCGGCTAGGGGAGGTGCCACCTTTCTTGAAATTGTGATTTATTGCCAAGTGTAGCATTATGTCTACAACTAATCATTTTAACCTTTATAACACTCCATTAAATAAACTCAATGATCAAAAATCATCTCCACTCTCTCTTGATGAATCTCGGCCGAACACCCCCATAACCACACACATTCAAAAATTTCAAACTATTTTTTGAATATTCAAAGGCATTTCAAGGTGTTTTCAAGCTAGTATGGAGGTTTAGAGGTGATTTCAAGAAGATTCAAGCAAGAACAAGGCCTCATATCATCATCATTTTCAAAACCCACTAAGAAATCTTGAAGGTATAACATATTTACTTTCAAAATCATGTTCATGATTCTTGGTGATGAAGATGTTATGGCAGGTTTCTCTTGTTCTTATATTTAAACACTAACTTGAAAACTAAAACAAATAGGTTTTTTGGAATAAAAATAAAATGGATGAACATGTATGTATATATGTGGCCGTATGTATGTATATATGTATATGTATGATGAGTTTTGACCTATTGATAGATTCTTGTTTGATGTGCTTTTGTAAAGTGAAATGCATATGTGATCAAAAGAATGTTCTTAAAAAGGTTTTAATGTTTTGAAATAGATATGATAAAAAGTAAAACTTTGGAGGTTTATACATGTATGTATAGGTGTCGTGTATGTATATATGTATATGTACACATGCATGTAAATTTTGAAGATTAAAAGACATAAATATGTAAGAAGGTGTATGTCTTGCATTTATAAGAAATGATTGTATGATGATAATAAGAATGTTGAAATGTTTGAGTATGAGAAACATGAATTAAATGAAGATCTAAGTGCATTCAAGTTCATACAAAATGATTAGAACATGTTATGGATGCATTAGATGCATTTACTAGATCATGCATGTTGAAATATGATCATGAAATGATGATTTAAACATGATATGATAAAAATAAATTTTAATCAGATTCTTAACACTAAAAATGTAAGTATTTGAAGTGTTTAATGGTATATAATTTTGTCATAATGTTTACTAGCCTTCCATGTTGTACTTGGTGCATTAGAAGTTTTAAAATACATGAAATCTCATGATTTGTGTAACTTACACAAAAACTGCACTAATCTGATTATAACCACTATTTTAATCAATAAATAACATGTATTATGTTAAAATATCAAGTCATTCCGAATTGGGATGATTATAGTAACGTTTAACGCAAAACTATGCGTTAAAACGGTCAAAATCGGCTTTTCAAATGATTTTTTATAGAACTAATTTAGATCAGTAAGTAAACTGATATTTTTGGTTTAAAAATGAGTATTTTAATTTATTTTAAGTTTATTTGGTGTTTGGTTGGTCATACGTGACTTCAGACGCCCGAAAACGTTACCGAATCGCTAAAATACGCATTTTTCAATATACACTAGTATGGGTTGTTTATGAGTGAACCTTATGTGATAAAATGTGTTATGTGATTTAAACATGTAAATATGAAAATATGTTAAGACTTGACATGATAACAATAAATTTAGATTATGCATGTATACTTGTGCGTTTTATGTGGTAGAAACGATAAAATCGCGTTAAATGTGTAACTTGTTTGTCAAGCATGAAATTTGATACATATAAGATATTTTATGTATATTCGCCTTAAAAATGACAAAATGAATAAGTTAACAAGATTACGCGTGTTTCGATAATAATTTATGTGAACGTTTATGTATATATATTAAGACGCGCAAATCGTAGATATATTACGTATAAACGGGAGTGTTAATGGATTTACATGATAACGGTCTCCAGTAAAATCATTCAAGTCGTAAAATCAGACTTTGTCAGTCTGTCTACTATAACCCAAATCGTATCATTCCCATGTTTCGTTCTTGGTAACTTGGTAATGAGATCCATAGTTACCATTTCCCATTTCCAAGTGGGAAGTTCAGGCTGTTGCACTAAACCTGATGGCTTTTGATGCTCGGCTTTAACTTGTCCGCACGTCAGACATTTAGCCACACATGTGGCTATGGATTTCTTCAATCCCATTCACCAGTAATTTGCCTTCAGATCTTGGTACATTTTATCGCTGCCCGGATGAACTGAATATTTAGAATTATGAGCTTCTCGGAGGATTTCATCTCTAAGTCCTCCACGAATTGGAACCCAGATTCTCCCATTCAATCTAAGGATTCCATCGTTCCCAGGTGACAACTGATCAACAGTTGCACCTAATCCTTCTGCTGGAAAGTTATCTTCCGTTATGGCTTCCTTCTGAGCTGAAAGTAACTTTTCGTTTAAACTGTTCTTTAGTTCAATGCTTTTAGTATTACTCCTAATCGGTTTGACCCTTTCTTTCCTGCTTAGTGCGTCAGCGACCACATTCGCTTTGCCCGGGTGATAGCGAATTTCAGAATCATAATCATTCAATGTTTCCATCCAACGACGTTGCCTCATATTGAGATCTTTCTGGTTAAACAAATGTTGGAGGCTCTTGTGATCTGAGTAGATTACACATTTGGTTCCATATAGGTAATGCCTCCAAAGCTTTAGTGAAAATACAACTACACCCAATTCCAAATCATGGATGGTGTAATTCTTTTCGTGTACCTTTAGTTGACGTGACACATAGGCAATTACCTTGCCTTTTTGCATAAGCACACAACCCATACCGGTGTGCGATGCGTCGCAATAAACAACAAACTCTTATATCCCTTCTGGCAATGTTAACACAGGAGCATTGCTTAATTTCTGTTTAATAATTTCAAAAGATTCTTGTTGTTTGGGACCCCAATCAAACTTTACATTCTTGCGAGTTAACGAAGTTAAAGGTGCAGCAATTCTTGAAATTTTTTTGATAAAACGCCTGTAGTAACCTACCAAACCTAAGAAGCTGCGAATCACTGTAGGTGTTTTGGGGGCCTCCCAATTCATAATTGCCTTTATCTTAGTGGGATCCACCTGGATACCACGTTCGCTTACCACGTGTCCAAGGAATTGGACTTCTCGAAGCCAAAATTCACACTTGGAGAACTTTCCGTAAAGCTTCTCCTGCTGCAGAAGTTTAAGAATACATCGGAGGTGTTCCTCATGATCAGCTTGGCTCTTGGAGTAAATGAGTATGTCATCAATAAAAACTATGACAAACTTGTCCAGATATGGCTTGCAGACTCGATTCATGAGATCCATGAATGCTGCATGTGCGTTAGTGAGCCCAAAAGGCATCACTATCGAATAGATCGTCGATCCTGGGCAATGGATATCAGTTCTTGATTGTAACTTTGTTCAGCTCACGATAATCAATGCATAGACGCATTGAGCCATGTTTCTTCTTCACAAATAGAATCGGCGCTCCCCAAGGAGATGAGCTTGGTTGAATAAAACCCTTTTCCAATAAATCATCCAACTACGTCCTTAGTTCCTTCATTTCGGTCGGTGCCAAATGATAAGGAGCTCGTACCACCGGTGCTGCTCCTGGTATAATATCGATCCTGAATTCCACTTGTCTGTCGGGAGGTAAACCAGGTAGTTCTTCAGGGAAAACGTCTTCGTATTCAGAAATAACAGGAATATCTTCTATATTGGGATTTGGCACATCCACTATCACCTGTGCCATGTAAATGACACAACCTTTCTTCAAACACTTAGATGCCTTAAGCATAGATACTTGATCAGGCAATCCAAACTGTGTATCTCCTTGAATAGTAAGTGATTCACCATAAGGGGTCTTGATAACAACTTGCTTTTTATCATAGGTAATTTGAGCTTGGTTACCAGATAACCAATGCATGCCTATAAATATATCAAACCCTGCCAATCTCATCGGTAACAAAGACAATGGAAAAGAGTGGTTCCTAATGTATATGATACATCCATCTAAGATTGTTGAAGCAGTTTCTAAGGTACCGTCGGCCAATTCTACCTCATATTTTATGTCTTGAGTTTTAACAGGCAGATTTAACAGTTTACAAATTTATTGTCTACAAAGGACTTATCTGTGCCAGAATCAAATAAAACTCTAGCATACACATCATTTTTGAGGAAAGTACCTGTTATAACATTATCGTTCTGCACTGCCTATTTGGCATTCATCTGGAAAACTCGAGCATTGGTCTTCTTGGCCTCTTCAGGTTTCTTTGGGTTTTTTGGGCAGTTGGTCCTTATGTTCCCCTTCTCATTGCAACCATAACAGGTTGCATTTTTCATGTTCTTGCATTCTAGAGTTTTATGATCCTTTGACTTGCAGATTCCACAAGGTTTAGGCTGCGAGTCAAGTCTGCATTTCCCAAAGTGGTGTTTCTTCCAGGTTTTGCACTTGGGCTTCTCACCTGACTGCTGGGAGTCCTTCTTAAACCCAGAAGTCTTCTTATGCTCAAAATTACCTTTCTTTTTCTTGTCAGAGCGATGTGAGCTCTCATCTTCCCTCTTTCTCTTTCCCTCATTATAAGTCTTAACAGACTTATTCCTAATTGCATCGAGTGTGAGGGATAAGGACAAATCCACCACGGACATATAAGTCGTAGGCCTGGAAGCTTTAACGTTTCCTTTGATTTCCGGGGCCAGTCCTCCAATGAATCGTGCTATGCGCTTAGGTTCAGGTGTAACCAGATAAGGGACAAGTCTAGACATAGTGTTGAAACTCGTGACATAAGCTTGACAATCCAAATTCTTCTTGACCAGAGTCAAGAAGTCAGTTTCAATTTTCTCTACCTCATGCTGAGGACAGAAGTTTTCTTTCATCAGTGCCACGAATTCCGCCCATGACAAGTTATAGAGTGGTATTTTCCCCGTGGCTTGAATTATCGATCTCCACCAAGCCAATGCCTCTCCTTTAAACGAATTGGGATGATTATAGTAACGTTTAACGCAAAACTATGCGTTAAAACTGTCAAAATCGGCTTTTCAAATGATTTTTTATAGAACTAATTTAGATCAATAAGTAAACTGATATTTTTGGTTTAAAAATGAGTATTTTAATTTATTTTAAGTTTATTTGGTGTTTGGTTGGTCATGCGTGACTTCAGACGCCCGAAAACGTTACCGAATCGCTAAAATACGCATTTTTCAATATACACTAGTATTGGTTGTTTATGAGTGAACCTTATGTGATAAAATGTGTTATGTGATTTAAACATGTAAATATGAAAATATGTTAAGACTTGACATGATAACAATAAATTTAGATTATGCATGTATACTTGTGCGTTTTATTTGGTAGAAACGATAAAATCGCGTTAAATGTGTAACTTGTTTGTCAAGCATGAAATTTGATACATATAAGATATTTTATGTATATTCGCCTTAAAAATGACAAAATGAATAAGTTAACAAGATTACACGTGTTTCGATAATAATTTATGTGAACGTTTATGTATATATATTACGACACGCAAATCGTAGATATATTACGTATAAACGGGAGTGTTAATGGATTTACATGATAACGGTCTCCAGTAAAATCATTCAAGTCATAAAATCAGACTTTGTCAGTCTGTCTACTATAACCCAAATCGTATCATTCCCATGTTTCGTTCTTGGTAACTTGGTAATGAGATCCATAGTTACCATTTCCCATTTCCAAGTGGGAAGTTCAGGCTGTTGCACTAAACCTGATGGCTTTTGATGCTCGGCTTTAACTTGTCCGCACGTCAGACATTTAGCCACACATGTGGCTATGGATTTCTTCAATCCCATTCACCAGTAATTTGCCTTCAGATCTTGGTACATTTTATCGCTGCCCGGATGAACTAAATATTTAGAATTATGAGCTTCTCGGAGGATTTCATCTCTAAGTCCTCCACGAATTGGAACCCAGATTCTCCCATTCAATCTAAGGATTCCATCATTCCCAGGTGACAACTGATCAACAGTTGCACCTAATCCTTCTGCTGGAAAGTTATCTTCCGTTATGGCTTCCTTCTGAGCTGAAAGTAACTTTTCGTTTAAATTGTTCTTTAGTTCAATGCCTTTAGTATTACTCCTAATCGGTTTGACCCTTTCTTTCCTGCTTAGTGCGTCAGCGACCACATTCGCTTTGCCCGGGTGATAGCGAATTTCAGAATCATAATCATTCAATGTTTCCATCCAACGACGTTGCCTCATAGTGAGATCTTTCTGGTTAAACAAATGTTGGAGGCTCTTGTGATCTGAGTAGATTACACATTTGGTTCCATATAGGTAATGCCTCCAAAGCTTTAGTGCAAATACAACTGCACCCAATTCCAAATCATGGATGGTGTAATTCTTTTCGTGTACCTTTAGTTGACGTGACACATAGGCAATTACCTTGCCTTTTTGCATAAGCACACAACCCATACCGGTGTGCGATGCGTCGCAATAAACAACAAACTCTTATATCCCTTCTGGCAATGTTAACATAGGAGCATTGCTTAATTTCTGTTTAATAATTTCAAAAGATTCTTGTTGTTTGGGACCCCAATCAAACTTTACATTCTTGCGAGTTAACGAAGTTAAAGGTGCAGCAATTCTTGAAATTTTTTTGATAAAACGCCTGTAGTAACCTACCAAACCTAAGAAGCTACGAATCACTGTAGGTGTTTTGGGGGCCTCCCAATTCATAATTGCCTTTATCTTAGTGGGATCCACCTGGATACCATGTTCGCTTACCACGTGTCCAAGGAATTGGACTTCTCGAAGCCAAAATTCACACTTGGAGAACTTTCCGTAAAGCTTCTCCTGCTGCAGAAGTTTAAGAATACATCGGAGGTGTTCCTCATGATCAGCTTGGCTCTTGGAGTAAATGAGTATGTCATCAATAAAAACTATGACAAACTTGTCCAGATATGGCTTGCAGACTCGATTCATGAGATCCATGAATGCTGCATGTGCGTTAGTGAGCCCAAAAGGCATCACTAGGAACTCGTAGTGGTCGTATCTTGTTCTGAATGCGGTCTTGAGTACATCTTCGGTTCTGACCTTCAACTGATGGTATCCCGACCTCAGATCGATCTTGGAGAAGAAACTTGCCCCTTGTAGCTGATCGAATAGATCGTCGATCCTGGGTAATGGATATCAGTTCTTGATTGTAACTTTGTTCAGCTCACGATAATCAATGCATAGACGCATTGAGCCATGTTTCTTCTTCACAAATAGAATCGGCGCTCCCCAAGGAGATGAGCTTGGTTGAATAAAACCCTTTTCCAATAAATCATCCAACTACGTCCTTAGTTCCTTCATTTCGGTCGGTGCCAAACGATAAGGAGCTCGTACCACCGGTGCTGCTCCTGGTATAATATCGATCCTGAATTCCACTTGTCTGTCGGGAGGTAAACCAGGTAGTTCTTCAGGGAAAACGTCTTCGTATTCAGAAATAACAGGAATATCTTCTATCTTGGGCTTTGGCACATCCACTATCACCTGTGCCATGTAAATGACACAACCTTTCTTCAAACACTTAGATGCCTTAATCATAGATACTTGATCAGGCAATCCAAACTGTGTATCTCCTTGAATAGTAAGTGATTCACCATAAGGGGTCTTGATAACAACTTGCTTTTTATCACAGGTAATTTGAGCTTGGTTACAAGATAACCAATGCATGCCTATAATTATATCAAACCCTGCCAATCTCATCGGTAACAAAGACAATGGAAAAGAGTGGTTCCTAATGTATATGAAACATCCATCTAAGATTGTTGAAGCAGTTTCTAAGGTACCGTCGGCCAATTCTACCTCATATTTTATGTCTAGAGTTTTAACAGGCAGATTTAACAGTTTACAAAATTTATTGTCTACAAAGGACTTATCTGTGCCAGAATCAAATAAAACTCTAGCATACACATCATTTTTGAGGAAAGTACCTGTTATAACATTATCGTTCTGCACTGCCTATTTGGCATTCATCTGGAAAACTCGAGCATTGGTCCTCTTGGCCTCTTCAGGTTTCTTTGGGTTTTTTGGGCAGTTGGTCCTTATGTTCCCCTTCTCATTGCAACCATAACAGGTTGCATTTTTCATGTTCTTGCATTCTAAAGTTTTATGATCCTTTGACTTGCAGATTCTACAAGGTTTAGGCTGCGAGTCAAGTCTGCATTTCCCAAAGTGGTGTTTCTTGCGGGTTTTGCACTTGGGCTTCTCACCTGACTGCTGGGAGTCCTTCTTAAACCCAGAAGTCTTCTTATGCTCAAAATTACCTTTCTTTTTCTTGTTAGAGCGATGTGAGCTCTCATCTTCCCTCTTTCTCTTTCCCTCATTAGAAGTCTTAACAGACTTATTCCTAATTGCATCGAGCGTGAGGGATAAGGACAAATCCACCACGGACATATAAGTCGTAGGCCTGGAAGCTTTAATGTTTCCTTTGATTTCCGGGGCTAGTCCTCCAATGAATCGTGTTATACGCTTAGGTTCAGGTGTAACCAGATAAGGGACAAGTCTAGACATAGTGTTGAAACTCGTGACATAAGCTTGGCAATCCAAATTCTTCATGACCAGAGTCAAGAAGTCAGTTTCAATTTTCTCTACCTCATGCTGAGGACATAAGTTTTCTTTCATCAGTGCCATGAATTCCGCCCATGACAAGTTATAGAGTGGGATTTTCCCCGTGGCTTGAATTAACGATCTCCACCAAGCCAATGCCTCTCCTTTAAACGACTGTGGTGTAAACTTCACAACATCCTGTTTAGAACATCCGCTGATATCCACAATGGTATCCATTGCATCAAGCCATGTCATACAGTCTATGGCACCCTTTTCACCTGTAAAATCCCTTGGTTTGCACAAAACGAAGTATTTATAAGAACAAGTCTTAGCACGCGGTTCCTGATCGAACACTATTTTCTTAGACGGCTGGCTTTTCTGATTCGAAGAATGGTGCGAATCGTCCTTCTTTGATTCATATGTTTTGGAAGGGGGCTTTAAATGAGCCACTGACTGTGTCTTAGTGCGTGAATTACTTGGATCCTTGAACATTCTGTCAACCGCTTTGGTTACAGCATTGTCTATCAATGCTTGCAGATCTGCACCCATTACATTCATTCTGGCGTTATCATTTCTTTCATTCAGATGACTATTAACTTCTTCTGAGTCAGCCATGAAGCTTGATTGCTATAAAACAATTGACAACAACTCATTTAGTGATCTATTATGGAATCATCATTTTCGGTGATTCATTAACCATGGTATAATAGACCATATTGGTTAATTTGATAATTGAATTTATTTAAAATTTTCTTTATAATTATTCCTAGACAAAAATCATTAGGGGTATTAAGGTGGCACAAAAAAAGGGCCTTGTCACAAGGACAATTTTGAATTTATATGCCATGATCTTATAGGATCGAGGCTTTAAGGTTTGAACATAGTTCGTCACCTTTTCTTGACAGGGAGTCATAGACTACAACTGTCATTTTTCTTATTGGACAACAAATATAGCTCGTGGGCACTTCATCACTAATGGATGTTTATAATCTGATCATCGTATTGATGATATAAGCCATGATTTTCTAGACCATTGGGCTAAATAAGGAATTGGAAGAATCCAATATAAGGATGACTAGTGTGATTTTCTCGAATCACATTTGCCAAGAGTGCTAACATGTTCTTAGATGTTAACAAGGATTTATTATCTTAAAAAGGATTTACCATCATGGCCATGTCTATAATGACATATAGGCTAGGTTATACCATTAAGATTTTATTTTGAGATTTAAAGGAAGATCAATTATAAATTGAAATGATATTTTGATTTATGATATAATGTATATGTATATGTTTAATGCCAAATGTAATTTCAAAAAGGAAACTTCTCATATTAAGTCCTAAGAGTTACAATAGTTGCCCTAAACGGGACTTTAAACAAATAAACTTGTCCTCGCAGGGACTAAATAAGAAAGCAAGTCCATGCAGGGACTAAATACTTAAATAAAATGTCCACGCAGGGACTTAATTGAAAAGGAAATTACAAAACAATAAATAAGGGTCTCTAATGATCCTTCTTCTTTTTTCCCTTTGATGAGGTTTACTAAACCCTTTAGAAAACTGTGGTGGCTTCTATTTTCTTCATCCACCCTTTGTTCCACCTCATGCAACCTTTGGAGAATTTCTTGCTGCTGCGGTGGTTGAATTTGAGGTTGAGGTGGATGCTGCTGCTGAGGTTGTGGAGGTGGCGTGTATTGATACCCATATGCAGGGTACCCAGTTGGGTACGCAGGTGGAAAGGGAGAGGGGTAGAGAGCATTGAAGTTTGCTGCTTCAATGTATAGGTCAACGGCAGGTGCATGGTTGTAGTTATAACCCGAGTAAGCTTGTAGCTCAAACGGGTTGTACCTAACTGCATCTGGGTACGCAGGGATTGGGTTTTCATAACCCATGGGTGGTGGTGTAGGTGCGACTGGTGCAGAGTCGACTTCAGAAACAGCATTTGAAGGCCCACCCAATTGTGGGTCCTCAAAGATAAGAGGATAGGTGCTGGAATGTTGGGGGGTGCTGAAATGAAAACCCCCTTGCACGGACATCCATGCACTTCTTCTCCGCCTTGATGGTTCTGGCGGCAGTGGTTGCTCGGTGCTGGCGGTGGCGGTGGCGTGACCGCTTGAAAGTGTGGGTCCTCGGAGGGAACCTGTTGTTGTGGAGGTGAGTTGTGGTGAGGGGGAGTAAACTCCCATTTATATGAGCTCCACCTTTCGGCCCATATATTGGGGCCTCTGTATGGCGAACCATGAAAAGAAGATCCGCTTGAAATTTCGATGGGATGCGTGGGTGTCCTAGAAGGTGGCATATCGGGATCTGGATCATCATCCACATCCATGTCCTGAAACTCAGGAAAGTGGTCTGTTGGTCCCAATGGGTTATGACCCATTGGTTCGTCAACTTGGTTCATTGGGTTGAACCGGCTTTGGAAGTAGGGTGTGGGGTTTTGGAAGGAGTGGTGAGAGTCAGATCGCTGTAAGGGTATGAATGAGTGGTGTGAGTCATGGGGCTCGTCATCCTGATGGGGCTAGAAGGAGTTGTGGTATGAGGGCGAGGAGCTAAGCGAGACAGAACGCCTCACGGGTTTAAGATAGTTCCTCCAATCCTCATGTGAATCGGAGCTAAAGGTTGCTGATGGGGTCCATCTATGTGAGGGCCCCGCTTCATTATCGTGCCTTCCCCTCATCGGGGCCTTGCCTCTGCCTCCACGTCCATGAACTCGTGGCGGCATGATCAAAAGTAAACCTATCAAAACAAAGAACAAACAAAAGATATAAACCAAATAAGATTAGGATTAATCCTAGGCCGTTTGCCTAGACTCGGAAGTCAAGGAATGTGCTACTGTGTCATTGAGATTAAACACAAAAGGCTAGTGTTTAATTCACTCAATGTTGGCTCTGATACCAACTTGTCACACCCCGATATTTCCACATATAACTGGTGGGCCCGGTGGGGAGTATCGTGACGTAGTTGTTGGTGCACTGAATGTCTGCTGACTTCATCTTAGTTGAGTCTTAGGTCTAGACAGGTTAGATTGGAGCTTGGATATGAAAAAGTGGATTTAGATTGTAATTCCGCTCCAAATGACTAGAAGTCATTTGAAGCGAAATCAGGATTTTGTGTAATTCCGCTCCAAGATGTTTAGTTCTTAATTCCGCTCGAGTTGATCATAGTGATTCCGCTCGTAAGTGTATTTAGGTGATTCCGCTCATAATCAAACATGTAGTTTGGAGCGAAATCAGGAGGTCTATAAATAGGTTTCGGCTGAGTTCATTTGTAACGTTTGGAGTGGAAACAGGTCTTGTGTTAGGTGTCGAACTTCTGTCAAAATTCAGTCAGAAACACGTGTAAAGACTCGTAATCAGTTATAGAAAGAAGTTAAAAGGATCCGAGCTGTTTTGACATAGTTTACTTTGATTCCGCCTCTGTAAACAATGATGAACTACCTTTACTGACAGTTTAGTGTCACGCACACGGTCCAACAGTAGTTGATATCATCATAGTCAAATTTACACAATTCATAGCACAGCGGAAGTCTTGGAGGAAAAATACTATTACAAACCGAAAGTAAAGTACAAATAAAATATAATACAGACGGTTGTAAGAGGATGCACAGGATGATCTAAAATATAATACAAAACGTTGTTCAACAGACTATAAGCATTAAGAACTTGCAAGATTCTTTAACTAATGCTCAGAAGCTCCCAGCAAATTTCGCGTAGTACCTGTCACTTAGTCTTTTTGAAAAATACGTCAGTTTACACTGGTAAATACAATTAACCGACTCTTTTGAAAACATTTATGAAAATTGATTTAAATGCACAAGGCATAAATGTACTTTTATAACTTGGGATAATTATATAAAATAATCTTGTATACAGATTTACATGTTTGTCGTACGTTCAAGGCCCGGGATAGAAGCCGAGACAAGATTAATAGACACACCACTAATATAAACCCACAAGGAGTTATCCCCACGTATGGGTATATCATTTTGCATACGCAACTGTCAGGTGTATGCCTACACCCCGTGCTTAAGTTGTGGCCATTTTCAAATGAAATGAGCCGAGGATATCCAGGACACGGTCATATTAACCCCCAAATGTTTATATATCAAACAAAACAGATTAAAACGGGTTATGTCAATGAATTAACCACTAATCGATTAAATATTCAATACCCGACCAAGCGGAAATAATTTACCGTATCCCAAGCCCGTATAAGGGAAAATAAGTTAAAAGTATTTACCTGAGCTTAAAATGCAAGTTTAGTATTCCCAGCCGTACAATCTACTCAAACAAGTGCAAGTATCTTTTACTGGGGCTCCTAATCTGGAATGAAGGTTATATTAACCTATGAGATTGCTAACGGGTCTTATTTAAGTAGTAAACTTAGATCGGTTAGTTTTAAGGAAAGTTTACGGCACGAACGCTAGATTAAGCGGTGACCAGATTGGAATGTGATTTAGACCTGACAAGTATGGAGACTTGTATAAAATGGGCAAACTAAATACATTCTGGATTTTGAAGTTAAAATGATAAGGTTTGACCCGTTTTGGTTAATTTATGCAAACTAGTTACATAAACCATATCGAACGCGTATATGCATAACGGGTAACCGGATGAGTCATGTATAAGTTCCATAAGTTATTATGTTTTAAATATGTTATGATATCAGTAGGATACCAACAATTATGCCCAAATAGATTTTTAAACCAAATTAAGTCCCGTAAGGGCATTTTGGTCATTTTAAGATTTATAAAAGAGGTTTAATAATAAGCTGAGGTTCTGATCTATAGTACTCAATAAAAATATTTATTTTATAAAGTTATATCAGTATGATATCATACATACGTGTGGTTTACCATTTATGGCCAAACTATGCACCATAGGGGCATTTTGGTCATTTCACATATGATTTTAAGGTCAAATTTGGAAGTCTGAGTTCATGACTTATATATACTATAAAAATATTAAAATTTATTTATAAATTCAGTAGGTAACAAGTCTTGGGTGCTAAATATGGTTTTAAACCATACTATGCACCTAATTAGCGTAAAAGTCGATAATTGACGATATATTCGATGCTTATGAAATTCTGAGATTTTGATCAGCCTTGCATGTTTAAAATATTTTATTTTTCATATAAAATCAGTAGGAAAAGGTTTGGCATGCTAATTATTTGTAAATCTCATTTTATAAATAAAAAGTACATTATCGTCATTTATGGAATTTATACAAGAACTCAATGATGTGGTCAGTATCAAATCTGACCCAACCTTCCAAAAATCCCTAAAAATAATATCATAACAGTAGGTAATGAGTTTGGTGCCAAAATTTAGGTTTAAACATGTTTTATGCACAAAAGCGTAATTTAATTAATAAAAAGTTCAATTTTACGATATCGTGCATATCTTCGTTTTGAGACCAGAAAATAATGTCACAATAATTTGACATGTTTATATATCAGTAACAAAGCTATTTACATGCTTATATATTCATAAATCTCGTTTTTACATTATAAGGGCATAACGGTCAAAGTTTAAGCATAATAACGAAAATAAGCAAATAACTCGGATTACTAAGGGACCATGTAGTATGACCTCAGAGGGTTATACTAACATATAATATGGTCACATAGGAACCTTAATGCATAACTAAACTAAGCTGATTCGGGTCAGAACTGAAAGTCAAAGCAAAATTCAACTTTTGCGACTTTCGGTTGCGAACCGAGCCTAAACTCAGAATTGTCGGGTTGAACATGTCTAAACATGTTCTTATAATATTTACCAAGTTATTAAAGTGAAAAAATTGATTTTATAGCTTCTACATTATCAGTTATGAATTTTATTTAAAAACTGACCCCGTTTGACTTTTATTTTAATTACTTTGACCCGACAATTAACTAAGTAAACGTGATAATTAGGAGGTGCCCTTTTGAGGGATTAACACCTACTTAATTACCAACACATTGCCACTTTCAATTTGAATAATGGCTGGACCGTTAACGATTAAACAAAAAGTCAAAGTATAATTACGATAACTTTGACTTTCGGTCCTTAAACTAGTAAAAACTGAACTACAGAAGCTAAGAACACTCACAAAGGTCCTTAGCACGAAGATTTAACTTGAGAGAGCTTCCTCTAAGTCCAGGATGCTCCAGAGAAGAAGATATGAGTGGATTTTGAGAGTGTAAGTTCAAATGGATCAAACAAGTACCTATATATAGAAATTTGAGAGCTCCTAGGATCATTCCAGCTGTTAAGGGGAGTTACCAGATGATCCCAAGTGTTAATGTGGCAGTAAAAACCGTTTACAAGCCCCTGGTATTGCTCAGAACCCATGCAATGGCGGTGGACAGCCTGCAACATGCATCTGCCAGTTTTTTTGTCGTTGGTGACTTTGTCGCAGCCCGCGTAAGTTCTAACGGGAGCCTACGCGCCCCACGACGCTCCCTTATTCCAGTTAAAATACTTTCAATCTTGGCAGTTTCAGTCCCTGGTCCTTTTTAACATGAAATAACTTTTATTTATTGCACTTTTGACCCCCAAAGTTAACTTTTAAGTATGTAGGGACATAAAACAAACACCGTTAGGCTTCCGATCAGTTACGAGATCACCCGAAAGATATTATTACTTCTCGTTAACGCTTTTAACCCTTTTTCTTGGAATTTACAACTTTAATCATTTATTTTTATCGAAACTTCACGAAATTATTATCCGAAATTCATGAGAATATAATAGAATATTACAAAGCCTCGGGTTCGTTAAAAGGTCACTCAGAGGTAAGAATTAACGTGTTGACACGTTTAACCCCTGTGTTTTTGTTAACTTTTGATTTTAAGCATAAACGGCTTCTTATGTTCGACAATATACTCTTTAAGGAATACGAACATCGTGTGAGGTCAGTCAGAGGCACAAGTTTGGCATGCTGACGCTTTTAGTCCTTCTATATATCTATTTACACTGTTTGTCAACTTTAGTCCTTCAAAGTTAACTTTTTACATGATTAGGGTTTATGACACGTGTCACCATTATATTGGACATGATTTTTGCGAGGTGTTACATAAACGTTGTTAGTGCACTATGTCTATTGACTTCGTCTTGTATCGAGTCATGTAATGAGATAGGATAGGATAACCAGTGCTTGAAACTAAGTTTAGTGAATTTGTTAGTAATTTCGCTTGAAACTGACAAAACCATGTTCAAGCGAAATCAACATAACTGATTTCGCTTGAAACTACCTTGGTCAGTTCAAGCGAAATCACACTCACTATATATAGGGGTGCTGTGTATTCATTTGCAAAAAAAAAAATCAGAGTCTTGTATTCGGTAACGAAGTGCTGCCGGATTGTCTCCAGGTGCTGTAATTCTATCAGATTAATACAAGAGACAGTTATAATTACATCGAGCGTCCGTTTCATTGTTTCCACCTTTGATTCGGATAAACGACTCTTCTGATCGACTCATTCGGGTCATACAACGATCCTACAAGTGGTATCAGAGCACAGGAGGAAGAGTTTAGCTTGATTGCTTCTATTTTCTGACTTCTACAACTTCTTTTTCAAATTGGACAAGATTTACCAGACAAAATGGATTGAATTTTTCACAGAACGTGCGAAACAGTGTTTTAACAAACCCTTGAGAGTTTCAGATCAAAATTCGAAGTAAAAATAACAAAATTGGACCAAAAACCAGATTCCGTTTGAACGAACAATATGATTTCGCTTGAAGATTCTAGCTGATTTCGCTTCATTTTGTCATTTCGCTTGAAATTAGCATCTGATCTCGCTTGAATCAGTGATTTCGCTTGAAAAGAATTAGTTATTTCGCTTGATTAGTCCAGATTACGCTTGAAGTGCTATTTCGCTTGAAGTGTCATTCTGGTATTTCGCTTGAAAGCTGATATTCAGCTTGAACAACTGATTTCGCTTCAACGTGTGATTTAGCTTGAGATACTTATTTCGCTTGAAAGTGGAAATTCCGAGTCAAGATCATTTCATGTCAACCGAGTGTCCGTCTGTTTCAAGTTGTTTGTTATTATTGATTCTGATTGTGTTTGTTTGATTGTCTCCAGGATCACATCATGGCTGAAGAATTTTTCAATACATTTTACAACGCGTTTACCTCGGATACAATGGATGCTTCTGAGGTTACACCTAAAGCGATAACAAAAACCATCAAAGACAACATCAAACATGACAATTTTTATGGAACCTATTCAAAACCTCCGAAGCTGGATAACATTGAGGATTATGTTTGGTGGAAGGAGAGGTTTGTCAATTGGACGAAGGCATATGCACATGAGAGTTGGTTTTGTTTGAAGTTTGGATATGATAGCCCAGTAAATGACAAAGGAGAAGAAATTCTGATCAAAGATTTTTCAGAGGAAGACAAAAAGAAATTTTCATACGAACAGAAGATGATTGCTTTGATCCAGCAATCAGTTCGAGATGATATTTTTTCATTATTAATACATGATGGGTCATCGAAGTCTGTGTGGAAAGCTTTGAAGGTGAAAGCTAAGGGGGTAAACAAATTCAGAAAAACAAAATCGCATTATTAAAAAAGGAATTTGATTTGTTTAATAGTTTGAAAGGTGAAAGTGTTAGGCAAATGATAGAACGCTTTTGTCACTTAAAAATTGAACTTGAAAGGTTTAAAATAGTGAAAACAAGAGAAGAAATAATTGACAAAGTAATTGAAGCGTTACCACGAGCTGATCAGTGGCAAACGTTTGTTTTTATCCTGAAAAATGATGCTTTGTATGATACAATTTCTCTTGATGTCTTGTTAGAAAAAATTGAAAGTCATGATCTGGAATTGCAAAAGCAAAGCAAGATGAGCAGTTCATCACATCATCAGAATGTTGGTCTATACTACAAAGGCAATGTACTTCCGGAGAAAGTTGGAAGTTCACCAAAGACAGCATTCAGTAGTGAGAAGATGAAGGAACCACAAACAACCTCATCAAGTTACCATTCTGGATATCATTCATCTTCAAAATCAAGTTCTGATGAAACTGAGGAGATTTTGTGCAACATTGCTCTCAAATTGAAGAATTCTCCGTCGATGAGCATCAATGCAGCTAAACAACAAATGAGTTTTCTAGCATCTGTTTTGGAATCGTATGAAGGTCTTGTAGCTGGCAAAATTGGAAACTCAGAGTTAACCAAAGAAGACTACGACCAGATTGATCCGGAAGAAATGGAGCTCATAGACATTCGTTGGTGTTTAGCAAGCTGCATTCGCAGAGCTCAAAGATACATGGAGATTACCGGAAAGCAATCTTTAGGTGGTCCGTCAACAAAGCTTGGATTTGACAAATCCAAAGTGACCTGCTTCAGATGCAAGCAAAAGGGTCATTTCAAAAGAGAATGTAGAAATTCTGAAGTTGCTGAATCTGAGAGACCTTTCAATGATGACTATTACCGAAAGGCGATTTATCATCGAAGCAAAGAAGAGCCAAAAATGATTGAAGACAAACCCAGAGGTAAGTCAAGAGCTTGTGCCGTAATCCATCATGATGAAGGATTTGATTGGAGTGAGATTTGTCCAGAAGAATATCGTTTGGAAAATATAGTTACAGCTCATGGCAGAAAAACATCGAAGAGTCAACATTATGTTTTTGTTGCTGAAATCAAAGAAGAAAACAAAGAAGAAAATGTTGTTGCTGAAGTAAAAGAGAAAACTCGAGAAGAGATTTTGAAAGAGAAAACTGAAAGAGAAAGATTCATTGTGGGGTGCAGAATGGAGAAAATGCAGGAAGAGTATGAAAATGCAGTGGAAAACAAAAGATGGGATAAGAAACAAGAATGTTTTGTCAACAAACAAGGTGAACCGGTTGTTCCCAGAAGTGACATAGTTCACGATGATGTTCTTCTAGTAATTCCTCGATCCGGCGAATATTACTCAAATGTTGCAAAAGACAAAACATATGTAAAAAGGCTGGATAAAATCATTAGAGATGCTATGACAACAAAGCTGAGGAAGAGGAATGAAGAATGAATGAAGAAGAATGTTGAAGATATGGTAAACAATCTGAAGAAAGCTGCTGAAGAGGTTAAAGCAGAAGCAGTTAAAGAAGAAGATGTGAAGATTGTTGAAGAAGTGAAAGAAGAAGTGGTGGTGAATGTGGAAGTTGTGAAAGAAGTTATTACTGAAGAACAGCAGGTTGGAGAAATTGAAAAGAAGATTGAAAGTTTGGATGAAGTGAAGGATGAGAATTTGAAGGTTGTTGGTGATGTTGGTGTTGATATTGAAGCTGTTGATCAGAAGTAGACAGAAGTTGCTACAAACACCAAAGTGCCAATCACTGAGGTAAATTCTGATTCTGAAATTCAAATTAAAATCGTTGAACAGTGCAAGAAATGCATGGAACCATTCAGTGCTTGTACTGAAAAAGATGAAAAGTTCAGAACAAGAGATCTTGAATTCATAAAAATTGAAACTATTTTTAAAAGTAAATATAAAGAAATGTTTGAAAATGAAAAAGTTTTGAAAGATAATGATGAAAAACTTTTGGAAAAATGTAAAAAGTTAGAAAAAGAAAATGAAGTTTTGAAAGAAAAGATTTCAAAAATGACAGAAGAATGTTCTCAAAAAGAAAATGATTGTCAGGAAATGAAAAAGGAATATGATTCAATAAAATTGGCTTATCACATTACAAAGGAATCATATGAAAAAGTAAAAAGTGAAATGAAACTTGTTCAATCAAGATTGAAATATTGTTCTGAAACATCAAAGGAACTAAAACGAATGTATGAAATAAAACAACAAGTTGTGAATTCTTATATTGAAGATGTTGCTAAACTTAAGCGTAAGATGGCTGATTTAGAACAGGATAACAACAAGTTAAAAAGTTATCATGCGTCGCCATATGTGCTTGAACGTATTTTCAACATAAAACCGGATGGAAAAGATTCTGAGCAAAACACGAAGGGCATTGGCTCAGAGTGTCATCAAGTTCCACCACCAGAAAAGTTTGTGTTTTATGATGATGAAAAGGTCGAAAAAGCTTTCAACATGGTAGATCAATTGCCAGATAACATTGACGTAACCTATTCCAAATCTGATGATTTTAGTGATTCAGAGGTGGTAGGTAAGGTCGTTGAAAGTGTGTTGAAAGAAGAGTCGGTTGAAACAAGTAAATCTGAATCACAGGATGAAAATGAAGGTAATTTTCATGATGGATATCTGAAAAACACAAAATCCAAGAAAAATTGAATGATGATTCAAAAGGATTGGTCTATACCATGATTGGATCGGACAAATTATTCCTAGATGTTGTATTCCCGATTCAGAATGTGATTTCAGAAAAGGTTGATAAAGTTTTCAAGATGGTTGAGATTGAGAAATCTGAGATTCAAAAGTTTGCTGGAAAGGGTCACAAAACTTTATATAACAAACCTGTTTTCAAGAAGAAAAATATGAAGGCTGGGTTGGGTTATAAAAGCAAACAGAATTGGAAAAGAAATGAAACGCCGAATTATCAAGAAAAAATGAATTTTGTACAAGGAAAAAGTTTTGAAGAAGAAAAAGAACTTCAATTTGGACAACAGTCTAATGAAAACTTTTATACTCAAAAGAAGAAGCAACAATCACAGGCCAAAGATATGTCCAAGAGAACTTGTTTCAAGTGTGATCAAATTGGACATCTTACATGAAAGTGTCCGAATCTAAAACCTGTGGATGTTGACAAAAAGACGTTTGAAAATGTTGAGAAACAGAAATATGAGGATATGAAACATAAGTCAACCAGATTTGATTCAAAACAAACTTGGAAGTACAACACAAACAAGTTTGTTTTGAACCAAACTTGGAAATCAAACCTAAATAGGTTCGATTCGAGACAGACCTGGAATTCTTACACACCCAGAGTCAGAACAACTCAAAGTTGGAAAACAACTATTGATATGACATAATCACAAGAGTTTTGGAAACCAAAAATTGTTGTTCAAAAACAAAATGTTCAAAAAGATTCACATTTTTACAAAAGAGGTACTCCGAAAGGTAAAAAATGGAATGCCAAGAAACAAATGCATTTGGTAAAAGATGAAAAAGTTGAAGTCAAAGTTGAGAAAGTCTTTGATGAAAAAGATTTTCTGAAATTAAATGATACATATTGTGTTGAAATGCCTAAGGTTAAACAGACCTGGGCTAAATTGTTCAAGTAATTGAATAGTTGAATGTGCAGGTGCTCAAGACAACTGAAGATTGTGAATATGCAAATAGGAGCAGCCTGCCACAAGAAGAGGAGAAGGCTGCTGAATCCTGTGTTGGTTGAAACAGGGAGTTTATTTGTTTTCTGTATATAAATAAACAATATTTCAAAAACCCTAAAAATTGAAAAATTTGAAAAATCAAAAATTTGTTTGTTTTTTAAATTTGTCAAAAAATCAAAAATTACAAAAATATGTTGATTGAATATGCCGAAACCCTCACGGCGGAACAAACATGATTAATTTCACAAGATTGAAAAACGGTTTTCAAACTGTAAAATATCAATGTGTTGTAAATCATGGGGGTATGTTATTTTCTGCAAATCAGTGCATGAGAAGCAGAAAATGGATGGCGAGATAAAGCTATCAGTGTTGGTTGTCAAATTTTCTTTAAATGGTTTTGCATTTTAGGGGGAGTATTGTTGTTAGAAAATACAAAAACATTTGAAAATTTGAAAAAGCCAAAAACATGATAAAATTCAAAAATTGAGTTTTTGCGTAAAAAGAGGAAATGATAGTACATCAGTAGACAGTTACAGTATGCTAAAGAAATGTAATGATTATATAGCGTTAAACAGTCTCACTGATGATATGCTGATAGGTTTTTATACATTTAGTAAACTTTTTCGGGATATAAACCTAAATTCAAACTTGCTTGTTTCGTGGGAAACACTACTTGGATATATAGGTAACCCCTGAAATCTTGTTTGAAGGACCCCTCTTTCTAAAATACTAGGTCTTTATGCTTAGTAATATCTGGGGTATTATCCCGGGACTTCTGATTTTGCGGAAGCATTGACCTAGTCCCCGTATAATACTTTCTGCTTGCTTGAAATATAGCATCGCCCTCGGTACAAAAAATGATGAAACATTGAAAAATGCTAATCATGTGCTGTTGAAACAAAAGATCCTCTAAAGGGGACACACCAAAAGTCGAAGTCGTCATCTCTTTGCTGAACGGAAGTTCTGACCTGAGCTCTCACGGTTCTTCGCAATTTAACCCCTTACAGATATCATCTAGGTATACTCACCTGTAAGACTGAATATTGGGATCTGGATACGGGAGTATATTCAAGAGGTGGGACACATGAATGAGTTTAAGTTCTTAATACACCTAATTCGTATCCTGAATCAGTTGAAATTTGTGTGAAAATTTAAGTGGATCAGTATATCGACAATCTAAGTGAATTGTTTAATTCTTAATGTGTAAATAAGCTCAACGGTACTTGTGACTTGTCAGAAACTGATATGATCCTCTAACGCGAACTCAAACAAAAATATTGTCTGTAAATATGTTTGTACATATTTCTTTACTGCTTTATATTTCAGAAAATATAAAAAGATTTTGATTCTGTTTTATTTTTGACAACCGATGTCTGAGTGCTGAGTTTCAAAATCTGAGTATGCTGATTGTGTTTCTGAAATAAAACAAGTTCATTAATTTGAAATTTGAATTTTTTAACAAAAATAAAAAACAGTTTGTGATATCTCCAAGGTCATTAGTTTGGACTTGGATGATTAACTGTGAGGGAATTGGATTCTTTAATTGTTAAGAAGGCCAGGTTTTCGATCCAGAAACTGCCAATATTCATAAGATGTGTTAGTTTAGATAGATTGAAATTGCCAGGTTATCATTTCTGGATAACTGGAAGCTTAAAAGGTTTGTACTTATGAATGTATGAGTGATTGCAGGAAAGATTCCAGACTACGATCCCATATGCTGAGTCTAAGGGGAAGTCTGAAGACGAGCTCGAAACAAGAGGGAGCTTGTACCTGAAAAGCAAGGTGTCGATCCCTAAAGCACGGAAGCTTGACGAAAGGGGGTGCCTGAAGACTTGAAGAAAGATTGATAGGATGCTTACAATGTTAGAGCCAGAGATAGAGCATGAAGACTGATCAAGACTGAAGATGTGTCATGATAAAGACTCGACACTGAAGACTTCGTCAACATCCAAGGGGGAGTCTGTTAGTGCACTATGTCTATTGACTTCGTCTTGTATCGAGTCATGTAATGAGATAGGATAGGATAACCAGTGCTTGAAACTAAGTTTAGTGAATTTGTTAGTAATTTCGCTTGAAACTGACAAAGACATGTTCAAGCGAAATCAACATAACTGATTTCGCTTGAAACTGCCTTGGTCAGTTCAAGCGAAATCACACTCACTATATATAGGGGTGCTGTGTATTCATTTGAAAAAAAATCAGAGTCTTGTATTCGGTAACGAAGTGCTGCCGGATTGTCTCCAGGTTCTGTAATTCTATCAGATTAATACAAGAGACAGTTATAATTACATCGAGCGTCCGTTTCATTGTTTCCGCCTTTGATTCGGATAAACAACTCTTCTGATCGACTCATTCGGGTCATACAACGATCCTACAAACGTAATCTGTTTAAACGCAACATACACACCAGGACAAGTATATAAGCTACACGTATCCTAAATACCCTTTACATAACTTAGGAATAAGCTTTGAAGGGTTAGGGACGACAAAAACAAGTATATTCGATCACAGGGACTATTTGCAACAAACTGCAAAAGTCTGTCGTTTCGCATAGTAACGAACACTCTGGAACAATATCATAAGCCAAACATACCCTAAATACCCTTGACATAGCTTATAAATAAGTTTTGAGGGGTTCGGTATGCGAAACTGCGCTTATTTGATCTTAGGGACTAAAAGTGTCAAAAACTGCGTAAGTTTGCATATACGCGCATATCTTACGTTCTGACCATATCCGGACGTCCAAAAATTTTTGTAATCACTAAAATATTTTATTTTAGTGATAGGAATGCAAAAATATCATTCTTCGCTTAATTTGGATCGTTTTCGCGTCCGTTCGAGTTTCGTCGTAATTAACTGAATAACGCGACCATATGACCAAACAAACCGACATCCGTGATATTTCCAAGCATATTTCAAGTCCCCTATACTTTAACATCTTTGTAGAGCCTTGAAAATGGCTTAACGGAGGTTAAACGCGTTGAAAATACACATAATAGTGTGCAGGGACCTGTTCTGCCATTTTTTAAACTTCAGAAGGGGGCTTGGCGTATGGAGACGCCCTGGGTGAATACCCGTTGCATGGCGTCACGCCCCTATCTGGGCAGAAACTTCATTACCAGCTTTCAGCTGGTTTCCCACTTGTTTCTTTGATGGGTTTTATTGTTTGGTGACCAAGTTAACACTTCACCAAGGCTTCTAACATGAACCACACACTTGTATGGTCAAGATTATTACTTGGGGAACACCTAATCCACTTGTCATCATCTTTTTAATCCAAGAACACTATAAATAGCAAGTCCCATTCATTCACCAACTTGCTCATTCTCATTTTTCTTCATCTCCTGCTCTAAGTAGAGGCTACCACCTTGTCGGAGGCCTCTTACCTGAGTTCATCTTCTTCCTAGAGCACTTGTAAGTGTTCTTCCTAGTCTTATTTAGTTATTTTAGCTATTTTAAGCTAAAAGTCAAACAGTGTTTGACTTTCGACTTTGACCATTAATTGGTCAAATCAAAGTTCAATTGAACTTTGCAACGTGATCGTAATCACGATGGTTATAATCCGAAGTGATTATACCTACTAATTACCACGTTGACGAGTCGTAGTGACGAGTCAGAGTTTCGGTCAAAATGCACGTTTATGTGCATTTTGCGACGGAACTATTTTCGGGTATCAAAACACTTTGTTTTGATACCAAATCAGTTTTCTAACTTAGTTAAACATGTTTTAACATGTTTAACTCGTCACTTCTAGTTTAGTGCTTGTTTAGGGTCGTAAGTCAAGCGGTCTAAACAACCGCTTAGACTTTCGAACCCGACCTGTTTGGTCGATCATTAGGATCTGACCAAACATATTTTGTGACCATAGTTGTATTGGGAATAACCTTCCGAGGTTATACCTTATGGTCACTACGTTTAATTAGTTGTATGATAGGTAGTTTATATGCCTTAGGAAAATGACCAAAATGCCCTTTTTGCGCATAAATTCAATTTAAGCGTATGTAACACAAATTTTGACACTTAAACCGATTATGCAACATTATTAAACATGTTAGCGCATATAATACTTATCATAGGGCTAGTTAGACCAACCAAACGCGCAATTGCGCAAATGACGCGTTAAAGTAGCATAAACTGCCTTAACGGGTCATAACAGGTCAAAAGCAGTTAGGTTAGATTTCAAATCAGGATGTAGGGTTTGTTAAACCATATCATATGAGTTCCAACGCTCATTTGGTTTACAATACCTCATTCTATTCGATTCCTCGATTTATGTCCCGTTACGCTAACATAGCATCCGATACACTAGGAACCACTTCAACACTTGAACTCTTGATCCTTTGAGCTTTGTTGTACCATTTGAACAAGAACTATACGCAATCCCAAGTGAGTACATAGTTCCCCTCTTTTACCGCTTTCAAATGTTTTGGGGTGATTCATATGTGTAACCAATTTATTTTCCAATGTATGGCATATATGTGTTTACTAAGTGCTTTTATGTGTATTATTCCGATTTTGCACACACGATGATTATTCAAATCCTTAAAAGATCTATCTATCTTCATAGTTAGATTCTTATAGGATATTTGAAGTACAGTCTTAGATCTTCCTATATTCATAGTGAGATTTTTAAGAAGTACTTTACAAACGATGGTTATGGTTTATGTGTAGATTGTTGGTGATTTAGATAAAGAAACTAGAGTAATACAATAAGGACATGGTGGATACGCTGCTGGTACTTCCTATATATAAGTGTGCTTATTGCATTACCCTTCGTGGCGTTATCCCGAATCACCATTAGGATTTAGGATGTTATGATGCAATGATTCAATGTGACAGAAACCAAATCCTTTTTTAGCATCGACCTATTTTCATAGATTGATTCTTCTAGGATGTTTAAAGTACTAATATTGGAGTCCTTGTTTGGATTCATTGTGTACTTTAATGCGTATGTGACAAGACGATGTGACGAGAACCGGATCCCTGTAGTATTTATCTATCTTCATAGTTAGATATACATGGGATGTTTAAAGTACTAATATTGGAGTCCTTGTTTGGATTCATTGTGTACTTTAATGCGTGTTTACAAGTTGGTGACAAGTTGACGATTTATGTGGTAGTTGTGATTTAGATAACGAAACGAGTGTAATAAAATAAGAACATGGTGGATACGCCGCTGGTACTTCCTATATATAAGTGTTCTTATTTTATTACTCTTGTAGCGTTATCTGAATCAGTTTAGGATTTTGTGTACGATTGATTCAATGTTCGATTATCCAAATCCTTGTAGAATCTTCCATATCTTTATATGTTAGATTCTTAGAAGGATGTCTAAAGTATTTTTTATAAATCATTGACTTGATTTATATAATACTCACACAAGTTTTGATAGATTTCAAAACAGTTATTACTAATCCTCGATTGGATTTCTAATAACACATTAACGAGTTTTACGATGATTTCAACGAGATTACAATGTACAATTTCAAATGGCATAAAAATTACTTAGTAATAATCATATTGCCATATACAAAACTATTTGCCACAAGTTTTCACAATCAAGATTATGTATTGCAATACTAAACTTTTGCCATTCTTGGCTTCAAGATTCATTTTTAATCGGCAACTCTCGTAGTTGTCAAAGTATTGCAATACCAAAATTTTTGCCACTTATTTGGCTAACAAAACCAATGTACTCGCTGGCATTTTTATGCTGACTATTTTTCACATATGTTTCAGGATTTTCTACTATTCAAGCATGCGACGCATAGGACTGCATCCGGGCCTTAGACTTCTTTAATCAAGAGAAATATACATGTATTCTTTGTAAAACAACGTTAACAATATTGAAACAATTAGTACCAGTAGTTGTGAGCAGTTTGTAACGTGACTCCCCGATATTTCTGCCATGTGTTGTAGTATTACGCGATTGGGGTGTTACAGGAGACACTATACGCAAAATTTTCCAAATACGAGTTTTGGATTCGTGAAGTACAATTTCTTGGGCATATAGTGAACGAGAAAGGCATTCAAGTAGACCCCTCGAAGATCGAGGCAATTAAAAACTGGGAAGTGTCCAAGACTCCAACTGAAGTCCGATAATTTTTTGGATTAGCGAGATATTATCAAAGAATTATTGAGAATTTTTCTAAGATTGCTCGACCGCTAACCTCCCTCACACAAAAAGACAATAAATTCTCCCCAAATCGAGAAACAAGAAGAATCATTTCAACTACTCAATGATAAGTTGTGCGAGGCACCAATCTTATCACTACCCGATGGTGCCGATGACTTCGTAGTATACTGTGATGCTTCGCATCAAGGATTGGGTTTCGTACTCATGCAATGGGAGAAAGTTATCATGTACGCATCGCATCAACTAAAAGTTCATGAAAAGAACTATACCACTCACGACCTCAAGTTAGGTGCGGTGGTATTCGCTTTGAAAATATGGCGACATTACTTATATGGTACTCATTTTCATGGATCATAAGAGTCTTCAGCACATATTCAATCAAAAAGAACTAAATATGCGTCAGCGACGTTGGATTGAATTGATGAACGACTATGATTGTGAAATAAAGTACCATCTGGGCAAGGCGAATGTTGTAGCAGACGCCTTGAGCCGCAAGGAACGAGTTAGAACTTTGAGAGTTCGAGCATTAGAGATGATAATTCACACAGATCTTACCACACGAATCCGTGATGCACAACACGAAGCACTAAAGGAAGAACATCTTAAAGCAGAATCACTTCGAGGCATGGAAAAACAGTTAGTGCCGAAAGAGGATGGAACTTTGTACTTTGTAGGAAGAATTTGGGTTCCACTCTTTGGAGGCCTTCGAGATCTTATTTTTGAGGAAGCTCATAGGTCCAAGTACTCGATCCATCCTGGATCAGTTAAGATGTACCAAGACTTAAAGGAGTACTATTGGTGGCCTAACCTCAAAAAGGATATCGCTACCTATGTCGGAAAATGCTTGACCTGCGCGAAGGTCAAGGTAGAATATCAGAAACCCTCGGGTTTGCTGCAACAACCCGAGATTCCCGTTTGGAAATGGGAACAAATATCGATGGACTTCATTACGAAGTTACCCAGGACCTCAAGAGGCCACGACATGATATGGGTAATCGTCGATAGATTGAAAAAGTTCGCACACTTCTTGCCGATTCGGGAGAAGAATAGTACAGAGAAACTAGCAGAACTCTATCTCAAAGGAATAGTGGCTCGTCATGGAGTGCCTATTTCAATCATTTCAGACCGAGATGTGTCACACCCCGACAGTGTTAAAACAACAAAACCGCGGTGGAAACGTCGGTGAGTGTCATAACAGAATCATTGTTTCACAACACATGGATTAAAGTTTCGTTTTATTTAATTATTAAGTGTTTAACATTGTCTTAAAAGTAAAACAAACAAGTTCCACATATTTTCTTTCTTGTTTTAAGTCACTAAGGCCTCGTCCGTTCCTATGTGAGCATGCATCAATATCATCATCAAACAACGGCACCTGAAACATATGTGAAAATAATGTCAGCATAAAAATGCCGGCGAGCACATAGGTTTTGTGAGTGTGTCAAATTCATGGCTTATATAAGTATTGCAATACCTCGTATGACTACTTGAGTCGATAATTAAAAACCTTGTTTAAAAAAGTGTATTGTATTGCAATATGATTAACCAACTTAAAACCAGTTGGTTATAGTTTATAAAACCTCGTTGCCATGAATCTTGACTAAAACATTTGTTTTTTGTAAACCAAGTAGTAAATCATTCTTGTAGTAAAAATCTTATGGTTTATATCACTTAGTAAACATCGTTGTGTGTCATCGTTTGAAATCAATCGTTCAAGTGAACTAAATAATTCCACGGAATGTAATATGATAAAAGCACTTATATATAAGAAGTACCAGCGGCGTATCTACCATGCTTTTATCACATTACACCCATCCCATTATCTATTCACATACCCAAAACCAATCATTCTATTGTACTCGTTCTCAATTGTTCGTGTTATCAAAACCAATCTTCAATTCGTTTAACTCGTTCATGTTATAAACCCTCGTTCAATCGTTCATATCATTCAAATCGTTCGTGTTTTAATTGTGAAAACTAACTTTTGGTCGTCTCGTAGAACACATTCAAACCTTTGTGACTCGTCCATCGTTTAAGCATATTAACAAACCACCAAAGGGTTAGTTAACAATCATCAGGCTCTGTCATTACCCACATTACCCCATAACCATGGAATAGTCCGATAACGGGATTTGTCAGATCCTATGGTACCAAAACATACTACTGGTCGGCTTGATCATAGTTAATGAATGTCATTCGATTGTCTTTCGACCAACGCCCCCAACAAGTTCGTTCACATTATTGAAATCGTTGTGTTTAATATAAACCATAGTATTTGTTTTGTTTTGAAAACTCGAAATCGTTTAGCACATATGAATCACCCCAAAACAATTGAAAGCAATAAAATAGGGGAACTATGTACTCACTTGAGGTTGCAAAGTATCCTTGATTAAGTGAACTAACAAGCTCGGGTAAATTAAGGAAATTCAAGTGGCACCTAGTAATCGGATCACTATGTTAATAAATCGGCACCTAAATCGGGAGATCAGATAGAATGAGGTCTCATAAACCAAATGAGTGTTGGAACTCATACAATATGGTTTAACAATGCCTACATTCTGAATTGGAACCTATCCTAAGTGCTTTTGACCCGTTATGACCCGTTAAGGTAGTTTACACTACTTTAACGCGTTATTTGCGCAAATGCGCATTCGAATGGTCTAACTAGCCCTATGACAAGTGTTATATGCCCTAACATGTTTAATAACATTGCATAATCAGTTTAAGTCTCAAAAACTTGGTTACATAGGCTTAAATTCAAATTATGCATGAAAAGGGCATTTTGGTCATTTTCCTAAGGCATATAAACTACCTATCATAACAACTAATTAAACGAAGTGACCATAAGGTATAAACTCGAAAGATTATTCCCTATGAAACTATGGTCACAAAATATGTTTGGTCAGATCCTAATGATCGACCAAACGGGTCGGGTTCGAAAGTCTAAGCGATTGTCAAGACCGCTTGACTTACGACCCTAAATAAGCACTAAACTAAAAGTGACGAGTTAAACATGTTAAAACATGTTTAACTAAGTTAGAAAACTGATTTGATATCAAAACAAAGTGTTTTGATACCCGAAAATAGTTTCGTCAGAAAATGCACATAATCGTGCATTTTGACCGAAACTTTGACTCGTTACTTCGACTAGTCAACGTGGTAATCAGTAGGTATAATCGCAAAGGATTATAACCATTGTGATTACGCTCACGCTGCAAAGTTCAATTGAACTTTGATTTGACCAATTCGTGGTCAAAACCGAAAGTCAAACGGTAGTCAAACTGTTTGACTTTCAGCTTTTAATTGCTGAAATAAATGACTAAGCCATGAAAGAACACTTAAAATGCTCTAATGGCTGAAAGATCAACTAGTAAACTCAGGTAAGAGGCCTCCAAACAAGTGGTAGCCTCTACTTAGAGTTGTAGAGAAGGAAATTGAGGAATGAGCAAAGAATGAGCAGAATTTGAGGGGTATTTATAGTTGAATTGAAGCTCTAAGATTATGCCATGTGGATTATGTGTTGCCCAAGCAAGTATGAGATGATTACAAGTGTCTGGACAAGATTAAAACCCTTGAATACCATTAAAAATACCCACAATTTGCCAAAACTGGCTTAGAAAAACATGACCTGCAGCTAAAATGGAAGTTTTTGTCGAAATGCACTGCTTGCATTGCGCCACAGCAGAAGAGCTAGGCTGTCGCGCCCCGTGAGCCCTCACCTGACTTTCAAAAATGCCAGTTTTAGTCCCTGCACACTCTTTAAGGCATTTTCGACGTGTTTAACCCCCGTTAACCCATTTTCAAGGCTCTACAAGGATGTTAAAGCATAGGGGACTTGAAATATGCTTGGAAATATCTCGGATGTCGGTTCGTTTGGTCGTACGGTCGCGTTTTTCGGTTAATTACGACAAAACTCGAACGGACGCGAAAACGATCCAAATTAAAAGACGAATGATATTTTTGCATTCCTATCACTAAAATACAATATTTTAGTGATTACAAAAATTTTTGGATGTCCGGATATGGTCAGAATGTAAGATATGCGCGTATATGCAAACTTACGCAGTTTTTGACGCTTTTAGTCCCTATTGACCAAATAAGCGCATTTTCGCATACCGAACCCCTCAAAACTTATTTCTAAGCTAATTTAAGGGTATTTAGGGTAAGTTTAGCTTATGATCTTGTTCCAGAGTGTACGTTGCTATACGAATCGGCAGACTTTTGCAGTTTGTAACAAATAGTCCCTGTGATAGAATAAACTTGTTTTTGACACACCAAACCCTTTAAAACTTATTTCTAAGTTATGTAAAGGTTATTTAAGGTATGTTAAGCTTATATCACTGTTCTGGAGAGTATGTCGCGTTAAATTGATTATGTTTACGTAACAGTTTGCGTATAACTTTCTAGAAAGTGATTTAGAGCTTGAAATCGAACTAGAATCAAAACGTGAAATTGTGAAACACAAATACACAAATATTGAGACCAAAACACACTGTTTCATTCATAATTGATATTGTTTTACATCTTACAGTGTTTACAAAGCACAAATGTCACAAGATGGTCGCTTCATTTCAAGAATTTAGAAGTCATTTCAAGAGGCCTTTGGATCTCATTTAAATCTAAGCACGGCCTTTAATCCACAAACTGATGGCCAGAGTGAACGAAGAATCCAAACACTCGAAGACATGCTTCGTGCGTGTGTTATGGATTTGGGCGGTAATTGGGATACTCGTTTACCTTTGGTTTAGTTTTCCTATAAAAAAGCTACCATACAAGTATACAAGCTGCACCATTCAAAGCTCTCCATGGTCGAAAGTGTCGCTCTCCGCTATGTTAGGCGGAAGCGGGCGATAAACAACTAATTGGTCCGGAATTAGTCCAAGAGACTACGGATAAAATCTTTCAGATCAGGGACCATATCAAGGCGGCTCGCGATCGACAGAAGAGCTACGCAGACAAGAGACAGAAGCCACTATCTTTCGAGGTCAGAGACAAAGTCTTGTTGAAAGTCTCACCGTGGAAGGGCGTAGCGAGATTCGGTAAGCGCGGGAAGCTTAACCCACAATATGTAGGACCATTTGAAATCCTGGAAAGGATTGGCACCGTCCCCTACAAGCTAAAGTTACCAGAAGAACTTAGTAGCGTACACGACACATTTCATGTGTCAAATCTTAAGAAGAGTCCAACGCAAGAAACGGTTATCATTTGGATCGTCCATAAGTTGTTTTTAAGGTGTCTTTATATGTAGTCTTGTAAGACTTTAGTTGTAATGTGTCTTGTGTTTATTTGTACCATTGTATTCAAGTTACTAGTTTTCAATTATATAACTAATACAAACAAATAACACTTAGCACATAAGGTGTTAAGATAACTAAATATATATGTTCTCAAAAATATATATTTATATGTAGTTTTTGCTTTTATAAAAACTATTCTTTTAAATCTTTTTATCCTAATAAAGATTTTGTCAAAAATAATAGTTTTTATAACTTATGATTTTTAACAAAAATGGCCATATTTCCTTTGAAATACATATTTTGCCATGTTTATATAAAACATATCTTTTTCTTTATAAAAATCACCAACAAGTTCTCATATCATTCTTAGTAAAAACATATGAGATTTATATCAAAATCTTAACAAGATGAAATCAATAACATGTAGGGTTTTGGTATAATCATAACATATGTTAACTAGTTCAAAATCCATGATTTACTTCTAGTTTTATCAAACTTTTTTATAAAAACCCATCTTGTATGTTTCTTTTTATAACTTTGTAAAAGTATTATTTTTAGTGAAAACCTCATATACTTTAACAAAATCCAAGATTATGATCATCCATTCAAACATTTATGTTTAACAAAACCCTTAAACATTTACATGTACAATTGTTAGATTATGTTTTTAAACATCATCACTAGATCAAATATGCAATAAATAAGCTTCAAATCATAACAATAACAACTTATATATCATGATTTTTACTTTGCTTTTTTGTATTTTCATATTATTTTGTATGATTGTTTATTTTATTACATGTTCTTTAAACAAATAATACATAAATAAGTATGAAAAAAGGATTTTTATAGGCTTACTACTAGCACTTGTGGCTAGGGATGATCTATATGATGATCAAAGAAAAGAAAAGTTGTTGATCGTGATGTTTGGAAGCTATGGAATGGAAGAAAAGGCTTGCTTCTTCTTGTAGTATCCCTAGATCACCTTAAGTATCATCAAGCTCCATTTTTTATCATCAAGGAAGTGTGAAAAAGATGAAGGTTTTTGATGGTGTTCTTGGTTAATGTATGAATGTTGAGAGGATCCTTAAGTGTGTGTAAAAGATGGTGAAAAGTAAGGAAATGTGCTTTGTTGATTATGGTAACTAATTGTTATAAGTCTCCACCAAATTCACCAACTTGTCCACTTGGTTTAACCACTTTCAACTAAAGGTAAAAATCAAGATATTTGTGGAGACAAGGTAAAAAGTGGGTCCCACATGCTTGGTGAATTGTTTTAACTAGTTTAGTGTGTTATTTATTTATTTATTTTTTTGTAGGAAGTTGTTTAGAAAGCTTAGATGTTTAAGTGTTTTAATTGTTTCAAGGTGTTAAGTGGTCATTACTAGACTAAAATGATCCAAATAATGTTAGATGGTCACTAAAAAAAAGATCCGATATCGTTCGGATATTCGTTTCGCTTTGTTTTCGTTAGTCGTTATTTGAACGCTAAGCTTGTGTAACTTGTGTGAATTGATGTAGTTTTTGATTCGGATGATACCCGAAAGTATCCTCATATGAATTCTATGTTAAACAACACTTTTATATGTTGTAAAAATATTAAAAGGCTGATTTCTGCGGAAAAGTGTTGAAATTGTCGCTTTTAGTGCTTTTCGGGCAGTTTTTAGTATTATCGGACTTCGGGGAGGTTTTAAACCAAACCCTTTCATTCCTATTTAGGGTTTAATGTATATTAGATGTTGGACTTTTGTCTGAGTCCTAAAGATGTCGTTTAGATGGTTTCTGCGGATCCTGCATTTTCGTCAGAATACTAGTTTACTAGGTGCTTTTCTAGCAGTTTCGATGCTTGTTTAAACTGTTTCAAATGTACTTTATAAAAATGGATCATATGCATCCTAAGTAAGTATTCCACGAGTATTATTGTGACAACCCGGATTTTCAAAGTTAGCATCACCTACTTTCACAACCTCGTGGCTAATATCGTTACGTTTCACCTATGGGTACACTAGGTTAAACTTATACGAGATTGTTATTAAATGAATAAAAGTTGTTTGATTATTACGTGACTAGTTATATGAGAGAAGCTAGTCGCACATTACACCGAGTCGCACACTCTCATTTCATCCGCACACGCTTTGCCTTTTGTGTTTTATAAGCCTCGGCCCACACATCGGATCAGGCCCGAAAGTGACCCAAGCCCAACTCTTGTGATATAGGTTTACAAGATGGGCGTATTAGGTGTCGTGGTTTTAGAAACAATGCCAACCTTAGCACTCTCATCTTCTCCCCTCCTCTGATGATCGACGGCAAGATCAACATTCGAAGCCCCACTCTTTTGGACTCGCACATCACATCTCGGTTAGTATAGTTACCATAGTTTTGATTGACTCTTCTTTAATATGAGTGGTTATGTTTTATTGTGATGTGTGATACTCGTTGGTTGAAATCCTATCATGACCTAGAATCCTAGTAGGTATCATGTTGAATGAGATGATAGGAATTTTGTAGGATCGGATTGCGACCTAAACGAGTCGTTCGGAAGAGTTCTAGTCCGTTTCAGAGGCGGAAACTAAGAAACGGATCAGTAAACAGCTTGTTTCACTCTTTAAACCTTTTGTATATTGATATTACAGCGATTACAGTCAAAAGGTATACCGGCAGCACTTCGGTATCACTCTGAGAAAACTGTTACAAATGACAAGACAATTGACCTATTTATAGAACCTACTATTTCGCTTGAAGCTCTTGAAGCGAAATCCATTAGAACTCTTGAAGCGAAATTTACATAATTGTCTTGAAGCGAAATCGTTCATGCAATCTGATTCCATGCAACTTTCAACTTCTATTTTGTCTTTAGTGCATGATGCAGACAATGATGTCACTTGTGTGATGTCATCATCCTAGATGATGACATCATGCCTGATAAGATCCGCACCGAACCCGAGACTCGATACAAGACGAAGTCGACAGATGTGTGCACCAACAAATTTGATAATTTCTAATATTAATAAACTGATTGCATCGGACTTATGAGTGTTCATGATGTTAATTAATAAATATGATAAACTAGGGTTCTTGTCGGTCAAATATGATGCTACAAATATGTTACTAGATGCACATAGACGGTCGATTACAGATTTGAGTCATGATTTCTAACAATTGGATGATGATGATAAACTGCCAATTCAGGATGCTAGTGTCAATGATATGCATAGACTCAATTTGAATGTTTGTTAGGTGTTATTCGCTGTTAATGATTGATCTGATGTAGGAATGTTTATGATATTCGTGTTGATCGATTGTGCCATATGGCATACATAAAGATTTGAGGGTTGTATGATGAATTGTGTTATGGAATTTAAGTTAGTGTAATAATGAATGATAAACTGTTGTTACGATCCAGATGTGTGAATGATATTTAACCTATACCCTAGAATTATACAAGGACCAATGATTATTAGAATAATGGTGTTGTTTGACTTAATTGAAATATTGATCCTCATGTTATATGTCATTGGTAACCGACTGAATATGTGAAAAAAAAGGCTTCCTGGTCTGATTATGAAACATGATAACGTGTTTGCTAAAATTACTGGGCCGTAAACTATTGGGTTGGGTAAACACAACTGGTTGCACATTAGAGACCCAGTCGCACACTCGGGAATCTGGCCGCACACTTCGTTGGATTGAACCACATTATTGGGCCGCATGATTAACACTTGGTCACACATTACATTGTGCCGCATACTGAATATGGGCCGAAGTGTCATAGCGGACCGAACGAACTGAAATGGGCCGCCCACTGGTGAGAGTTTGAACTTGGTTGGTTTGGGCACTAGTTAATGGGCCACAAGATGATACGAACAGTATACTAAATTCTTGGATCACACACTCATGAGTAAGCCATTAGCTTGATTAAATCGCATACTTTGTGCATAACGAATGAACAGTTGAAGTGTTATGTGAAATATGAGTTGGTGATGTGAAATTGTGTATAACTTGGATACATGCTATGTGATGACAATGAACTGTTATGTACATGGGAAACTGTTACATGTTATGTGTTGTTCTGGTATGCTACTGGCTTAATGATGTGTGTGTTACTTGTACGCTATGTATGTAATGTGTATGAAAAATACGTGATTAATGTGCATACGATACTGACTATCTTTGGTAACCACGGTAGGGTTGGTTGACCAACTTGGATTGGGTAACATAACATACCGAGCAACCTAAGGTGAGTTCACTTCTCTTGAGCATGCGTCCCGGTGGGTGGGACAATCATTGGGTATTCCTGAGAGGAATAAGTCTTTTGGGTAAAAACTGGAATGTTAGATAATACACTCATTTCCTATCACCTTAAGTCCCATCTTCTACCGAATAGTTACCTGAGAGGTAACGGGGTATTAGTTGATAGCGCTATTAGGCTTGGCAACCTCACACCGTACCTGAGAGGACGGGCGTGAACTAATGACCTTAATCATGACCAATGCTTAGATAGGGGGCATTGGGGACGGGCAAAACAATCTGGAAGCCATCTTGTGCGGTACTCGAGTTATTATCAACATTACTTTCGGTATTATTATTAAACTAGATTAAACACTTGGTAACCAAACGTTTTCATAAAACTGTGAACTCACCAGCGTTGTCTGATACACTTGTGTGCATGCTCGCAGGTTATTGATATGTGTGGATGTGGAACTAGCTGTCTATGATGCTGGAGTGGTCATGGGTCGAGATACATGGAAACTTGAAATAAGACTAGTTGATTACATACACTTGGGTTTTGGTTAAACTTTGTATTACGCTTCCGCTGAACACAACATGTTATAAATAATGATTTGTAACACTTTATTTTAATGAATGAAAGCTTTTATTCAAAATCTTGTTATGAGTTCAATGTGATTGGTGGCTAGATCCTGGTATGTCACACGCCTCGCGTGGGATTCCGCATGTGGTATTTTGGGGGTGTGATAGTTTGGTATCAGAGCCACTGGTTATAGTGAACTTGGTTTTAAAAATGTTTTAATAAAACCAGACTATAACCAAACAGTTCTGAATACGTGAATACGACCATGACACTCAGCTCCAGATTGCAAGGTTCATCTTTTTCACCTGCTGCATACATTACATGACTAGTACACAATTGCTTATGATGTAGCGTATGAACGCACACTCGTCACTATAGCCTGATTACATGAATTGTTTGCTTACATTATGATGCGTTGATAGTATGTCATAGTCTTTGGATTTCTGTGATCTTATCATTTTGACAATCTCCGTCTGACATCTGAGTTTGAGGAACCATTTGACATGAGTTAGGAGGAACTGAGATGAGCATGCAAATCACAATATTATTGTGGGTGCACACATAATAATAATGTGGGGTGCATGTGAGTCCCAACGAGGCCTAACAAGTGTGAAAGGGGTTCCATCCCGTTATTCGACCAAATGTGAAACACAACGACCCATAGGGGTCATAGCAATGAATGTCTCCTGTTTGAACGTGGTTCTTTTACTTCCCTCTGAACCCTTACGAGTCTCGATGATATTGAATGATACCTGCACACATAACTGAACGTCTAGCGAGCCGTGTAGAAATGTTAGGTGATAGTGCGAACGCCTTTGAGACAGTTGTCGAAACGTTAAATGTTTGGTCTATACTTTCTCACTTTTCTCGTTTACTTTGACGTAACAAGTTGACGCCTCAAATTCAGAGGTATGGACACCTCCGTGATTCTCTAACGATTTACTGTGCGCTAATCAATCGACTCACAAGATCGATGGACAAGAAGATGAACGTGATGCATTACCAACCCTAGTGTTAGGATGACCCTTCTCTTTGACATCGAACATCAGTAGGTTGACTTCAATCGAGTCCCTAACCCTAGTAAGCAACATTTGGGAGCCAACTCTTATGAATCAATCGGGGCGTAAACGCTGGAAACTGACCGGAATATGGGATGTGTAATTACTAGCGCCATGGTCAGTACTCTAGGATGTGACAAGAACAACGGGAAGGTGGACCCTAAAGGAAAAAGATCGCAAGGATCTGTTTTCAAGCAACAACATCAGAGGTAATGGCCACGACGACAACAAGGTACTCGTAAATCATGACTTTCAGTATGGGAATGAAGGTGACTTTGACAAGGATTGGGCGTTGTTAAGTCAAGACGCCAACAACTCATGGAACAACGACAGCATTGGGAATCCTTGTAACAGTAACAACAACACTGGAAGTGGTGCTCGTGGAAGGGCATTTAGGATTGATGTAGGCGACGCCAGGCTTAATAGCAGCATGGTAGCTTGTATGTTGTTGAGTAACTAATCGCTTCGTCTCTGTTCTGTTTAACCCCGATGCCTCTTGAAGAGACACGTTGTAGAAGTGGCTGATGGAAAGCCAATTGAAGTCTCACACGTTCACCTAAGGTGCAACTCAATCTTGTAGGTCACGAGTTCGACATTGACCTTCCCCTGCTGCTATTAGAAGTTTTGGTGTAGTCGATAGTATGGACCGAATGTCCAAGCCTCAAGGAGAAATCTTCTGTAAGGAGGAAATCGCATGTATATCTCTTCATGGTGGAGATTCACTGATTGTCAGCATCACTTCGGCGGTGGGAGCCCAGAAGTGTTTCACCTACCCTACTACACTATCAATGATTACCGGTGCGCAGCTCGAAGAACTTTCAAGTTTTCCCCCACATTGTCAGGAGGGATGTCAGATGTGTATCATGCCAGAAGCAGTTCTGAATTCTGGCACCTCTTATCGTCTTGCGTCTGGAGGGTTGCAAGAACTGTCCAATCAACTTCAGGAAGTACTGGATGGTAGTTTTATCGATCTAGCTCCTTGTCTTGGGGAGCCCGAGCTCTATTATGGAAATGAAAGACGAGTCCTTTCGTATGTGTACAGACTACCACAAGGTGGCAATTATAGACAGTCACCCTCTATCTCGCATCGACGACCTGCTTGACCCGCTGCAATGATCAAGCTCCTATTCGGAAACCGAAATAAGATCAGACTGTCACTTGATGGAAGACTCAGGGGAGGATGATTCCTACCACGGCGTTGCAGATACTGTACGGCCACTATGATTTTCTGTTCAAGTTGTTTAAGTTATCCAACACACCAGCGGCCTTAGGGATCGCATGAGTAGTGGTTGTCAATCTCATCTCGCCATATTCGTCAACCGTGTTTATCTATGATGTTTTGAATCACTTCCAGGGGAAAGGAACACCATGAACGGCACTTGTATATCATATTAGAGCTCCTAGGGGAGGAGTAACTCCATGCGAAGTCTAACTAAGTGTGACTTCAGGATTCGAGAAGTACACTTTCTTGGTCACATAGTCAACGAAGTGGGGATACACGTGGATCTCGCTATGATCCATTTTATTAGAAATTGATTGGCACCAAAGAGTCCTTCGGGGATACGGCAATTTCTTGGTCTCATTAGATACTATCGCAGATTCATCACAGGATTTTCGAAGATCGCGCAACTTTTATCTCTTTAGCACAGCAGGGTGTTGTGTACTCGTGGGAGACAAAACAGGAGGACATCTTTTCAGCTTTTGAAACCCCAACTCTACAATGCACTGAACATCGTCTTTACCTGAGGGTACGGGTGATCTAGTGGTATACCGTGATGGTTTGAATCAAAGTCCCCAGTTACACGCCGATGCAACAAGAGAAGATGATGGCTTACAAGAAGAATGGCACGAGTCACAACCTGCGGTGGAAGTCATGGTCTTTGGATTTAAGTTGGAGGCATTACTTGGACGGTACCAAATGTACTATTTAGACCGATCACAAGGGCCTCCCGTGTACCCTTGTTTCGAAAGAGCTAAACATGTGATGGCATCGCTGGATGGAACTCTCGAGCGATTACGACTATGGAACCTGAACGTGTATGAGCTTGCAGCTCACCATTGACTCTGGCCTACCCGATCAGATTCGCCCTGTTCAAACCGAAGCATTGGAGGAAGGGAAATTTTAAGCTGAATCCACGTGGGGCATGGGAAGCAACCCATGAAAAAAAATCGGACATCATTCGCTACTTTATGGAACGAAGATGGGTCCCACTATACGGCAACCCTAAGGAAACTTGTGCGGGGCGAAGCACACAAGTCTTGACATTCTACTCGTCTAGGTTTTGATAGGATGTATTTGGATCTAAAGATCTGGTACTGGTGATTGGGCATGAAAGCCCACATAGCAAAGTATGTGAATGATGTTTGACTTGTGCGAAAGTCAAGGTGGAATATCAGAAACCTTCCGGTTTGTGTCAGCAACCGGAAACACCCATATGGAAATGAGAACCGACTGCCATGGACTTTGTCACTGGTCTACCTAAAACTCAAAACGGAAACAATATCACCTGGGTGATCGTTAATTTTCTCATGTAACCAGCACACTTTCTTGCAATCAAGGAATCTGACGAGTCTTCACAGCTTGTGAATATTCCTCTGAGAGAGGCGGTTCCTAGGCACGGGGTGCCAACTCCTGCTACCTCTAATTTTGATCTCTACCTGAATTATGACGGGTAATACACAACACCCTTGGCTCACGTCTAGACATGAGCATTGCTTGTCACCGTAGGACAGACGGTTAGAGTAAACGAACCATCCTGCCACTCGAAGATATGCGGCAAGCATGTGTGTGATTGACTTTAGTAAAATTGGGAGGACACTTATCTTTGGTTGAGTCCTACTGCAGCCGTTACCATTCTAATATTCGGACAGCCCTGTTTTGAGGCATTGCATGGACAATAATGTCGACCTCCTTGTTGAACTAAGGTGGGTGACAACCTAATCACAAGTCCAGGACTTGTACTTGAAACACCTGAGAAGATTGTTCAGATCAGAAATTGTATGGCGGCAATGCATGACCGTCAGAAAAGCCGCTAAGCGTAGGAAACCCTTGGAATTCGTAGTGGGCAATTGTATGACGTTGAGAGTTTCACCCGGGAAGAGTGTGATGCGCTTTGGAAAGCTTGGCAAGCCAACCCACGTTGCAGACTCGGGATACCTGACAGACGGAGCAATGTTCATGCTAGTGTGCACGTATCAAATGCAAAGGAGTGTTTGCCGATTAAACACTCGTGGTCCCTTTGCAAGAACCATAGATTGATGATAGTTGCAGTTTGTCGAGGAACCATCAAAATCATGAGTCGGGAAGTTAAGGCTCGTAAACACCGTCGAATTCCAATCATGAAAGCTAGTTGGAACTCAACACGTGGACCGGAGTTCACGTGGGATCGCGAGAATCAGACGAGACTCAAGTATCATTGATTGTTCAGGTTGTTCGTTACAACAGGTGAATTTCGGGACGAAATTCCCTTTCAAGTTGGGGATGATGTGGCACCTAGGAAAAATCCACAGTCATCTTAATCCATCACTTCACTCCTCGGAGACTGCCTACCAAATTTCGAGACGAAATTTCTTTCAAGTTGGGGACGATGTGACAACCCGGATTTTCAAAGTTAGCATCACCTACTTTCACTAGGTTAAACTTAAACGTGATTGTTATTAAATGAATAAAAGTTGTTTGATTATTACGTGACTAGTTATAAGATAGAAGCTAGTCACACATTACATCGAGTCGCACACTCTCCTTTCATTCGCACACGCTTTGCCTTTTGTGTTTTATAAGCCTCGGCCCACACATTGGATCAGGCCCGAAAGTGACCCAAGCCCAACTCTTGTGATATAGGTTTGCATGATGGGCGTATTAGGTGTCGTGGTTTTTGAAACAATGCCAACCTTAGCACTCTCATCTTCTCCCCTCCTTTGATGATCGATGGCAAGATCAACATTCGAAGCCCCGCTCCTTTGGACTACCACATCACATCTTGGTTAGTATAGTTACAATAGTTTTGATTGACTCTTCTTTAATATGAGTGGTTATGTTTTATTGTGATGTGTGATACTCGTTGGTTGAAATCCTGTCATGACCTAGAATCCTAGTAGGTATCATGTTGAACGAGATGATAGGAATTTGATAATTTCTAATATTAATAAACTGATTGCATCGGACTTAGGAGTGTTCATGAAGTTAATTAATAAATATGATAAACTAGGGTTCTTGTCGGTCAAATATGATGTTACAAATATGTTACTAGATGCACAAAGACGGTCGATTACGGATTTGAGTCATGATTTCTAACAATTGGATGATGATGATGATGATAAACTGCCAATTCAGGATGCTAGTATCAATGATATGCATAGACTCGATTTGAATGTTTGTTAGGTGTTATTCGCTGTTAATGATTGATCTGATGTAGGAAAGTTTATGATATTCGTGTTGATCGATTGTGCCATATGGCATACATAAAGATTTGAGGGTTGTATGATGAATTGTGTTATGGAATTTAAGTTAGTGTAATAATGAATGATAAACTGTTGTTACGATCCAGATGTGTGAATGATATTTAACCTATACCCTAGAATTATACAAGGACCAATGATTGTTAGAATAATGGTGTTGTTTGACTTAATTGAAATATTGATCCTTATGTTATATGTCATTGGTAACCGACTGAATATGTGTAAAAAAGGCTGCCTGATCTGATTATGAAACATGATAACGTGTTTGCTAAAATTAATGGGCCGTAAACTATTGGGCTGGGTAAACACAACTGGTTGCACATTAGAGACCCAGTCGCACACTCGGGAATCTGGCCACACACTTCGTTGGATTGAACCACATTAATGGGTCGCATGATTAACACTTGGTCACACATTACATTGGGCCGCATACTGAATATGCGCCGAAGTGTCATAGCGGACCGAACGAACTGAAATGGGCCGCCCACTAGTGAGAGTTTGAACTCGGTTGGTTTGGGCACTAGTTAATGGGCCACAAGATGATACGAACAGTATACTAAATTCTTGGATCACACACTCATGAGTGAGCCATTAGCTTGATTAAATCGCACTATTTGTGCATAACGAATGAACAGTTGAAGTGTTATGTGAAATATGAGTTGGTGATGTGAACTTGTGTATAACTTGGATACATGCTATGTGATGACAATGAACTGTTATGTACATGGGAAACTGTTACATGTTATGTGTAGTTCTGGTATGCTACTGGCTTAATGATGTCTGATACACTTGTGTGCATGCTCGCAGGTTAATTATATGTATTGTCACACCCCGACCACGTGAGACAACGTAACGTGGCGGAAATGTCGGGGAGTGTTGTAACAGAATTAATCGTTTCAAATCCATGGCAATTAAAGTTTCGTTTTATTAATCAAACATGAGAATTTACATTGTTTTAAACAAGAAACATAGTACATAACAAAAATTAACTAGTTCTTGTCTCATTTTAGGTCACCAAGGCACAGGTCCGCCTAAGTATGTCTTGATAAGTCCTATGCATCATCTCCTGAAAACACATGTGAAAATAGGTACGTCAGCATAAAAATGCCTGTGAGATACATAGGTTTTGTGAAAACAGAATTCATGACTTATGTTTGAGAAAATGTTTAGTCATGAACCTTGTAATTTTCTTTGTCTTGTAAATCATTTGAAAAAAAATGATAAGATCAGATGATATGTATAAATAAGAGGATAATGTATGGTTAAATGAATAACCATGTAAAATGAGTTTGTATAAGGTAAGTTGTTTGTAAAACAATGTCTTGTGAAAAGTATGTTATTTGTATAAAATGTTATATGTCTCAAACTGAAATGATTCAAATAACGCTACGATATGTAATACCATACAAACACTTATATATAGGAAGTACCAGCGGCATATCCACCATGCTTGTATCATATTACACACGCCTCGTTACTTAATCACTTATTCAAACCAAACTACCAAAGTAAAATGTTCATGTCTAATGTGAATCGTGTAATGTGTATCAAAATGTAAGCATATGATGAACAACAATGTACTAAGTATGCAACAAAGGACATACATAGCGTATAGTGTAATGTATAACAATGTACTGAGTACGCACACAATGGGCATACATAGCATAAAATGTAATGTAAAGCAATGTACTAAGTATGCAACAAAGGACATACATAGCATATAGTGTAATGTATAACAATGTACTAAGTACGCACACAATGGGCATACATAGCATAAAATGTAATGTAAAACAATGTACTAAGTACGCACACAATGGGCATATATAGCATGTAATGTAAGGCAATGTACTAAGTATGCACACAATGGGTATACATAGCATGTAATGTAAGGCAATGTACTAAGTACGCACACAATGGGTATACATAGCATAAAATGTAATGAAATGTACTAAGTACGCACACAATGGGCATACATAGCATGAAATGTAATGAAATCATGTACTATAAATGTACTAATGAATATAGTAGGTATATGATGTGAAAGCATGAAAGTAACAAGTAGGCACATGTGTTCCACCCCAAAACGTTTGGAAAACAGTAAAAGAGGGGTCTATGTACTCACTTGAGATTGCTCAGAAGTCCTAAGATAACCACCAAGCAATGCTAGAGATCACGGATATCAAACGGTACCTAATATAGGTACTATGTTAATATACCGGACCTAAATCGAAGGATTGGATAGAATGAGGGTTCGTAAACCAAACGAGTATGGAGACTCGTGTAATATGGTTTAACAAAGCCTACATACTAAATGAAACCTAACATAAGTGCTTACGACCCATTACGACCCGTTTAGGTAGCTTATGCTACTTTAACGCGTCGTTCGCGTGAAACGCGTTCGGACCGCTTAACTAGCCCTATGACAAGTAACATATGCCTTAACATGTCTAATATTGTTGTCAAATCAGTTTAGATGTCAAAAGTTATGTTGCATATGTTTAAAATGAATTTTGGCATAAAAGGGGTATTTTGGTAATTTACCTAAGGCATATAAACTACCTATCATACAACTACTTAAACGAAGCGACCATAAGGTATAACCTCGGAAGGTTATTCCCTATATACTATGGTCACCTAATGTGTTTGGTCGGATCCTAATGATCGACCAAATGGGTCGGGTTCGAAGGTATAAGCGATTTATTAGATCGCTTACCCTTACGACCCTAGACAACGTGGTAATCAGTAGGCATAGTCACAAGGGACTATAACCATCGTGATTACAATCACGTTGCGAAGTTCAAACGAACTTTGCATTGACCATAAACTGGTCAACGCAGAAAGTCAAACAAAGTTTGACTTTCGGACTCGAAAAGCAATAAAAGAACGAAGGAACACTTACGAAGGATCCCCGAATGCTAATCTAGATCAAAATAGCTCAGGTATGAAACAAAGGTTTCAACTTAGAGCACATTAGATCAGATTCTTGTGAGGAAAAGTGAAGGGTGGAGGTGGGTATTTATAGTTTTCGGTCCACCGTTAGGATCGTTTCTTGGAGAAGAGGGAAGGATCACATCCCTACACTTGTTGGAAAGTTATGGTAGCTGATTTTGGCCACCATAAGAGATTAACATGTGGCACTTGACCTTTGGAGGGTGTTAGGGGATGTTAACATGTCATTAAAATGGCTTTTGCTGATCAGAAGGGGCCTCACATGACGCCTAGGGGGCTAGGTGTCACGCTAGGGTCCCCCTGATCAGCAAACATTTTCTAATGTTCACCTTTCAGTCCCCGTTGCGTATTAAGGCCATTTCCAACATGTTTAAGGCTCGTTAAATAATTTTCAAGGCTCCACAAGGATGCCTAAACATTGTGGGCATGAAACATGCTCAAAAATATGCCGGATGTCAGTTCGTTTGGTCGTACGATCGCGATGTTCGCTTAATTACGACGGAATGCGCATAAGCGCGAAAAACGATCTAAATTGCGCGACGAATGGATTTTTCTCAAGCCGAACACTAATAATAAAATATTTTAGTGCTTACATAAATTTTTGGATGTCCGGATGTATTCAGAACGTAAGTTATGCGCGAAAATGCAAACTTGTGCACTTTTTGACGCTTTTAGTCCCTGAATGACCCAAAAGTTTATTTTAGCACACCGAACCCCTCAAAGCTTATTTCTAAGCTATATAAAGGATATTTAAGGTGTGTTTAACTTATGGTCATGTTCTGGAGTGTTCGTTACAGTTCAAATTGGCATACTTTCGCAGTTTGTCAAGTTTAGTCCCTGTAAGCGAATTAACTTGTTTTTGCCATACCAAAGCCTTCAAAACTTATTTCTAAGTTATGTAAAGGTTATTTAAGGTATGTTAAGCCAATTTCACTATTCTGTAGTGTTCGTTGCATTAAACTGGTTATATTTACGCATCAGTGCGCGTATAACCTTCCAGAAAGCGATTTAGAGCTTGAAATCGAACAAGGGTTGATATGTGCAAAAGATACACATATTTATACAGATCCCAAGTATGAAATACAATATTTCATTGGTTTGGCATTTGTTTGATGGTTGAAGTGACACAGGTGTCACAGTCTCCCCTACTTTAGGAAATTTCGTCCCGAAATTTATTCGTAGGAGTCTATTTGTGACTTTGTGTCAAATAACCATTAAAGATAAGCAAGGCATAATCCTGTTATTTCTCTTTAACGGACATTTTTCAGAAATGAAAAATGAACGGAGTTATTTTCAACAGGCATTCTTCAGAAACGAAAAAGAACGGAATGAGTCATTTTCCACAGTTTCTTCAGAAACGAAAATGAACGAAATGAGTCATTTTCCACAACCTCTTCAGAAATGAAAATGAACGGAATGAGTCATTTTCCACAATCTCTTCAGAAACGAAAATGAACGGAATGAGTCATTTTCCACAACCTCTTCAGAAACAAAAATGAACGGAATGAGTCATTTTTCACAATTCCTTCAGAAACGAAAATGAACGGAATGAGTCATTTTCCACAATTCCTTTAGAAACGAAAATGAACGGAATGAGTCATTTTCCACAACCTCTTTAGAAACAAAAATGAACGGAATGAGTCATTTTTCACAATTCCTTCAGAAACGAAAATGAACGGAATGAGTCATTTTCCACAATTCCTTCAGAAACAAAAATGAACGAATCAACTCTAGACACATGACAAAACTCGCTGTGGTTTTTGTGCACTGAATTCCATAATTATGTATGCATCCATAATTACCTAATTCCTTGCATAGTCCGCACAGTTTGTCTTGTAATGTTTAGGGGAGGAAAATCAAACCTGTGATGAGTGTGACTAGACTATCATAGGGTCCTTTTAATTAAATCGACAAATGATCCCTTTTAATTAGACCACCAAGGAGTCTTTTCAGCTAATTCATCACATGATATTCCTAACCAGATTTTTGGATCAATCTGTTTAACTAGACCACTCAAGGGGTCTAATTATGGAATAGTACAATATAATCCAAGGGTCTTTACTATTACGTAAAAGTCCATTAAGGATTTTAGATAGTACCTTTTGGGTATCCTACTACGAATCCCTCATATGAAGATACGAAAGGTTCTACGAGGATTTGGATAACAAAAACTTGGATTACACCAAAAACATAAAAAGGAACACATAAGCACATAATCACATAGTTGTTTAACTTGGTTATTAATTTGTTATCGATTGAGAATGGATATTCAAGGTACACCAGGAAACCAGTAGATGGGCTTCAATGTCCTCTGGGATCTATCTGAAAAGATAGGATGATCTCCTAAAATTTCAATTTTGTTTTCAAAGAAACGTAATATTCGAATTAAGGAACACAACAATTTTAGGATTTACGGAAATACCTTTAGGTACCCTATTAAGAATTTATAGTGGTACTTTGGGTATTCGTCCAGTGTTGTAACTTGCGCCTTGTACTTCGTTTCCTTGGAAGAAACGGGTACTTAGAAATTTCGTGGAAAACGCAAGAGATCATAAAATAGAAAAAATTATTTGGGGGTAGTTTGCTTTTCAAGGAATACGATTCCTTAATTGTCGGTATTGTAGGGGATATGTTGTTTATACATACAACCTCATAAATACATTGAAATGTAAATAAAAGATTTATTTATAAACAATGATAACAACTGTTTCATGGACCTTGACAACAAAAGAAAATAATACATAAGACATGATTATTTCTAAAGGGTGTTGTCTTCTAGTCGGTCAGATGCTCATCCCTGTGCTGGATTTGCATTAGCAAGCTTTGGGCAATTTCTTCGGAAATGACCCTTCTCGCCACAATTGTAGCAAGAACCTGGTGGAAAGCGAGCTTGAGCAGGATTGTTGTCAGCTTGATTTGGTGCGACTGCTGCTCGACAAACTTTTGCTGTATGACCTTTAAGTCCACAAATTTGGCATTCGCGGCACTTCACCCTAGCATGATGATGAAGGTTACATTGGTTGCACAAGGGTGAAGTTCCATTGTATGGCTTCCTAGCAGGGGGTTGAGCTGGTTGGTTGGGGACGGCTTGATCATTGTGAGTAACCATGACGAAGTTCTGAGAAGCCTTTCGCTTCTTTGACCGCTTAGGGGATCCAGTCTGTTCATCCATGGTCTCTGATTCCTCGATTGGCTTCTTGTCACCCTTTCGAAAAAGTTTACGTTTCCTGATCTGAGATTCAGTCAAGGTTGCAGATAGCTCAATGGCCTGCCTAACCGTAGTGGGGTTACTACCAGTAACAATGTCCTGAACTGAGTCAGGGAGACCATCAATGTATTTTTCGATCGCCTTATCCAAAGGCGTAACCATGGTAGGACACAACAGGCTCAGCTCCTCATATCGATCAGTGTATGCTCGATGTTCACCGCTGTCTTGCTTAAGATCGTCGAATTCCCTTTCCAAGGCTCTGATCTCGTGACGAGGACAGAATTCCTTCATCATCAGTGCTCGAAGTTCTTCCCACGTTTGAGCCAGTGCCACTTCGGCACCCCTATCTCTCATCACACCGTTCCACCATGTCAAAGCTCGTTTCTCAAAGACACTAGATGCGAAATCTACCTTTCGCTCATTTGGACATTGAACATGTCTGAAGGTGCTCTCTAAACTCTCGAACCATTGCAGAAGTGCAGTCGCTCCTTGAGACCCAGAAAACTTTGATGGCTTAGCCGAGTTGAACGTCTTGAAGCTGCAGGGGGCATTATTGTTGTTGAGGGCTTGGTTACATTGGGCAACGATGTTCGGGATTGCAGCAGTTATTTACTGTGTAATGACAGCTGCCAGATCTTCAATAGATACCGGATTTTCGCGTCGTGGAGGCATTCTAAAAAGGGGAAACAAGAGAGAAAACAAATGAAATGGTATTGGGTAAGAATAAGATGTTACAATTACCGGCCAAAATCATGGGTGATGGTCATTTGTTTGAACCACGAAGCAAACAAACAACACACAAAGGCTGAATCAAAGCAAATAGATTCTCATAATGTATCGCGAAGACATGCTCGCCTATAAGTGGACACTCACCCCAAGAGTTCCCAGGTAAGAGTGACTGGTCCGATTATGTGGATTTGTATGAACACTCTAGCCTTAGACAGAAAACTCAGGGTACAGGCATTCACTCTTCCAGTTTGCACGTGTTCACACTATTTAGGACCTAAAACTTTGACGAGAGTTTGAAAACTCAAAGGGGTTCAAAACCATGTAACAGAGGGTTCAAAACCTTACAACTGAGGGTTCAAAACCTAGTAATCAATCATCCTAGAACAAATGATTAGTTTTCAAAGTGGTTTTGAAATTTATGTTCTTGTTGTGGTCGTCGCCTAAGGATAGGTGACGGTATTGTTTTATGACTAAACGCAAGTAAACTCGCGTTAGGGTCCTAAGAAGGTTATAGACTAGGTCAAAGTATTACTAATAACCTAATTCCCTATAACCATTGGCTCTGATACCATCTTTTCTGTCACACCCCGACCACGTGAGACAATGTAACGTGGCGGAAATGTCGGGGAGTGTTGTAACAGAATTAATCGTTTCAAATCCATGGCAATTAAAGTTTCATTTTATTAATCAAACATGAGAATTTACATTGTTTTAAACAAGAAACAGAGTACATAACAAAAATTAACTAGTTCTTGTCTCATTTTAGGTCACTAAGGCACAGGTCCGCCTAAGTATGTCTTGATAAGTCCTATGCATCATCTCCTGAAAACACATGTGAAAATAGGTACGTCAGCATAAAAATGCCTGTGAGATACATAGGTTTTGTGAAAACAGAATTCATGACTTATGTTTGAGAAAATGTTTAGTCATGAACCTTGTAATTTTCTTTGTCTTGTAAATCATTTGAAAAAAAATGATAAGATCAGATGATATGTATAAATAAGAGGATAATGTATGGTTAAATGAATAACCATGTAAAATGAGTTTGTATAAGGTAAGTTGTTTGTAAAACAATGTCTTGTGAAAAGTATGTTATTTGTATAAAATGTTATATGTCTCAAACTGAAATGATTCAAATAACGCTACGATATGTAATACCATACAAACACTTATATATAGGAAGTAACAGCGGCGTATCCACCATGCTTGTATCATATTACACACGCCTCGTTACTTAATCACTTATTCAAACCAAACTACCAAAGTAAAATGTTCATGTCTAATGTGAATCGTGTAATGTGTATCAAAATGTAAGCATATGATGAATAACAATGTACTAAGTATGCAACAAAGGACATACATAGCATATAGTGTAATGTATAACAATGTACTGAGTACGCACACAATGGGCATACATAGCATAAAATGTAATGTAAAGCAATGTACTAAGTATGCAACAAAGGACATACATAGCATATAGTGTAATGTATAACAGTGTACTAAGTACGCACACAATGGGCATACATAGCATAAAATGTAATGTAAAACAATGTACTAAGTACGCACACAATGGGCATATATAGCATGTAATGTAAGGCAATGTACTAAGTACGCACACAATGGGTATACATAGCATGTAATGTAAGGCAATGTACTAAGTACGCACACAATGGGCATACATAGCATAAAATGTAATGAAATGTACTAAGTACGCACACAATGGGCATACATAGCATGAAATGTAATGAAATCATGTACTATAAATGTACTAATGAATATAGTAGGTATATGATGTGAAAGCATGAAAGTAACAAGTAGGCACATGTGTTCCACCCCAAAACGTTTGGAAAACAGTGAAAGAGGGGTCTATGTACTCACTTGAGATTGCTCAGAAGTCCTAAGATAACCACCAAGCAATGCTAGAGATCACGGATATCAAACGGTACCTAATATAGGTACTATGTTAATATACCGGACCTAAATCGAAGGATTGGATAGAATGAGGGTTCGTAAACCAAACGAGTATGGAGACTCGTGTAGTATGGTTTAACAAAGCCTACATACTAAATGAAACCTAACATAAGTGCTTACGACCCATTACGACCCGTTTTGGTAGCTTATGCTACTTTAACGCGCCGTTCGCGTGAAACGCGTTCGGACCGCTTAACTAGCCCTATGACAAGTAACATATGCCTTAACATGTCTAATATTGTTGTCAAATCAGTTTAGATGTCAAAAGTTATGTTGCATATGTTTAAAATGAATTTTGGCATAAAAGGGGTATTTTGGTAATTTACCTAAGGCATATAAACTACCTATCATACAACTACTTAAACGAAGCGACCATAAGGTATAACCTCGGAAGGTTATTCCCTATATACTATGGTCACCTAATGTGTTTGGTAGGATCCTAATGATCGACCAAATGGGTCGGGTTCGAAGGTATAAGCGATGTATTAGATCGCTTACCCTTACGACCCTAGACAACGTGGTAATCAGTAGGCATAGTCACAAGGGACTATAACCATCGTGATTACAATCACGTTGAGAAGTTCAAACGAACTTCACATTGACCATAAACTGGTCAACGCAGAAAGTCAAACAAAGTTTGACTTTCGGACTCGAAAAGCAATAAAAGAACGAAGGAACACTTACGAAGGGTCCCCGAATGCTAATCTAGATCAAAATAGCTCAGGTATGAAACAAAGGTTTCAACTTAGGGCACATTAGATCAGATTCTTGTGAGGAAAAGTGAAGGGTGGAGGTGGGTATTTATAGTTTTCGGTCCACCGTTAGGATCGTTTCTTGGAGAAGAGGGAAGGATCACATCCCTACACTTGTTGGAAAGTTATGGTAGCTGATTTTGGCCACCATAAGAGATTAACATGTGGCACTTGACCTTTGGAGGGTGTTAGGGGATGTTAACATGTCATTAAAATGGCTTTTTCTGATCAGAAGGGGCCTCGCGTGACGCCTAGGGGGCTAGGTGTCACGCTAGGGTCCCCCTGATCAGCAAACACTTTCTAAAGTTCACCTTTCAGTCCCCGTTGCGTATTAAGGCCATTTCCAACATGTTTAAGGCTCGTTAAATAATTTTCAAGGCTCCAAAAGGATGCCTAAACATTTTGGGCATGAAACATGCTCAAAAATATGCCGGATGTCAGTTCGTTTGGTCGTACGATCACGATGTTCGCTTAATTACAACGGAATGCGCATAAGCGCGAAAAACGATCTAAATTGCGCGACGAATGGATTTTTCTCAAGCCGAACACTAATAATAAAATATTTTAGTGCTTACATAAATTTTTGGATGTCCGGATGTATTCAGAACGTAAGTTATGCGCGAAAATGCAAACTTGTGCACTTTTTGACGCTTTTAGTCCCTGAATGACCCAAAAGTTTATTTTAGCACACCGAACCCCTCAAAGCTTATTTCTAAGCTATATAAAGGATATTTAAGGTGTGTTTAACTTATGGTCATGTTCCGGAGTGTTTGTTACAGTTCAAATTGGCATACTTTCGCAGTTTGTCAAGTTTAGTCCCTGTAAGCGAATTAACTTGTTTTTGCCATACCAAAGCCTTCAAAACTTATTTCTAAGTTATGTAAAGGTTATTTAAGGTATGTTAAGCCTATTTCACTATTCCGGAGTGTTTGTTGCATTAAACTGGTTATATTTACGCATCAGTGCGCGTATAACCTTCCAGAAAGCGATTTAGAGCTTGAAGTCGAACAAGGGTTGATATGTGCAAAAGATACACATATTTATACAGATCCCAAGTATGAAATACAATATTTCATTGGTTTGGCATTTGTTTGATGGTTGAAGTGACACAGGTGTCACATGTGTGGATGTGGAACTTGCTGTCTGGGATGCTGGAGTGGTCATGGGTCGAGATATATGGAAACTTGAAACGAGACTAGTTGATTACATACACTTGGGTTTTGGTTAAACTTTGTATTACGCTTCCGCTGAACACAACAAGTTATAAATAATGATTTGTAACACTTTATTTTAATGAATGAAAGCTTTTATTCGAAATCTTGTTATGAGTTCAATGTGATTGGTGGCTAGATCCTGGTATATCACATTCCTCGCGTGGGATTCCGCATGTGGTATTTTGGGGGTGTGACAATTATAAGTGTATGTCATGAAATGTGCAGTTCGGATGTTCAAAACGCGTAAAAATGTAGCTAAAATAAGTACTTTTAGTGTAAGAAAGTTACCGAAAAGTGGCAGTTGTCACATTCTCCCCCTATTATTGAGAATTTCATCCCGAAATTCAAGCTGAGTCATCCTTTGCAGGAGTGTTCTCGAACAGGTGAGGATATTTGACTTTGATTTGATCTTCACGTCCCCATGTATACTTGGGTTCATGTCGAGAGTTCCAATGGACTTTTACTAATATGTTACGACTCCTCTGTGTTTTCTGGACATTCCAGTCCATGACCTCAGCAGGTTCTTTGGTGAATTGGAGTTTGTCGTCGTTGTGAACCTCATCCGCCAGTACGATATGCTAGATTAAGCGATGACCGGTTAGAATGTAGTTTAATCCCGAAAAGTAATAAGACTTGTATAATATGGGTAAACAATATACATTCTGGAATTTGAAATGAATATGAAAAGATTTAACCCATTTCGGTAAACTTACGTAAACTAGTTACATAAGTTAACCGTACGCGCATAGGCGGTATCGGGTGATTGGATGAGTTGTAAACAAGTTCAATATGCCAAAACATTTTAATTATGTTGTAACATCAGTAGGTTATCAACTTTGTATGATGATCATTATGGTTTAAAACCAAACTATGCACCATAAGAGCATTTTAGTCATTATATGGCATCATTCATGAACTTGTATAAAAACTTATGTTATGAACAAGTTCATTATGCCAAAACATGTTAATCATATTACCATATTAGTAGGTTATCCATTCCATAAGTTTATCATTGATTAAAACCAAGTTATGCACAAAAAGGGCATTTTGGTCATTATTAGGCATATTATAAGAACTTGCAATAAGACTCAAGAACTAATTATGATCATGTAGTATAACCACAGAGGGTTATTCTACACTATAATATGATCATAATGCAACTTAGAATCAGTAGCTAAAGTTGCTAAATCGGGTCAGAATCGAAAGTCAAAGAAGAAGTCAAACTGCTTGACTTTCGGTTGCGAACCGGCATATAAACAGGAAATGACGGGCTGAACATGTTTATACATGTTCTAATATTAGTTACCAATTGATTTAGTGTCAAAAAGATGTGTTATAACATATACAAGTTCATTTTATAAGTTTTCCGAAAATCTGTCGTTTGACTTTTTATTGAACTTAACTTTGACCCGTCATTTGACCAACTTAACGTGATTTCTAGGAGGTGCCCTTTTGAGGAATTAACACCTACCTTATTACAATCACGTAGCCATGTTCGATTCGAACAATGGCTAGACCATAATGGTATAAACCAAAAGTCAAGGCAAAGTCAATTTGCTTGACTTTCGGCTAAAATCTTAGCCTACCAAATGAAAGAGCTGGAAAGGAACACTTACTTGTGATTCTTGGAATATTTAAACTCAGGGGATGCTCCTTTAAGATCAGAAACTTTCAGATAGAGTAAAAGAGGAAGAATTGAGAAAGGTGCAAGGAAAAATGTTGCACCAGAGCTCCTATATATAGTGCAAGGGGTTGAATTGGGATCAAGACAAGTGTAAGAGGTGTTGTAGGATCAGTCCAGGTGTGTATGGACGTGTTAGAAGCTACACAATGGCTCAGTATTGCGAGATAGGTGGCATAAGGGCAGAATGCCTTGGCCTCTATACAAAATCTGTCGGGCTAAAGGCTTACAGTCCGTAAGCCTTGTAGGCGCCCCTAGTTTTCAAATCCTTACGGACCGTAAGCTATAAAGCTTTGCGGTCCGTATCCGCTACTCAAAAACAATTTTATTAGATGCATGCGGTCCGTAAGCACATAGGCTTACGACCCGTATAGGGTCACTCAGAGGCCATTAATTAGCATGTTGAAACCTATAGTCCCTCCACATTCATAGTTTCATAACTTGACAAAATTAGTCCATCTCATCCAAATTATTAGGCACATTTGATAGTGGACACGTGTCATTAATCAATTAGACACAATTTTCCGAGGTGTTACACATACCCTATATATATGTATATGTATATATATATACATATGTATATGTATATATAGGAGAAGGATCCGTACCCTTTATTGCGAGAACCAATGTAAACACAAGCAAAAATACCTAAAAAAATCTAAAAAACACACAATTTTTTTATAAAAAAATCGCATTATGGTAGCGATTTTTTTATAAAGAAAATTAAAAAAAAATTGTGTGTTTTTTAGATTTTTTTAGGTTTTTAGAGGGTGGGGGTTAGGTTTTTTTTAGGTTTTCGGGGCGGGGGGGTTAGCTTTATGGTTTGGTTTTTAGCATTTAGCTTGGGTGGGTGGGTTGAGGGGTTAGGTTTTTTGGGGGTGGGGGTTAGGTTTTCGGGGGGTGGGGTAGGGGGTTAGGTTTTTTTAGGGTTTGGTGGTGGTGTAGTGGGTTTATTTTGTTGTGTTCACATTGGTTCTCGCGGTTCTCGCAATAAAGGTGGTTCTCGCATGAACCCTACTCTATATGTATATATATGTGTGTGTATATATATGTATATAGGGAAAGTGTAAAATACAATATCCCTTAACGTACAATACGTACGAGATGAAATTATAACATGCGTAATTAGTTTTATAACATGCGTGATTAGGTTTTTACCCCATGCGTGATTTCTGATTTTATACATGCGTGATTATGTTCATGCGTGATTATGGTTTTCAACATGCGTGATTTATGGTTTTCAAAATGCGTGATTAGGGTTTTGAGTTTTATAACGTGCGTAATTGCATCTCGTACGTATTGTACATTAAGGAATCGTGTACGTTAACCCACCCATATATATATATATATAATATAAAACGTACTTCTGAATGAATGTTTCGTATCCAAATCCTCAATTTAAACATAAATAACTCAATCATAAATAAATAAATAAGAAAGAGAACTTACCTGCCAACCAGCTTCAATTGTGTTGACGGGACGATTTGAAACATCAGCTATATAGCAAGTCATTTTGTTACACAACACGAAAATACATATAACAAGTCAACACGAAAATACCATGTTTTGGCTTGGATTCAAATAAGTTGACCCATTATTCTGGTGGGTTGAGCTATAAGTGAATTGGTTGGCCATCAACCTGTTCAACACTAGAATTTAAAGAAACTCGCCAACCTGTTCACGACATGCTTAACATGATTACATTCTTATTACAACCCACCCGTCAACCCATTAATGACTAGTTTAATTACCCATTATACCCAGTGGCGGATCCAGGATTTTTTTCCACTGGGTTCACTTTTTTAGATACTCCAACTTCATATGACTGAACATAAAATATTTCGGGTCGGTTCGACAGTTCGGATCGGATAAGGTTCATCACATAATAAAAGTACGATGCAACAATGAAAAGAATATCATCATTAGAATAAGTAACAATATAAGCAATACACTCTATCAGCTTTGACACAATATTCCAACCAATTTTCATACTTTTCTGTGTACCATTTTGGATTAAAACGTCTTAACTTATCACCATTATCAGTAAGTGTTTGTGGAAAATCTGTTTTTTCCCTTTCGGTTGACATGGACCTCTAAGCAAATATGTCCGCCTAATTTCATCTTTTTGACTAGGGTGATAAGATGAAATTGGTTTCCTTTCGGCAGGATCCCATGGAATATCATCCAAATCTATTTTCAAGGGTTTACTAGTTAAAGATGATGATTCAAGGTTAGATGGTGGTTGCCTTAGAAAAAAACTTGAAATATTCATCTGCATACAGCATAAATACCAAATTCAAGTTTGAATGTGTTTCACTAATAAAAACATCAACAAAATTTGAAACAATTCAAGCTAATTAAAATAGACATGTGAGAATAGAACGATTCAATAATAACCAATTTAAACAATTAAAGCTAGGTTACAATTTAACATTACTATTAACATTAACAATTCAACAGTAAATCAGTAACACATACCTGTGAGAAGAGAATGATTCTGATTGGGCTTTTCACTTTTGGACTTTGGAGTCTGGAGACTTGGAGAAGTGGAGGAGAACGGCCGGAGCCCGGAGGAGAGGTGGTTGCTGCTGGAGAGGGAGGAGGGTGAGGGTGGAGGTTGTGTTGTGCGACTGCGATGTTATGTTTATTTCTGCACTTATGCGTTTGTTTTGGTATAACCCTAAATGGGTTTTTGTTGAATACAAACATTAAAAAAACAAAAAAAAAACGGAGCAATAAAAAGACAGAAGCGTGATTCAAACCAGGGGTTAGGGGAAAAGCAGAACGCGCATTAACCAGTGGACTACGAAAGCTTTTATGTTAATGGGTTCCCGAATATTTTACTTATGGGTTCCTTTTCAGTTTTATATATATATTTCCACTATAAACTAAAAACCGAATGGGTTCCTGGGAACCCGATGTTTCTTCATAAGTCTGCCCCTGATTATACCCGATACAACGTACATATTTACAACTCACCAACCTGTTTAACATGCTTAGAAAACGGGTTATGTGTCTAGTTTACATGGTTTAAGCATATTTATATTAAGGTTGTTGTCTTTGACACAAATAAATATATAGAGTAAAATGCCAAAATCATCCTTGAGAGTTAGTCATTTTTGCTCGTTCCATCCAAATTAGTTTTTTGTGCATTTGAGTCCTTCAGGTTTACGTTTTATTGTCATTTTCATACTTGATTTTTGCAAATTATTGCGACTTTCATCCCTTGAAATTTGTCCATCAGGGACGAAAATTGAAAAAAATAACTTTTTGGATGAAAATGACACATTAGGGATGAAAGTCGCAAAAATGATCAAACCTCAGCTGGGACGGAAATAATATTTTAGTCAAATATATATGTCATGTTCGGGCTAATTTCTAACGTTCTTACACACACCAAACCGACATGATTATTACCCCTAAATTAAATACTCACTTGGTATTATTTCAACGTTCAAGTACAACTAGTGGGATTCCTCCGCGCTACGTGGCGAGAATTCAATCGGTATCAGATCTTTATGTTACGATACTTACACTTAAATGGATATCGTCACGTGTTTTAGGTCGATTGAAAACATTCAAAGCTAATGTTAGTTCGGTTCATTAACATACCGACACTCATGTATAGTCTACGATACCAAAAAAAATATATGTTGAATGCAACTCTATTATTAACAAAATTTATACAACACGTCTAAAAAATTCAAACATGTGCGATAGCTTTTTATAAGAAAAGTAACTTTTTTTTTTGAAAAACAAACTTCATTAAAAACACAACGAGCCAGGCATCTCCAAGATGGAGAAACCCACTCGAACAATTACATTACATCAATACAAAATGAATTCCATCCTTTCCAATCTACCTTCCCCCCATTGAATCTATTTCTATACCACAGATAACCCAACGATTTAACCTCGGTCACAATCTTCGGCACCTTGATCTCCATGTTGTCGAATCTTTTCTCGTTCCTAGCCTTCCAAACACACCAACACGTCAATACTACCACCCCATATACAACTTGTTTCCGGACACTAGAGCCATCCACCCTTTTAGCCATTTCTAAAATATCTCGAAAAGAGAACAAAAAACCTTTCAGGATATGGCACCATGTACAAATCGCATCCCATACACCATTAGTGATGATGCAAGCCGTGAACATATGGTCCGTGCTTTCTTCCGTATCACCACACATCGAACAAATATTATCCCCAAATGTGATATTCCTCCTAGCTAACGCTACCAACGTCCGAATTCTATCCAAATTCTCCCTCCACATGAATAAATTACATTTGTTAGGAAGCCACTTACACCATTTGTAGACATTATCGTTAGACCTGGGCGCCTCTTGAAGCAACCATCTTCGAGTTTCCTTATCCAAAAAATCTTTGTTATCCCCTTTATTCCAAACCCATTCATCCGTTCTGCTGCTAAGTCGGACATCACTAAGCACCCGATGACAATCCAGCAATTCTTGAACTTCAACTTGCGATTCCGGATACCTACTCCAATTCCAATTAATCGGCCCACCTGCTGAATCCTCAATCCTATCATTCACATTGCACCATTTATCCTTATCAAGGCGAAAAATATTAGGAAACAAGACACGTAGCGGAACATCTTTCACCCAAGGATCAATCCAAAACTTTATTTCCGTGCCCCTACCAATAACACCCCACACCATATTCACGAATTGAGTCCCTTGAACTTTAGTACGATAACCAATATTCACCACTTTTGACCACGTACCTCGAATATTAGCACTAACCGGATATGCATCCCATTTCCTTTTTGTCAAATGAATCGCATCAATCAATCTTCTCCAAAGAGCGTTTCGCTCCACTTTATACCTCCATAACCATTTCAAAATCATAGCGTTGTTAATCACATCCATTTTACTTAGACCCAATCCTCCCTCTTCTTTCGGTTTTGTCACCTCTTCCCAAGCCACCCAATGAGTCTTCCTAATTTCGTCACTTCCGCCCCACAGAAATCTCTTAATAATACCTTCAAGCTTGTTAATGACCGTCACCGGAGCCTTGTATAACGAAAAATAATTGTTGGGATTGAACCCTATCAAGAGGAACAGGTAATTAAAGCCAAAACTGGATCAGAGCAGTGGATCCAGAATAAGCAGACGTTTACAGATGTTTACATACAAGTCTCTCCCCTTGATAGTGATTTCAACATCTGCTGACCTCCTATCTGCTGATCGTGCAAACTGCTGATCTACAACTGCTGTTCAAGTAAAGGTCTGATGGAAGACTAAAGTCCTGCTGCTCAATCTACTGCTTTGGTTCAAGCACTGCTGATCCGGACAAGTACTGCTGGGTTCACAGCAGTGGAAGGATGCAGCAGTTGTTTATTCTATCTTTATGTAATGTATTGTATTAAGCAGTAGTTAGCATGGAAGTGTTTGTATTGATCAGAGGTTAGAGTTTGTTAGGAGGTTAGATGTCACTTTCATGGTGACGTCAGCATTAGATGCTCAGTGGTTTGCTAGTGCCTATAAATAGAACAGTGCTCTGTACTGTTCTATTAGCTCTTTGCAACACCGTCTTCTTTGCACAAACAAACACTGAGCTCTGGCTGAGGGGGAGTTTGTATTCAAGCATTACTTTGTAATCGTTGTTGAAATTAAATTCAATCATTCGGTTCTTTGTTGAAAATGTCTTGATTAAAGCAATACTCTCGTTTGATTGTATGCAAAGTTTGTTTCCATATTAATTCTGCTGCACAACTCATCCATTTCCATTTTAATTGGAACAGAAAATACAATCAAAACCAAACTCAGATCCAACAATTGGTATCAGAGCTTGGACAGTCAAATTTGATTTAACAATCATTTTGACATAAATAGTTCAGCTCAAAATCGTTGATATCGATAGTTTGTTCGGTTTGTTGAAAAACAAAGTAAGGTTTAATCACCATTAAAGTTGATTAATCAGTGCCTGTAAAACAACCAAGATGACGTCACAATCACAAGATGATAAGAATAATGTTGGCTCGCTTTTTAAACCACCTATGCTCAAACGTAATGAATACAACATCTGGGAGAGAAGGATGGGTCATATCCTTGCTCAACAGAACACTGGATGTTGGAGGTCTGTTGTCTTCGGTCCCCATGTTCCTATGGTGCCAAGTGCTGAGGATCCAAAGAAGAACGTACCAAAACCTTATGAAAACTATACTGAAACTGATTTTCAAAAGTTCGAACTGGATGCCAAAGCATTTAGCATCATAGCATCTGCATTACCAAATGAGATCTATGCTGGACTGTTGCATTGCAATAGTGCAAAAGAGCTATGGGATGCATTGAAGGAACAGTTTGGGGGTACTGAAGAAGTTATTGAAAACAATAGGGAAATTCTGAATCAGCAGTATGAAACCTTTTGTCACATTAAGGGTGAAACATTGACCCAACAATTTGAACGATTCAGTTGTCTCATCAGTGAGCTAAGACTTGTTAAGGTTGAATTTCCAAAATCAACCCAAAATAGCAGGTTTCTTAGATCACTACCTGATAAATGGGACACAATTGCATTTGTGACTAGAAACTCTGTTGAGTTCAAAGATCTGACCCTGACCCAACTTCATGGTAGACTCCTGACTTATGAAAGGGAGTTGAACCAGAAAAAGAAGTTGCAAGAGTCTGGAAAAGCCACTGATGATTACTCATTCGGTAGCACAGCTCTTCTGGGTCAGGAAGAATCTGGTAGCAGCAGTAAGGAACAGGGTTATGATCATTTCATTGATATAACAACTGGTGGTAACTTTACCAACCCTGATCCTCACTCTGCAAATTATGCTTTTACTGCAAACACTGAAAACCAGATGTCAGATAATTTATGCTTTGAACTCAATGATTTACAGCATTTTGATCCCACTGACTTAGAGGAGATGGACATTTTGCAACAACTGACTTTGCTTAGTGTGAGAACAAGCAAATTCTACAAAAGAACAGGGAGAAAGTTCCCAGGGCTACATGGGAATCTAAGGGTTGGGTTAGATAAATCGAAAATCAAGTGTTACAAGTGCAATAGGCTAGGTCATTTCGCTAGGGAATGCAGGAGTCAAACTACTGGTCCTATAATCACTCATCCTAGCTCAAATCCTAGACCTCAAAATCAAAGCACTGTGCACTATACCCAATATACCCCTTCAGCTCATGTTAACACTGCTCATTATGCTGCTGCCCCTGTGCCTGTGCATTATGTCCAAACCACTGTTCCACAAATTCAATATGTTCAAACCCCTGTCCCCCAGGAACAAGTGCAACCTGCACCTCAAACTACTGCTCCAGCAGTGGTACAACCAGATCAGCAAAGCTTTTTCACTCAAGGCTTTGTTGACTGGAGCAGTATGCCTGATGAGCTTAGTGATGAAAATTTTACACTCTATGCTTCTAATGAACCTTCTAATGATGAATTTTGTTTGATGGCATTAGAGTCAATACCAGAGGGGATTGAAACTGAAGGTGAACATCTGAGTGATGAAACAGTGGATATGGTGACTGAAGCAGTTGTTAATGCAGTTGCTGGTGAATTGCTGCTGGGAGAAAATTCAGAAACCCTGATTGAACCACTGACAGATCCATGGTCCGAAGAGAACAAAGAAGAAAAGAAAGAAGTGAAAGCAGGTGAGAAAGAAGAAAGAGCTGATGATGAATAAAATCATCAATGTGATTGTGCAATGATGGCTGCTGCCAAGGTATCACCTCAAGTTCTTGAAAAACTGTGTTCTGATAATTGCATTATTGCTTTTGCTAACATCAAAGAGGTAAATGAAAACCTTCGGGATAAAATCTTAACTGATGAAGTCAAATTTGAAAGGTCTTTAAAAGAACTTAAAAACAAATTGACTGAAAAGGAAAAAGAGATCAGCAGTCTGAAAGAAGAACAAAGCATAACCAAAACTCAACTCCAAACTATGGTAGAAAAATACCAAGTTTGCAAAAAGGAGTTGGAGTCCACCCAGATTACCTGTGAAAGATGGGTGGAATCATGCAAAGGGTATGAGGTTATGCTTGAAAAACAGACAAAAAGCAATGTGAAATTTGGTGTTGGTTATAGAAAACATGATGATGAAAACACTGCTTTTGGAAAATCTGTTCAAACCACTGATGTAACTACTGAGTTCATTCCCACAAACAAAAATGGCCAAGAAGTGAAAATCACTGACAAACTTGGTAACAAAATCACACTTGACAGACCAATGGGCTCCTCTACTTTTGAGGAGCTTGAAGATTATCAGTTTAAACCAAAATGGTCTGATGAGTGTGATATTCTTGAAAATTTCAAGCCAATGGACTTTACATTAACTGATGGTGTTAAAGCTCCAAAAGCTAAAGTCATTCCTCTCAATGACATCCCAACAGAGGTTAAAACCTCTGCTGTAAAGGAGTCCGAAAAGAGAAAGAAGAAAGAAAAAATTGATAACTTGTTTTGTGAATTCTGTGAGAAAGGGAATCATCTAACAAAAGACTGTTTCCACTTAAAAGCTTATGATTTGAACAGAACAAGTATCATTGTTTCAGCTGAAAGCTGCATTGTTTGTGGTAAAACAAACCACAAAACTCAAGCATGTGTGTATCTCAAAAACTTTGATGTGAAAAAGAATGAGTACATTGCTAAAACATCCTTGAGTCCATCAACATCATCTGTCAAATTCACCAAGAAACAACCAATGTTTGTGCCAGTTCAAACAGCTGTCACAAAACAGCTGAACCAAACATATGTCAAAAGAGATGTTCAGGTTACTGATGCACCCCCTGCCAATCAGTTCAGAAAAGGCAAGGAAAAACAGTCCTACCAAAGGATTCCACACGTTTATGAGGTCTACAAAAGGCCCTCTAAACCTAAAGTGAACAGGTATCCTTTTGGTTACCAACAGGTGATTGGTCAAGACCCCCAACAGTGGTTAGCAAGAAACAGTACTAAAACTGTCCAAACCCCTGACTTAACCACTGTCCATCAATCTGCATCCATCCCAGACATTGTTGAGACCCCATCCAAAGCCTTGTTGGCTTTGGAGACCCTAATGAACTAATCCTTTTACTTCATGTGCAGGGAGCTTCTGCCTGCTTAGATAGTCTGTGGTATGTTGATAGTGGAGGCTCCAGGCACATGACAGGATGTAAAGCCCTCCTCAAAGACTTTAAAATCCATGGAGGGGGTGATATATCCTTTGGGAATAATAGTAAAGGGAAAGTTCTGGGGTCTGGTACAGTGCAGTCTGGAAATGTAAAATTTGAAAATGTCAATCTGATAGACAATCTAAAATTCAACCTTCTGAGTGTGTCCCAAATGAGTGACAAGGGATTTGGGTCATTCTTCACAAAAGATTGTTGTAGGATTGTTGGACCAGATATGGTCAAAAAGATTGAAGCAATAATAAAAACTGGTCAAACAAAACTTGTTGCTCAAAGAAGTGGCAATGTTTATGTTGTTGATATGTCAAAAGAGTGTCCCAGAGCTGATGCCTGTCTGTTCTCAGCTGCCTCTAACAAAGAGACAGAACTTTGGCACAGAAGACTGGGGCACACAAATCTTAAGACAATCACTAAAATTTCAAAAAATGGTTTGGTGAGAGGCCTACCACAAAAATTGTTTTCATGTCCTGAACATTGCATTTCCTATTTAAAAGGAAAACAGCATAAAAGTTCTTTTAAGTCCATTGAAGAGTCCAAAACAACCCAGTGTTTGCAGATGCTACACATGGATTTGTTTGGCCCAGTTCAAGTCATGAGCCTCAAGAAGAAAAGATATTGTTTGGTTATTGTTGATGACTTTTCTAGGTTTACATGGACTTTCTTTTTACACTCAAAAGATGAGACTGCAGGCATTTTGCAAGACTTTGTGACACAGGTTGAAAAGCAATTTGACCTTCCAGTGAAAAGCTTCAGGAGTGACAATGGCACAGAATTTAAAAATAAGGAGTTGGATGCCTTCTGTGTGAAGAAAGGGATTGTAAGGTAGTACAGCATCCCTAGAACACCAGAGCTGAATGGGGTAGTGGAAAGGAAGAACAGAACTTTGATTGAGGCTGCCAAAACCATGCTTGCTGATTCAGGTTTGCCATTAACTTTCTGGGCAGAGGCAGTAAACACTGCTTGCTATGTCCAGAATAGAGTTTTAATAAACCCCAGGCACAAAAAGACTGCTTATGAAATTCTGTATAAAATCAAACCACTGATCCCTTACTTCAAGGTGTTTGGCTGCCCATGCTTTATTTTGAACTTAAAAGATTCCATTTCAAAATTTGCAGCCAAAATTGATTGTGGTTATCATCTGGGATACTCAACCAAAGCCTACAAAGTGTTCAATACACGGACCAAGGCAGTGGAGGAGACTTTGAATGTAAAGTTCAATGAACTTTCATCAATGAAAATCCCAGCAAATCCTGCAGATCTGTTTGATCTTGAAAAATTTACTTTTGAAAATACTGCTGTCAAGACTAACAGTGCAGGTCCATCAGAGGATTCAACACCAGACTATGGGTATGAAATCATCATTCCTCAAAAGTCTGTCAAAATGGGAAGAGCATCAGATGTTCAAAACAACTGTCAAAACTCAACCACTGCTACCTCAACAGTTGTTGACCAAAGTAGCCCATCAACCACTGCTTCCACATCCTCAAACACTGCTGACAAAAGTCCCCAAACAATGGATAAAAGTCAGCATGTGTCCTCATCTGTCACACCCCCAAAATCCACCATGCGGAGCGTCACCGCTTGGAGGCGTGACATGACCAGGATCGAGCCACCAATCATATTGAACATCATAGTTAAGTAAATCAAACCACCACAATACAATTGGTGACCTAAAGAAAATTAACCAAGTTCATTTTAAACAGCGGAAGCACAAGACCTTAAACCAAAACATAAGTTCGTAGTTCATAAGTTCTGAAGACCCAAAACATAAGTTTCATAAGATCATAAAGTTTGTTATTTAAATACGAGACATAACAGTCTGCATCCCACAACGACCACCCCCATGTGCAAGCTCCAAAGCATCTATCGACCTGCAAGGCATGTAATAACGAGTCAACAACAAAGTTGAGTGGATTCACAGTTGGTTGTTTAGTTATAGTGTTCATGAATCATTTGTTCATTTCGTAAACCAAGTTTCTTAGTTATCTGTATCGCGGTTTCCCAAACATGTTTGCGATGATTAGTGGCCGGATCGCGGTTTCCAAAACATGTGTGCGATGATTAGTGGCCGTATCGCGGTTTCCCAAACATGTGTGCGAAGATTAGTGGGGGCTTCCCATGTGTCGACTAGTCGTATTTGTACGTGCCCATCTTGATCCAAGGACCGTAGCGAGTGTGAGTGTACGTAGGTTTTACGTACGTGCCCTTCAATTCGAGGACGGTGAAGAGTATGAGTGTACGTAGGTTTTACGTACATGCCCTTTTATCCGAGGACAGTGAAAAGTAGCTTAGTAGTAATGATAGTACGAGTAGTTATTCAAATCCCATTCCCAACCCACCGGGAATCCCATGCCTTAGAAAGTGTGTGAACTCACCTCGGTTGCTCGGTTTGACTCTCAAAAGTAGCTAACAGTCAAGGTCGGTCAATCACGTCCTAATAAGGTACGGATAACAATCAGTTTCATGCATAACACGTATTCCTACGTATGGTTTATTTGCACATTACTTCGTCCACATAACAGGTACACACTTTAACGATTTATGCCCATATATACTTCCCATCCATTCCCCACTCAAAATCAAACACATGATAATGCACATAACATATATAACATGTTAGATCATTCACAGATAGCATACTCGACATTTAGACACGCGAGTCACAACTTATGTCTTTTCAGCATTTATATTCAAAACCGGCTGTTTTCGGACATTTTAATAAAATAGTTAACATGTTCCAAAAATTCCCAAATTTTTACAGAGTGTCAGAAACATTCCATATTTTATTGTGTAAAAATATCGGGGTCCGGTTCATTACCAATATTTTATAAAAATTCATATTCCGGACTGAACTCAGATTTATGTAATTCTGACCACAGTCCACGGAACAATTTATTAAAAATTCATCGAGTGTCCGATTTACGAAATTCCAGTGGGGTAATTACAAATGCATCGGTTTTCATCTACTGTACAAATTTCATGGTCCGATTCATCACAAAACTCAGGTTATGACTAAAAGTACGACACCCATTTATTGCTGTCAAAACTCAGCCTAAGCTGCTGTTACAAATCGGTTCTTTAAAAATAGTAAACGAAGACCAAAAATTACGATTCCAGAGCCATTAGAACCGTATTTTATAACACATAAATCTAGGCTTCAGAAAACACATTTTTCGTTAAGTTATGGTCTGTTTACAGCCTGATGAAGTCGGCTGAAATCATTACTCAGCTTGCTGTTTTGTGGTTTAAATATTACTAAATCGCATCAACGAGTGTCCGAACAACGGATTTAACAAGAAAACAACAATCAACTATCAAGTATGATTTAACCAACCCTCAAACCAACAAGATTCCGCTTCATGATTCAGACATAAGTAAACTTTTATGTTCATAACTCATGTTTCACATTTTCTAGCATTCTCATTATTTAGTAATTTAAACAACAACACATCATACTACATATCATAAATTCGAACAAGATGAAACCAAGTGTGAAGAAACTTACTACTAGCACTAGGCTAGGGTAGAGATTCTAATGTGCAAAAGATGAGGAATTGATGGTGAAAAAGACTAGAACAAGTTCCTTAGAAAGTCCTTCAAGTTGCACCTTCCATGGATGAACTTCAAGCTTGGAATGAACTTGTTAATGGAAGAGATGAAGATGAATGATGAATATGGTGGAGTGTGGTTTCGGTTGTGGGGGGGAAAACCGAATAGAGAGAGAGTTGAGGAGAGAGAGTGATCTTTGTGAATGATGGGTGAGATCTAAGTGTCATAGATTTATAAGATTTCTTAATATTTTGCTTGAAGGATCAAGCAACCATCAAATAAACTATCCAAACAAATCAAGAATGAGATTTGGTGATCTTGGAGGTGGGCCCCTTTGGGGACGGTTACACATGGGTGGGGGGGGTTAGATGTAACTTTGTGACTAATGTGTAAGTATAAGTTAGAATCCAAGAAACTAAATTACATAAGTTAGTTAGTTTATTTGTGGTGGGTGTTAGGGTAAACGGGGACCATGCCTAGCTCAAAATAATTAATTAATATGTTTGACAATTATTTAGTGTCCCGGGTAATGTCCGGTTGTTCGGTCGGTTACTGTTCCGTTAAATTGTTTAATTGTTCCGTAAGGCGTCTTATACATATATTTTTGTAACGCAATTTATTCCTAACACATAGGAAAATATTCAGGACCATTTAGTCAAGTTTTCTGCATACTACTAGTATGCTAACACGCACATGTAAGTATAACACAGAAATCAGAGAGCAGTTAAATATTTCAACACAGTCATCAAGCCCTTTAATTATCATTAATAAATTGTACGGATTACATGTAATTTTAAAGGTTGTCACATTCTCCCCCTGTTAAGAGAATTTCGTCCCGAAATTTAGCGCGTGGTTACTGAGGAAGCTAGTTAAGTTGCGTTGTTTTCCTGATTTTCCTGGGGTGTCACATCATCCCCCCGTTGATTTGGAATTTCGTCCTTTAATTCTGCAGTAGCTTCAGCCTCAGTAGTGGTTGCGTTTTTCTTAAACAGTTGGGGATACTTGAGTTTTATTTGGTCTTCTCGTTCCCAGGTATACTCTGGGCCACGACGAGCATTCCAACGAACTCGAACCAGAGGTATCCTGGTATGCTTGAGGATCTTAACATCTCGATCCGTAATCTCTACAGGTTCCTCGACGAATTGCAGCTGGTCGTCAATAGTGAGTTCCTTCAGAGGAACTATGAGGGTCTCATCTGACAGACACTTCTTCAGATTCGACACATGGAAAAACATTGTGAACTCCGCTGAGTTCTTCAGGTAGATTCAACCTGTAGGCAACTTTGCCAATTTTCTCGGTGACTTCGAATGGTCCGACATAGCGCGGATTGAGTTTGCCTCGTTTGCCAATGCGGACTACTCCTTTCCAAGGTGAGTCTTTGAGTAGCACCCGGTCCCCAACCTGGAACTCGAGTGGCTTTTCTTCTCTTATCAGCATAGCTTTTCTGACGGTCACGAGTTGCCGCCATTCGTTGTCGTATCTGAGCAATTCTCTCGGTGGTATCTACCACAAGTTCTGGGCCAGTGATTTGGCTGTCACCAACTTCCGCCCAACAGAGAGGTGATCGGCATTTGCGTCCGTACAATGCCTCGAACGGAGCGGCCTGAATGCTGGTGTGGTAGCTGTTGTTATATGAGAATTCCACTAGCGGGAGGTGCTTTTCCCAGCCATTACCAAAATCGATTACGCATGCCCTAAGCATGTCTTCCAAGGTTTGGATGGTGCGTTCAGATTGCCCATCCGTCTGTGGGTGATAAGCGGTGCTCATATCTAAATGTGAGCCAAAGGACTTGTGCATAGCTTGCCACAGTTCAGAAGTAAAACGCGCGTCACGGTCAGATATAATAGAGGTTGGCACTCCGTGCCTTGATACCACTTCCTTTAGGTAAATGTCTGCAAGAGTAGAAAACTTATCCGTTTCTTTGATAGCCAGAAAATGTACAGACTTGGTCAGTCGATCTACGATCACCCAAATGGTATCGTTTCCGCGTTGAGATCTGGGCAGGCCGGTAACGAAATCCATGGAAATTTGCTCCCATTTCCATTTCGGGATCTCCGGTTGTTGAAGTAGGCCTGATGATTTCTGATATTCAGACTTGACTCTCGCACAAGTCAAGCACTTGCTGACGTAGGTTGCTATGTGGGCTTTCATGCCAGGCCACCAATACGTAGTCTTGAGGTCGTGGTACATTTTATCCGAACCAGGATGTACCGAATAACGAGACTTGTGTGTTTCATCCATCACAAGCTCGCGTAGGTCTCCATAAAGTGGAACCCAGATGTGTCCGTTAACATAGTAGGCGCCGTCTTCCTTTGGTTCCGGCCGTTGCCTCGATCCTCGTAGGGACTCGGCCCTGATGTTTTCTGCTTTCAATGCTTCAACCTGAGCATCGCGAATTTGAGCGGGAAGGCTAGAGTGAATGGTAAGCTGTAACGCACGTACACGCTTAGGTATAGTATCCTTTCGACTGAGGGCGTCGGCCACAACATTGGCCTTGCCCGGATGGTATTTGATAGCGCATTCATAATCGTTCAAGAGTTCGACCCATCGGCGTTGACGCATGTTTAACTCCTTTTTGCTTAAAGATATGCTCAAGACTCCTATGATCGATGTAAATGGTGCACTTGGTACCGTGCAGGTAGTGTCTCCATATCTTAAGCGCGAAAACAATTGCTCCCAGTTCCAGGTCGTGCGTAGTGTAGTTCCTTTCGTGAACCTTAAGTTGGCGTGATGCATAGGCAATGACCTTGTCACGTTGCATCAACCCACAACCAAGTCCTTGGATGGAAGCGTCGCAATAAACCACAAAATCTTCTGTGCCTTCAGGCAATGAGAGGATAGGCGCGCTACAAAGTCTATCTTTCAAGTGCTAAAACGTAGATTCCTGTGCATCACCCTAACGATAGGTGACGCCCTTCTGAGTCAGTGAAGTGAGAGGTTGCGCAATCTTGGAGAAATCCTTGATAAACCTTCTGTAATATCCTGCCGAACCCAAGAATTGGCGGATTTCTGTGGGTGTACAAGGTGCAGGCCAGTTCTTAATCGAGTCAATCTTGGATGGATCAACATGAATCCCATCCTTGTTTACCACATGGCCTAGAAAATGGACTTCGCGAAGCCAGAAGTCACATTTCGAAAATTTAGCATACAGTTGCTCTGCTCAAAGAAGTTCCAGCATAAGTCGTAGATGCTGCTCGTGTTCCTCCTGACTCTTAGAATAGATCAGGATGTCGTCGCTGAAAACGATAACGAACTTATCCAGGTAAGGTTTGCATACTCGGTTCATAAGATCCATGAAGACCGCTGGTGCATTCGTCAACCTGAAAGGCATAACCAGAAACTCGTAATGGCCGTAGCGAGTTTTGAATGTTGTTTTGGAGACGTCTTCCTCTCGGACTCTCAGCTGATGGTATCCCGATCTCAAATCAATCTTGGAGTAATAGCTCGACCCTTGCAACTGGTCGAATAAGTCATCAATGCGCGGGAGAGGATAACGATTCTTTACGGTCACCTTATTGAGCTCGCGGTAGTCGATGCACATTCTGAAGGTACCGTCCTTCTTCTTCACGAATAACACTGGAGTTCCCCATGGCAAAGAGCTAGGGCGTATGAAACCCTTTTCCAAGAGCTCTTGTAGTTGTGTGGATAGATCTTCAAGTTCTGATGGAGCTAGACGATAAGGTGCTCGAGCTATGGGCGCTGCTCCAGGAGCTAGCTCGATTTGAAACTCGACTTGTCGATGAGGCGGAAGACCAGGTAATTCCTCAGGGAATACCTCAGGAAAATTACGTACAATAGGTATGTCTTCTATCTTCCTTTCTTCCGAAGATGTATCAGAAACGAGGGCTAGGATAGTAGTGTGGCCCTTCTGCAAACACTTCTGGGCCTTAAGGAAAGAGATAATGCCTACAACAGCACCACTCTTGTCGCCATGAATCATGAGAGGTTCTTTACCAGAACGAGGGATGCGGACAATCTTCTCGTTGCAAAGAATTTCTGCTTGCTGATGAGATAACCAATCCATCCCATTAACAACGTCGTTCCCCGACAGGAGTGTTACATGGTTGGCACAACAAGAACTAGCTGAAGAAGGATGACCGTCGTACCGGTCTGTAGTGTTAAGGTTCACTGAAATTTCCATTGAAGTTGTTGGGCTCCCCTCATGCGAAGGGGGATAATTCACCTTGATCGATGAACTTAGATGAGTTTGCAGTTTATCGAGTTGGTAAGCAACCAAATTTAGAGGAGTTTCCTTAGGTCGTGCGAATGAATCCAAAATACGTCTGCGTAGTCATAAGGTTCCAAAGAAAAGACTTGAAAACGTGTTCAAGAGATTATGATCGTATCAACAATGCATCACCATCCTCAAGGTTTCGAGGGGGGTCACCAATGATCGGGAGTCGAGCCTTCCAACTTTTCTAAACCAGAGGGTGTTCGTTTCGGTGCCTCAGCATGGGGAAGCGAGAACGTAATGTCACTGTAGTGAGAGAGTGATGGTTTGGTCTAAGCCAATGGTAGAAATTGGACATATCATTAATCAACAATCATGTGTCGGTGCAAAAGCTAGCGCAAGGATTTTGCCTATTAAAGAAGACTATCATGGAATTTAAAATACGACTCTTGTAGTGTAGGAGGGATAAGGTAGACGTATAGATCATCGTGTTCACCTGTAGGTTGTGTGATCCATAACCCCGTCCTCGAATGTCCTGAAGACAATCCCATCAGGATAGGCATCCATTCGTTAAGTGGGGTATACAAGAGAGCTAATCAAGTAGAATTAGAATAAACCATTCAACAGGGTAGTAAGGTGGTCTTGTGACGGGTGAAAATCATGGTATGGTTGTTGGTTTTCATTAAATCGGTTGTCAATCGAAGCGATAGGAAATTAACGAGGTTCATGCGAAGAATCGACTGAAATAGGGATCCAACAATAACCGAAGGATTTGACCAGCTAATCTATTGTCTAGAGGTAATCTCCAGTAGTGGTGCGGGGCGGCATGGCACAAAAGGGAAGTTCATTGCATCGCGGTCGCGCGAGTGTATCACTTGTCCAAAACAGAGTAAGGTTTCGTGTTGCATAACGACAAACGCGTGTAACTGTGACTGCTTCGCTTCTGGCGACTATGACAGGTGAAGGTAACAAAGTTCGTCAACCGGGATGCGTGGGTATTGTTCTCCCAAGCCCGAGTTCGTGCAAGCCAAGTCTGGTCTTCGCGGATGTTGACGTACGAACCGGCTGTACGGAGGGTCTGATGGCGACGTCGTGTCGAGGTAAACGTGCGAGTAGATAGAATGCATAAGCAGTCGTTGTAGCGGGGTGTCAAGAGATCAGGAAAGAATTTGATCACTACGCGTCAGTTTCAAGTAAACAGTTGGGTGTCATAAAGAACGCAGTAGGGCTAGTAGACAACATGTTATTACCCTAAATAAACATACCATATACAGCACACCATGCAAAAGTAATATAGCAAGTAGGCAATATAAACTTAAATCATACCACCTAAAGTGTTGAGTCTTGCACGTGGAGCGAAGCGTCGTTGTGGATCGTTGAGCACTGTACAGGTTATAGTCTGGTTTTATCAAAAAGCTTTTCCCTTTTTAAAACCAAGTTCACTATAACCAATGGCTCTGATACCAATCTGTCACACCCCCAAAATCCACCATGCGGAGCGTCACCGCTTGGAGGCGTGACATGACCAGGATCGAGCCACCAATCATATTGAACATCATAGTTAAGTAAATCAAACCACCACAATACAATTGGTGACCTAAAGAAAATTAACCAAGTTCATTTTAAACAGCGGAAGCACAAGACCTTAAACCAAAACATAAGTTCGTAGTTCATAAGTTCTGAAGACCCAAAACATAAGTTTCATAAGATCATAAAGTTTGTTATTTAAATACGATACATAACAGTCTGCATCCCACAACGACCACCCCCATGTGCAAGCTCCATAGCATCTATCGACCTGCAAGGCATGTAATAACGAGTCAACAACAAAGTTGAGTGAATTCACAGTTGGTTGTTTAGTTATAGTGTTCATGAATCATTTGTTCATTTCGTAAACCAAGTATCTTAGTTATCTGTATCGCGGTTTCCCAAACATGTTTGCGATGATTAGTGGCCGGATCGCGGTTTCCAAAACATGTGTGCGATGATTAGTGGCCATATCGCGGTTTCCCAAACATGTGTGCGAAGATTAGTGGGGGCTTCCCATGTGTCGACTAGTCGTATTTGTACGTGCCCTTCTTGATCCAAGGACCGTAGCGAGTGTGAGTGTACGTAGGTTTTACGTACGTGCCCTTCAATTCGAGGACGGTGAAGAGTATGAGTGTACGTAGGTTTTACGTACATGCCCTTTTATCCGAGGACAGTGAAAAGTAGCTTAGTAGTAATGATAGTACGAGTAGTTATTCAAATCCCATTCCCAACCCACCGGGAATCCCATGCCTTAGAAAGTGTGTGAACTCACCTCGGTTTCTCGGTTTGACTCTCAAAAGTAGCTAACAGTCAAGGTCGGTCAATCACGTCCTAATAAGGTACGGATAACAATCAGTTTCATGCATAACACGTATTCCTACGTATGGTTTATTTGCACATTACTTCGTCCACATAACAGGTACACACTTTAACGATTTATGCCCATATATACTTCCCATCCATTCCCCACTCAAAATCAAACACATGATAATGCACATAACATATATAACATGTTAGATCATTCACAGATAGCATACTCGACATTTAGACACGCGAGTCACAACTTATGTCTTTTCAGCATTTATATTCAAAACCGGCTGTTTTCGGACATTTTAATAAAATAGTTAACATGTTCCAAAAATTCCCAAATTTTTACAGAGTGTCAGAAACATTCCATATTTTATTGTGTAAAAATATCGGGGTCCGGTTCATTACCAATATTTTATAAAAATTCATATTCCGGACTGAACTCAGATTTATGTAATTCTGACCACAGTCCACGGAACAATTTATTAAAAATTCATCGAGTGTCCGATTTACGAAATTCCAGTGGGGTAATTACAAATGCATCGGTTTTCATCTACTGTACAAATTTCATGGTCCGATTCATCACAAAACTCAGGTTATGACTAAAAGTACGACACCCATTTATTGCTGTCAAAACTCAGCCTAAGCTGCTGTTACAAATCGGTTCTTTAAAAATAGTAAACGAAGACCAAAAATTACGATTCCAGAGCCATTAGAACCGTATTTTATAACACATAAATCTAGGCTTCAGAAAACACATTTTTCGTTAAGTTATGGTCTGTTTACAGCCTGATGAAGTCGGCTGAAATCATTACTCAGCTTGCTGTTTTGTGGTTTAAATATTACTAAATCGCATCAACGAGTGTCCGAACAACGGATTTAACAAGAAAACAACAATCAACTATCAAGTATGATTTAACCAACCCTCAAACCAACAAGATTCCGCTTCATGATTCAGACATAAGTAAACTTTTATGTTCATAACTCATGTTTCACATTTTCTAGCATTCTCATTATTTAGTAATTTAAACAACAACACATCATACTACATATCATAAATTCGAACAAGATGAAACCAAGTGTGAAGAAACTTACTACTAGCACTAGGCTAGGGTAGAGATTCTAATGTGCAAAAGATGAGGAATTGATGGTGAAAAAGACTAGAACAAGTTCCTTAGAAAGTCCTTCAAGTTGCACCTTCCATGGATGAACTTCAAGCTTGGAATGAACTTGTTAATGGAAGAGATGAAGATGAATGATGAATATGGTGGAGTGTGGTTTCGGTTGTGGGGGGGAAAACCGAATAGAGAGAGAGTTGAGGAGAGAGAGTGATCTTTGTGAATGATGGGTGAGATCTAAGTGTCATAGATTTATAAGATTTCTTAATATTTTGCTTGAAGGATCAAGCAACCATCAAATAAACTATCCAAACAAATCAAGAATGAGATTTGGTGATCTTGGAGGTGGGCCCCTTTGGGGACGGTTACACATGGGTGGGGGGGGGGGTTAGATGTAACTTTGTGACTAATGTGTAAGTATAAGTTAGAATCCAAGAAACTAAATTACATAAGTTAGTTAGTTTATTTGTGGTGGGTGTTAGGGTAAACGGGGACCATGCCTAGCTCAAAATAATTAATTAATATGTTTGACAATTATTTAGTGTCCCGGGTAATGTCCGGTTGTTCGGTCGGTTACTGTTCCGTTAAATTGTTTAATTGTTCCGTAAGGCGTCTTGTACATATATTTTTGTAACGCAATTTATTCCTAACACATAGGAAAATATTCAGGACCATTTAGTCAAGTTTTCTGCATACTACTAGTATGCTAACACGCACATGTAAGTATAACACAGAAATCAGAGAGCAGTTAAATATTTCAACACAGTCATCAAGCCCTTTAATTATCATTAATAAATTGTACGGATTACATGTAATTTTGAGGGTTGTCACATCATCATTACCACCAATTCCACCACCTTTTGAAGCCACTGCTGGATCATCAAAGTCCCCAGCAGTGGTTAGCTCAGATGATACACATTTGCAACCCTCACCAACAAATGCCATCATACCATACCAAGGAAATTTAATCTTCTTGAGATCTCATCCACCTGATCAAATCATTGGAAACATCAATGAAGGGGTGCTCACAAGAAGCCAAACCCAAAACATTTGTCTTTTTGCTGGTTTTCTATCACTCCATCAGCCTGTCAAGTACCAAGAGGCACTGAAAGACAACAGCTGGGTAGAAGCCATGCAAGAAGAGCTCCAACAGTTTAAAAGACAACAAGTATGGGAGCTTGTACCACTGCCAGAAGAGGTTAGTCCCATTGGCACAAAGTGGGTCTTCAAGAACAAAACAGATGAAAGGGGCATTGTTGTCAAGAATAAAGCCAGGCTTGTGGTTCAAGGTTACAGACAGGAAGAGGGGATTGATTATGATGAAACATTCACCCCTGTTGCAAGATTGGAAGCCATTAGACTGTTCCTGGCCTTTGCTGTCAACCATAACATGAAGGTGTTTCAAATGGATATCAAAAGTGCTTTCCTCTATGGTACAATTCAAGAAGAGGTATATGTTTGTCAACCTCCAGGTTTTGAGGATCCATTTTATCCAGATCATGTCTACAGGCTAAACAAAGCTCTTTATGGCCTGAAACAAGCACCAAGGGCCTGGTATGAAACTCTTTCCAACTTCCTACTCTCAAATGGTTTCAAAAGAGGTACCATTGATAAAACATTGTTTCTTAAATGGAGAGGGAAGGATTTAATGATTGTCCAGATTTATGTGGATGACATTATTTTTGGAAGCACATGTAACTCAATGTGTGAAGAGTTTAGAGAACTCATGACAGCTGAGTTTGAAATGAGTGCAATGGGTGAGCTGCAATGCTTTCTTGGTCTCCAAGTTCAGCAAATGCAAAATGGAACTTTCATTCATCAAAGCAAATATGCTAAAGAACTTTTGAATAAATTTGATATGAATGATTGTAAACCATGCAGCACACCCATGGCAACAAATAAGCTTGTCATGTCTGATGAAAAGGATGAGCTGATTGACCAAACTTTATATAGAAGCATGATTGGGTCTTTATTGTACCTAACTGCATCTTGACCAGACATCATGTTTGCAACATGTGTCTGTGTGACAACTCGAGTTTCCAAGATTCCATCTTCGCATTTAGTGCACGTTAATTTTTTTTTATGTTGTTTGTTATACGACTTGTTTGTTTCACAACTGTGCACGTTTGTAGTATGTTAATCGTAATGTGATTGATATATTGTATACGGTATGCCTTATAAGTGTGTATTGATGTATGTCTTAATTTTAATTTATGTGTTGTATAAATTACACAAGGCATCTGTTAGGCAAAACACCCTCACCCACACATCAATGAAATCACCCTAGTGGTGAAAACACCTTGTGTGTTTTCGTCCACTAGTGGACCAATGAAAACACATATGGGCCTTGGCCCAGTATTGAGATATTTTATATAATTATTTTATAAACAATCTTCACGGAGAAGTTTCTCATTTTGGCAAACCTTATCACATTGTTTCTCTCTCTCCTTTTGAAACCCGACGGCACACATCCATCAAAGTACCACCTTGCTGCTTAGGTTAGTTATTGATTTCTTATTATTACTGGATATCATGAATGTACAGGTAGTATGTGATGATTTGTATTGATTTGTATGTTATGAAAGATCTGAGGATTTAATGATAGTCTTGATATCACAATGATTTAGTAATCTGTGCAATGGTGTTTATTGTTTGGGTAGGTTGATAGTTTGTTGAAACTGTTGTGATGATTGAATGAATAGATATAGAGTTTATGGGTTTTATGTTACTGTAAGTGTTGTTGAAGATGATAAAGTTCCAACGAAAACACCCCCCACAACTTTAAACTGGACGAAATCACTTGTGTGATTTCGGCCCAAGTGTGTTTGGCCCAAGGATGATTTCGACCCAGAATAGATTTCGGCCCACTAGTGTTTTCGGCATATGTGTTTTTGGCAAAGGGATTTCGTTACTGTTCAAATGAAAACCAAAGGGTTTTCGGCAAAAGCATATTCTGCCCATGTGAGTGTTTTCGGCTCATATGGATTTCGCCCAAATAGTTGATTATCCACAAAGGGATTTCGGCCAAACAAGAGATTTCGCCACTTTGGTGATTTCATTTTTATTATTTGCTGTAACTTGTTAAGTTTGTTAGTTAGTTAACAATGTTAAGTAAGTAACTCTGTTAAGTAAATAACTCAGTTTAATTAATCTGTCTATTACTTCTGTTAATTATGTTAAGTGGATTAACTAGTTCAGGCATATTAAATCTGTTAACCTCAGTTAGTTAATAGTTCCGATTTATGTCAACTCTATTAACTGTGTAACCATGATATATGTATTAATCCAGCTAAACTGTTAACTCTGTTAAATGTATGATTGTACAGTCATATTAGAATAAACTACAAAAGACCTTTATGTGTAACATGGATTGTTTAAGCATGATTAACTGTTGTGTGTTATATGATATTAATGTGACACTAGTTTCATGTGAAACATTTCGAACGTGAACTGATTGAGTATGCGTGCACTATAGGACTTGACTGATTAATTGTGAGCACTTAACTTAGCATACCGAGCAAAACAAGGTGAGTTCACACTTCTACCAAGGCATGGGATTCCCGGGGTTGGGAATGGGTTGATTGATTTTTTTTATGCTTAAGAGTTATCGGAATTACATACCATAGGCCTCGGGAGAGGAAGGTTAATGGTAGATACTACTAGACTAGTGATACATATACTTTAATCTTCGCAAACATGCCTGGAATGGCCGCGAACTATACTTTAATCTTCGCAAACATGCCTGGAATGGCCGCGAACTATACTTTAATCTTCGCAAACATGCCTGGAGGGCCGCGATACAAATATACCTAGTCTAGAGAACATATGGGAAACCCCCACTAACTTCGCAAACATGCCTAGAGGGCCGCGATACCATTACATACGATACATGATTACAAAACGAACTTACGATTTACGATACGAACACTATAACTGAATAACCAACTGTGAACTCGCTCAACTAGTTGTTGACTCTCTGTTACATGCCTTGCAGGACCATAGGTACTCTTGGAGCTTGCACGGGAGGCGCGGTCGTTGTGGGCACGGATTTTTGGATGTTATGATACACTTTTTGTGACACTTCAACTAAATACTTATGCTGGGTTTTCACATTATTGCTTCCGCTACACACTTGTTTTATGTTTGGTTTGAAAACACCTATCGTATTAATGAATGACTTTTACTATATACTTATGTTCAATATGATTGGTGGCTTGATCCTGGTCATGTCACGCCTCCAAGCGGTGTTACTCCACGTGTGGATTTTGGGGGTGTGACAGATTGGTATCAGAGCCATTGGTTATAGAGAACTCGGTTTTAATAATGGGAAAACGTTTTTATTAAAACCAGACTATAACCGAAACAGTGCTCAACGATCCACAACGACGCCTCGCTCCACGTGCAAGACTCAACAACCTAGGTAATATGGTACATGTTTTGTTGCCTACTTGCTAGAATTGCATAGAACTTTGCTCAGGGTATGCTTAGGTTAACTTAACACTATTGCATGAGAACACTTGTGTGCTTACTCTCTTCTGTTATCGCACTACTCGCGAACCTCTCTCACTTATGTCATATTTGCTATGAAGATCATGGCTGGACGCATTAACATGACACAAGCCCAGTTGACGGCTCTTATTAACGAACGAGTTGCTGCGGCACTTGCAGCCGCACAAGAAGGAGGTATACCCTGCCGTTGTAACTCACACTAGGATCTTTAGATCCTACACTCCTAAAACAACTCTTGTGCTTAATCTTGTCCTGGTTCTTATACACAACAGGTCAGCACGCTCAGCCACCTGTTTGCACCTTCAAGACTTTCATGGACTGTCGTCCTACTACTTTCAGTGGCACGGAAGGAGCAGTTGGACTCCTCCATTGGTTTGAAAAGCTCGAGTCTGTATTTGAAATGTGTGAATGCCCTGAGGCTCGCAGGGTGAAGTACGCCACTGGTACTCTAGAAGGCATTGCGCTGACTTGGTGGAATGCGCAAGTTCAGATGTTAGGGTTGGCTGTTGCTAACGCCACACCCTGGAATGATTTCAAGGAATTGATCAAAGAGGAATACTGTAGCCGTGATGACATTCATAAGCTGGAGGTAGAGTTTTACCACTTGAAAATGACGGGGTCAGAAATTGAAGCGTACACCAGAAGATCGAATGAGTTGGCTATTCTGTGTCCTACCATGGTAGACCCTCCCATTAAGCGTATCGAACTGTATCTCAATGGTCTAGTGCCGGAGATTCAAAGTCACGTAACCTCAGCAAATCTTGGCACCATTCAGCAGATCGTCAAGCTAGCTCATCGCCTCACCGATCAAGCAGTGGAACAGAACAAGCTGCCTAAACGTATCAGCGCTACTACTACCGCTACCACTTCAGCTACTCCTGCTAATCCCAGTGACAACAAGCGGAAATGGGAAGGGGATTCCAGCAGGGGTTCAGCTACCGTACAGTCTCAAGCACAGCAGCAGCGCAAGACTAGTGATTACCAGAGTCCGAGTCAGCAATCGTCTGGTGGTCAGGGGCAGAGTGGATATCGGGGAATTCATCCACTGTGTAACAGGTGCAACAGACACCACAGTGGTCAGTGTCGTAAAGGCCGCTGTCAGAGATGTCTAAGGGTAGGTCATGAGGCTAAAGATTGCAGGAGCTCAAGGCCTGCGAATCAGAACCAGCAACAACAGCCACCAGCTCCACGAAACCAGCCACAGCAACAACAGCAAGGAAATAAGGCATGCTTTCAGTGTGGGGCTGAAGGTCACTTCAAGCGGAACTGCCCCCAGTTAAATCAGAATCAGAACAACAACAACAATAATCAGGGTAATGGGAACAACAATGGGGGAAACAACAACAACAATGGTGCTAAGGGTCGTGCATTTGTGATTGGTCAGGGTGATGCAAGGAACGATCCTCATGTGGTTATGGGTAAGTTTCTTCTCGACGACTTTTATGTTACTGTATTATTTGATTCGGGTGCGGATACCAGTTATATGTCTCTGAAAGTTAGTCAAATGCTTAAACGCGCACCAACACTTTTGAACACCAAACATGTCGTAGAGTTAGCTAATGGAAAAAGTCTAGAGGCCACACACATAGTTCAGGGTTGTAATCTTATCCTCGCTGGTCAGACTTTCTCTATCGATCGCATTCCTATAACTCTGAGTAGTTTTGATGTCGTCATTGGTATGGATTGGTTATCCCAACAACAAGCAGAGATCCTATGCAAGGAGAAGATCATTCGTATTCCCCGTACTGGCAAAGAACCTCTCGAAGTTCAAGGCAACAAGAGTGGTGTCGTGAGTGGCATCATCTCCTTCTTGAAGGATCAGAAGTGTTTGCGGAAGGGCCACACAGCTATTTTAGCACTCGTTACAGATACATCGAAGGAAGAGAAAAAGATTGAGGATATTCCTGTAGTACGCGACTTTCCTCAAGTGTTTCTAGAAGAGTTACCTGGGCTACCGCCCCATCGCCAGGTCGAATTTCAGATCGAGCTAGCTCCAGAAGCAGCACCCATAGCTCGAGCGCCTTACCGCTTAGCTCCAACTGAACTGGAAGAACTGTCTAAGCAATTGCAAGAACTCTTGGAAAAGGGTTTCATACGTCCTAGCTCTTCGCCCTGGGGAGCTCCAGTATTATTTGTGAAAAAGAAAGACGGTACCTTTCGTATGTGCATAGATTACCGCGAACTGAACAAGGTGACCGTGAAAAATCGCTATCCACTTCCACGCATCGACGACTTATTCGACCAGTTGCAAGGGTCGAGCTATTACTCGAAGATTGACCTGACGTCAGGCTATCATCAATTGAGAGTCCGGGACGAGGACGTCTCCAAAACAGCATTCAGAACTCGCTACGGCCATTACGAGTTTTTGGTCATGCCATTCGGGCTAACGAACGCGCCTGCGGTTTTCATGGATCTTATGAACAGGGTGTGCAAACCTTATCTTGACAAGTTTGTTATTGTTTTTATTGATGACATCCTGATCTACTCGAAGAATCGGGAGGAACACGAGCAGCACTTACGACTTATTTTGGAACTCTTACGAACGGAACAGCTATACGCTAAGTTTTCAAAATGTGACTTCTGGCTTCGTGAAGTCCACTTTCTAGGCCACGTGGTAAACAAGGATGGGATTCATGTCGATCCATCCAAGGTAGATTCGATCAAGAACTGGCCTGCACCTCGTACACCAACCGAAATACGCCAATTCTTGGGTTTGGCGGGTTATTACAGACGGTTCATCAAAGACTTCTCAAAGATTGCACAGTCGCTCACATTACTGACACAGAAAGGTGTTGCTTACCGTTGGGGTAATACACAGGAAACAGCGTTTCAGCACTTAAAGGATAGACTTTGTAGTGCACCTATCCTCTCATTGCCTGAAGGCACGAACGATTTTGTAGTCTACTGTGACGCATCCATCCAAGGTCTTGGATGTGTGTTGATGCAACGGGATAAAGTTATTGCTTATGCTTCGCGCCAACTTAAGGTTCACGAACGGAATTACACTACACATGATTTAGAGCTGGGAGCTATTGTTTTTGCGCTCAAGATATGGCGACACTACCTATACGGCACCAAGTGCACCATCTACACCGATCACAGGAGTCTTGAGCATATCTTCAAGCAGAAAGAGTTGAACATGCGACAACGTCGATGGGTCGAGTTACTGAACGATTACGAATGTGCTATAAAGTACCATCCGGGCAAAGCCAATGTGGTGGCCGACGCCCTCAGTCGAAAGGATACTACACCTAGGCGTGTACGAGCGTTGCAACTCACTATTCAGTCTAGTCTTCCTTCACAGATACGAGATGCTCAGGTAGAAGCATTGAAACCAGAAAACGTCAGGGCTGAAGCCCTACACGGCTCAAGGCAACGGTTAGAACAAAGGGCAGACGGCGCCTATTATGTAACCGGACGCATCTGGGTCCCACTCTATGGAAACTTGCGCGAGCTTGTAATGGAAGAAGCTCATAAGTCTCGCTACTCAGTACATCCTGGTTCGGATAAGATGTATCACGACCTCAGAACTACATATTGGTGGCCTAGCATGAAGGCCCACATAGCAACTTACGTTAGCAAGTGTTTGACTTGTGCGAGAGTCAAAGCGGAATATCAGAAACCTTCAGGCCCACTCCAGCAACCTGAGATACCACAATGGAAATGGGAACAAATTTCCATGGATTTTGTTACTGGCCTACCTAGATCTCAGCGCGGAAATGATACTATTTGGGTGATCGTAGATCGACTCACAAAGTCTGCTCACTTCTTGGCTATCAAGGAAACGGATAAGTTCTCCACTCTAGCAGACGTATACCTTAAAGAAGTTGTCTCGAGGCACGGAGTGCCCACCTCTATTATCTCTGATCGTGACGCACGTTTTACTTCAGAACTGTGGCAAGCAATGCACAAATCTTTTGGCTCTCGATTAGACATGAGCACAGCTTACCACCCTCAGACAGATGGGCAGTCTGAGCGCACTATTCAAACTCTAGAAGACATGCTTCGGGCGTGCGTAATTGACTTTGGCAAGGGCTGGGAAAAGCATCTGCCACTTGTGGAATTTTCATACAATAACAGTTACCACACTAGCATTAAAGCCGCTCCATTTGAGGCATTGTACGGGCGTAAATGCCGATCACCTCTTTGTTGGGCAGAGGTGGGTGACAGTCAGATCACAGGTCCAGAAATGGTAGTTGATACTACTAAAAAGATTGCTCAAATACGACAACGCATGGCGGCAGCTCGTGACCGTCAGAAAGCATACGCCGATAAAGACAGGAAACTACTCGAGTTCCAGGTTGGGGATCGAGCACTACTCAAAGTTTCACCCTGGAAGGGTGTTGTTCGTTTTGGCAAAAGGGGCAAACTCAATCCACGATACGTTGGACCATTTGAAGTCATAGAGAAGATAGGCAAAGTGGCCTACAGACTGAACTTACCAGCTGAACTCAGTGCAGTTCACAACGTCTTTCACGTGTCGAATCTGAAGAAGTGTCTGTCAGATGAGACCTTCATAGTTCCTTTGAAGGAGCTCACTATCGACGAACGGTTGCATTTCGTCGAAGAACCAGTTGAAATCACGGACCGAGATGTTAAGGTCCTCAAGAACACCAGAATACCTCTTGTTCGAGTTCGTTGGAACTCCCGTCGTGGCCCAGAGTATACCTGGGAACGCGAAGACCAAATGGAACTCAAATATCCCCAGTTGTTCGAAAACAATGCAACTACTGAGGCTGAAGCTACTACAAAATTTCGGGAAGAAATTCCAAATCAACGGGGGGATAATGTGACACCCCAGGAGAACCAGTAAACGATAACTTACCTAGCTTCCTCAGTAACCGCATGCTAAATTTCGGGACGAAATTTCTTTCAAGTTGGGGATAATGTGACAACTCGAGTTTCCAAGATTCCATCTTCGCATTTAGTGCACGTTAATTTTTTTTTTATGTTGTTTGTTATACGACTTGTTTGTTTCACAGCTGTGCACGTTTGTAGTATGTTAATCGTAATGTGATTGATATATTGTATACGGTATGCCTTATAAGTGTGTATTGATGTATGTCTTAATTTTAATTTATGTGTTGTATAAATTACACAAGGCATCTGTTAGGCAAAACACCCTCACCCACACATCAATGAAATCACCCTAGTGGTGAAAACACCTTGTGTGTTTTCGTCCACTAGTGGACCAATGAAAACACATATGGGCCTTGGCCCAGTATTGAGATATTTTATATAATTATTTTATAAACAATCTTCACGGAGAAGTTTCTCATTTTGGCAAACCTTATCACATTGTTTCTCTCTCTCCTTTTGAAACCCGACGGCACACATCCATCAAAGTACCACCTTGCTGCTTAGGTTAGTTATTGATTTCTTATTATTACTGGATATCATGAATTTACAGGTAGTATGTGATGATTTGTATTGATTTGTATGTTATGAAAGATCTGAGGATTTAATGATAGTCTTGATATCACAATGATTTAGTAATCTGTGCAATGGTGTTTATTGTTTGGGTAGGTTGATAGTTTGTTGAAACTGTTGTGATGATTGAATGAATAGATATAGAGTTTATGGGTTTTATGTTACTGTAAGTGTTGTTGAAGATGATAAAGTTCCAACGAAAACACCCCCCACAACTTTAAACTGGACGAAATCACTTATGTGATTTCGGCCCAAGTGTGTTTGGCCCAAGGATGATTTCGACCCAGAATAGATTTCGGCCCACTAGTGTTTTCGGCATATGTGTTTTTGGCAAAGGGATTTCGTTACTGTTCAAACAAAAACCAAAGGGTTTTCGGCAAAAGCATATTCTGCCCATGTGAGTGTTTTCGGCTCATATGGATTTCGCCCAAATAGTTGATTATCCACAAAGGGATTTCGGCCAAACAAGAGATTTCGCCACTTTGGTGATTTCATTTTTATTATTTGCTGTAACTTGTTAAGTTTGTTAGTTAGTTAACTCTGTTAAGTGAGTAACTCTGTTAAGTAAATAACTCAGTTTAATTAATCTGTCTATTACTTCTGTTAAGTATGTTAAGTGGATTAACTAGTTCAGGCATATTAAATCTGTTAACCTCAGTTAGTTAATAGTTCCGATTTATGTCAACTCTATTAACTGTGTAACCATGATATATGAATTAATCCAACTAAACTGTTAACTCTGTTAAATGTATGATTGTACAGTCATATTAGAATAAACTACAAAAGACCTTTATGTGTAACATGGATTGTTTAAGCATGATTAACTGTTGTGTGTTATATGATATTAATGTGACACTAGTTTCATGTGAAACATTTCGAACGTGAACTGATTGAGTATGCGTGCACTATAGGACTTGACTGATTAATTGTGAGCACTTAACTTAGCATACCGAGCAAAACAAGGTGAGTTCACACTTCTACCAAGGCATGGGATTCCCGGGGTTGGGAATGGGTTGATTGATTTTTTTTATGCTTAAGAGTTATCGGAATTACATACCATAGGCCTCGGGAGAGGAAGGTTAATGGTAGATACTACTAGACTAGTGATACATATACTTTAATCTTCACAAACATGCCTGGAATGGCCGGGAACTATACTTTAATCTTCGCAAACATGCCTGGAATGGCCGCGAACTATACTTTAATCTTCGCAAACATGCCTGGAGGGCCGCGATACAAATATACCTAGTCTAGAGAACATATGGGAAACCCCCACTAACTTCGCAAACATGCCTAGAGGGCCGCGATACCATTACATACGATACATGATTACAAAACGAACTTACGATTTACGATACGAACACTATAACTGAATAACCAACTAATAACTCTCTCAACTAGTTGTTGACTCTCTGTTACATGCCTTGCAGGACCATAGGTACTCTTGGAGCTTGCACGGGAGGCGCGGTCGTTGTGGGCACGGATTTTTGGATGTTATGATACACTTTTTGTGACACTTCAACTAAATACTTATGCTGGGTTTTCACATTATTGCTTCCGCTACACACTTGTTTTATGTTTGGTTTGAAAACACCTATCGTATTAATGAATGACTTTTACTATATACTTATGTTCAATATGATTGGTGGCTTGATCCTGGTCATGTCACGCCTCCAAGCGGTGTTACTCCGCGTGTGGATTTTGGGGGTGTGACAGTCTGTGCAAGAAGTCAATCAGCTCCCAGAAAATCAAACCTCATTGCTGTAAAAAGGATCTTCAGATACATAAAAGGTACTCCCACACTTGGTATCTGGTATCCAGCTAATGGGAATATCAAGCTTTCAGGCTTTTCAGACAGTGACTTTGCTGGATGTAACACTACAAGGAAGTCCACATAAGGAGGGTGCCAGTTTCTAGGTGATTGCTTAGTTTCATGGCAAAGCAAAAAGCAAGCAGCTGTTTCAACATCCACTGCTGAAGCTGAATACATTGCTGCTGCAAGCTGTACAGCCCAACTCCTGTGGCTTCAAAATCAGTTGCTGGATTTTGGTATCACTGCCTTAAAGACACCACTCATGTTGGATAGCCAGGCAGCAGAAAATATCATCAAAAATCCAGTTTCCCATTCAACCACCAAACACATCGACATCAGACATCACTTTGTGAGGGATTGCTATGAAAAAGGTTTGATTTCTCTGCATCATGTCCCTACTAAAGACCAATTGGCAGATGTGCTCACAAAAGCACTTGATATAGCCACCTTTGAAAGCTTGGTCTCTAGGATTGGGATGCTAAACATGGAATAACAAGCAACATCTTGTTTTTCTATGCATAAAAGCATCAAAATGTTTTCAGAAAATCAAAAATCCATCCTTAAAAATAGCCAAAAATGAAATTTTCATTAAAATCCTTAAAAGTCTGCCATAACCACTGTTTGTTCAAAAGTCTGCTCTACTTCAAAGTCTGTCCACTGCTGAAAGCCATCCTCTGTTCTCTCATTTCCTTGATAAACTCTGTTGCTCAAAAGCAGTGTCTTATCCACTGATATGCTATCCACTGATAGTGAAAATCATCCACTGCTTCCATTTTACCGTTGTAACCACTGCCTTCATCAGTAACTTTCATAAAACTACTGTCCTTCATTTCCTCAGAGCTTGGCATGTGGGCAGTACATAGTGGTCAGTACTTTTGTAACCGCTGCCACGTCAGCCTTCACTTTTTCCTCTATAAAACCCCCACTTCACAGCAAAAACAGGGTTTTACTGTCGAATTGAATTCTCAAAAATTCTCTTCTCAAAACAGTTTTTCTTCACATTCCTTCACAAATTTCTTCGATCATCATCTTCAAAATGACAAAATCGAAGCCATCAGCAAAACCCTCCTCCAAATCATCGTCGAAAGCGGCCTCTAAAAAGGCCAATCCCACCGAACTTCCATTCAAACCATCTCACAATCTTCTGGGTCTTCTCACAAAACCCAGCACCACAGATGCTTTCGACTCCATCATCGCCAAAATGGTTAAATCAAAGTACAAAACTTTGTTAATAGCCGATGCACCAATCTACTCGACAACCCAAAGAGAGTTTTGGAAGAATGCCACCCTTGAAACACAAGGAGACGCTGTAATAGCCATTAACTCTACTCTAAAGGGAAAACCTGTCAAGATTACACCACAGTCAATTTCAGAGGTCTTTCAACTCGATGATCAGGAAGGTATAATTTCTTTGACTAAAAACGAGTTAAAAATTGACTTCATTGAGAGAGGGTATGCAGACACAATGATGAAGAAAGCTAGCTTACAAAAAGGTTTCTTTCCTTCTGCAACAAGGTTTTTATTCCATACCCTCCTCTTATGTGTTTCAAACAAAACCACTTCCTTTAATGAAATACCATTAAAGATTCAAAATCTGGGATATGCAATTCTTCAAGAAGAAAATTTTAATTATTCTCGGGAAATCTTTAATGATTTGGTTAATAATGTTGAAACAAAATCATTCTTACTGTTTCCAAGGTTTTTAAGTTATTATTTTGAAAAGAAATTCAGTAAGAATGATATTTCTGCAATACACCAAGGTGATTATTTTGAAATGAACAGCTTAACTGCTGAAACTTTTACAAGAATGTTAACACCTTGCAAAACACATGCAGAGGTGCCTGAGCAGAATTTAGCAGTTACAACTGCTCCTCAGGTATCTGCTGCTGAGCCCACTGCTCAAGGTGATCAAAGTGGCAGCACAATTGCTTTGAAACCCACACCTAAAATCACCAAAAAACCACAGAAAAAGAAAAATTCAAAACCCCCCAAACCAATCAAAAAGGCAACTCTGGAGGATGAGATACCAGAGCAAATGCCTGTGACAACACAAAAGTCACAAGAAACCACTGCTGCTTCTTCCTCACAGCAGTTGGTACAAAAATCTCAACCCAAAACCAATACTCCTCCTGCTTCTTCACAAAAAGAACAGGTTGTACACATAGGGCCACCACATCATGATGCTCTGAAACCACTCGGTTTCATCATCCACAGCTCAATGCCCAGGGCAAATCCTGTTTCTACACCAAACCTCACATCCAAAATTCCATCCCCAACTAAACTGCTGTTGGATGCAATTGATTTGAACCAGGCACTAAACAGTCCTTCTCAATCGCCCATCCATGAGAACATACCTCAACAAATGACTGGGTCTGATGTATCAATCTTTGCTAACCCACCAACACAACCTGAGGAGGTTACACCCCTTGAGTTACACGTAACTCTTGGTGGTAGTCCAAGTGAAGCAGCCACTACAACTGTTGAACCTACTGGTTTATAGTTGGACAGTGGTTACATTAATAAGACTTCCTTGGAGGCAATTCCTTCCATAGCACCTCTGCCAACCACCAGTGGATTTATTTATCCTACTGGCAACATCAAAAGATTGTCAAGTGTTGAAGGAAGAAGACCCCAGTACCAAGACAAAGGGGCATCAGTGGTTAGTGTTTGGAGTACACTCCCTACCTCAACCACTGATAAAACCACTGATAGTGGGAAATCAGATGATCCCATTAAATTGGGTGATGATTTAAAATATCAGGATTTGACAGAACGAATTGAAAAGTTGGATACATCTGTTGCAGATCTTAAAAATATGCTACAGCAGGTGTTGAAAACACAAAAGATGCAATCCACTGTTGCTCCACCTCAACCACCTGCTCCACCACAAGCATCTGCTACAAATGAGCTCTGGAACCTTTTCCAACCTTTTCTCCAACATCAAAAAGAACTGGCTGATCAGCAACATGAACTTCATGTCCAAAAGCTGAGAAACATTATGGAGTCTAGGTACAAGAACACTCAAGCAGATATTAAGGCAATCAAGGCCCATTTATTGGAAACCACTGGCACTGCTCCTCCAACAGTACTTTTCATTGATCAACTCCCAGAAGATAATGCCAAAAAGGGGGAGAAAATTCAGGAGTGGAAGAAGAAGGGAATAGATGATGGTCTTTACATTGAACCTGAAAGGGATGCTATGACCAGAAAAATTCCTGTGCCAGATGGTAGTAAAAAGGTTGATGCAACTCAAGAAGCACTTGATGAAGGAGTAGCAAGTGTAAAGAAGGATAGATTGGCAAAGGATATTTCAAGGTGGAATGAGGAGAAAAGAGCTTTTATGGAGCTGTATGCGCAGGGTTGTTCTGGGTCAAAGGATTCTAAAAATCCTAAGACAAAAAGGAAACCTAAGTCCATCCCATCCAGTATTCCAAAGCATATTCCAAAACCACCATCCAAAAGCCATCAGCATCAAACCTCCACCCAAACAGCTGTTGTAACTCCTGTTGTATCAACTACTGCTGGTACTTCAGTGGTTTCAACATCTGTTCTCACTTCAACACACACCACAACCACTACTTTACCACCACCACTGTCACCACCAAAAACAATCTCACCACCATTTTCACCTGCTGACAAAAAGCAGAAGACAACAGGTGTTATAACATCTGTTGTAATGACAACAGTGGTTGAAACACCAGTTGTTTCAACAACTGTTAGTCAATCACAAACCACTGCCACTCAATCTACCACCACTGCTTCACCTAAAACATCATCAGTCCCTCCTCAATCAAAAAGGAGAAGGCTAATTCTAAAAGATGATGACACATCTCCACCACAAACATCTTCAAAATCTCTGTCACTTGTCACAATTCCTAAACCCATACCTCTCTCTTCAGCTCAAATTTTAAAGCCATTACCTCCTGCTGGTGTCTCATTTCCTCTGGAACTCATTGCAGTTAGGGAAGAAATCAAATCTTTCTACTATGAGGATGACCCAGTTAAAAGGAGTTTGCCATCAGTTGCAGGATATCCCAGGCCTAACAATATCGAAGAATACTTGAAGCTCAAGGCCAAGCAAGCAGAGGATATTGCAATCAAAAACAGAAAAGGGAAATCTGATAGAGAATTTCAGCAAAACTATCAGTTTTTACTCTCACAGGTCAGTGCTATGGAGCGATTTGCCAAAAATGTATGTCAGCAAATTTCAGAAAGGGCAGATGAGTCCTTGAGAAAAGACTACATTGAGAACATCATGACCTACAAGAAATACAAGGGGGAGAAACACATGTACAAAAACTGGACCATTCCTGAGCTTGAAAAAGAAGCAGCCAGGATTCAAGACATGATAAAAAATAAGGTCAAGCAGACTCCTCCTGAAATATTCAAACAATTTGAAGCTGATAAGATCTTAGAGTTGAGGAGAATGAAAGAGGAGCTGATTGCAGCTGACTATGGGTCAAAGAACTCAGTGACAAAGTGGGGAGAAGATAGGGTCAGGGCAACCTACAAAAGCTTAGAGGAACTTAGAAAGAAAGATCCAAAAGTTCCACAAAAGCCTGACTACTCCAAAGCAGAGGTCTCAAAAAGACCACCAAAGCTGCAAGTCAAAAGAACCACTGCTCCAGCTGGTGCTGCCATCTACAAAAGAAGGAGCCAAAACCAGTCAAGTGTTGAAACAATTCAAGATCTAAAAGCTGGAAATGCTATTGTAAAAGCAGGCCTTAAATTAATGATAAAAGAAGATCTCGAATTGGAACAATCTGCAAGTACTGCTCAGCCAGTCATGAATAGGCCAGCCTCACCCAATACCTCTGCAAATAAACATCTCCCAAGAAACCCACCAGGCTCAAAAATACAAAAGTGGGAAACTGACAAACAGACCTACGTATTGACTTTGCTCAGGTCTGGTGGAGAAGTGAAGAAAATATCAAGGGAACAAGCTCTTGGCCTGAGTCTTGAAGATTTGCAGGATCTCCTTGATCTTCCACTTAGCAGGGATGATGAAGACACAGATGCCCTAGACTTTGAACTACAATTTAAAGGTCAGATAAGGGAACTGCTGATGAGGCAATAAACACTCCATAATAATGAAGAGTTTTGGCATTATCTGTTCCAGGGGGAGATTGTTAGGATTGAACCCTATCAAGAGGAACAGATAATTAAAGCCAAAACTGGATCAGAGCAGTGGATCCAGAATAAGCAGACGTTTACAGATGTTTACATACAAGTCTCTCCCCTTGATAGTGATTTCAACATCTGCTGACCTCCTATCTGCTGATCGTGCAAACTGCTGATCTACAACTGCTGTTCAAGTAAAGGTCTGATGGAAGACTAAAGTCCTGCTGCTCAATCTACTGCTTTGGTTCAAGCACTGCTGATCCGGACAAGTACTGCTGGGTTCACAGCAGTGGAAGGATGCAGCAGTTGTTTATTCTATCTTTATGTAATGTATTGTATTAAGCAGTAGTTAGTATGGCAGTGTTTGTATTGATCAGAGGTTAGAGTTTGTTAGGAGGTTAGATGTCACTTTCATGGTGACGTCAGCATTAGATGCTCAGTGGTTTGCTAGTGCCTATAAATAGAACAGTGCTCTGTACTGTTCTATTAGCTCTTTGCAACACCGTCTTCTTTGCACGAACAAACACTGAGCTCTGGCTGAGGGGGAGTTTGTATTCAAGCATTACTTTGTAATCGTTGTTGAAATTAAATTCAATCATTCGGTTCTTTGTTGAAAATGTCTTGATCAAAGCAATACTCTCGTTTGATTGTATGCAAAGTTTGTTTCCATATTAATTCCGCTGCACAACTCATCCATTTCCATTTTAATTCGAACAGAAAATACAATCAAAACCAAACTCAGATCCAACAATAATAAGTCGGAAGACTTTCTAAAACCGATTTAATCAAAACCACCCTACCTCCCATCGAGAGAGTGGTGGCCTTCCACTTGGATAGCCGTTTTTTGAAGACGTTTATGACCGGCTCCCAGTTATTGACACGTCCCATATTAACACCCACAATAATTCCCAAATACTTAAATGGAGTGCTACCCGGTCTACACCCCAATGTGACTGCTTCTGTATTAACTTGATCATCTCTAATACCCACGCCGAATAGAGTAGACTTGTTAATATTAATACGCAAGTCCGAACACATGTGAAAAATACGGAGCATTCTTCTTAAAGCAGTAAAATTAAATTGAGACCATTCACCCATAACCATGGCGTCATCCGCATAGCGTAAATGGGAAACAATCGGGCCTCCATCCTTGATCTTCACACCATGAAACGCTCCAATATCACAAGCTTTTCTAAAAATACCAGAAAAGGCTTCCATGACAACAATGAATAAAAACGGAGAAATGGGATTACCTTGACGTAAACCTTTACCACACCCAAACTCAGATGTCGGAGAACCATTAACAAGAACGGATGATCTAGCCGATGAAAGAATACCATGAATCCATCTACACCAAAGCTCCGAAAACCGCATCTGTCTCAAGACCGAAATCAGGTATATAGTAATAAACCTTAACTATATTGATAATTAACTTTAACTTTGCATAAGCATTTTGATATATTGATAATTTTGCCAAATATATGGTATATATACTGCTTTAATAGAACGATAATAAAAATGTTAAATTGTATATACTGCTTTAATAGAACGATAATAAAAATGTTAATTTGTTCAGAAAAAAGAGTATTGCCTAACAAATCAGTTAATTGGGCTATGATATGAACGATTTAATATATTAATATTTTTGCCACCCAATTCAATTAAATCATTTTTAGGTTGGAGGGTGTAGTATAAAGTCTTAGGAGCTTTATCACGTTATATCAGCGTCATGTCACATAAGGGGCTTTAAAGCCCCTCTCTTTACGAGTGGAGGGTATCGTTCAGTCACCTATGGTGTTTGAGTTATTTTCTAGCCAATAATATCATGTCATGTCAAGTTTTCATTCCACTTATCATTTTGCACTCAATCACTATTAAACAATACAAAAAAAAAAGTAAAGAGAAATATTTGATTGGTTGAAAAGAATAAGTCCCACCCAGTGTTGTAGAGATCGCTAGGCGCCAGTCGGGCGGTGGAGTACCGACTAGGGATTAATCGGGATTAATAAGGATTAATCGGATCGGAATTTATATATATAATTTTTAAATTTATATATATACACATACATTAATATCAATATAATACTTAAAAATAGTTCAAAATTCAAACAACTAAGTTTAAAACATAGCTAATCAAGTATTTAAACATTCAATACACACGTTAATATCAATATAATACTTAAAAATAGTTTAAAATTTAAACAATGAAGTTTAAAACATAGCAATTTAAGTATTTAAACATTAACATATCAGTCATGGTCTCATGGAATATGTTTTAATGGGTTAAAAACATGTTTTTTTGGGCCAGGTTGGAACTAAACAAGTTGGGCCATGTATTTAATGGTTAAAAACATTTGTTTGGGCCAGATTTAAACTAAAAAAGAGTGGGCCGACTTGGGCCGATTTGGTCCGCCTTGGACCGACTAGGTCCGCCTTGGACCGACTAGGACCGACTACCGATTAATGGTCCGACTAGCTCCAAATTAATCAGTTAACCGCCGACTAGCCTAGGCGCCGATTAATTCCGATTTTTACAACACTGGTCCCACCTGCTTTTCCCCTTTAACGCTCATTACTGCGATAGCGGAACATTGATGACGCCCCTCTTTGACGTAGAGGGATGGGGTGGGTGCGCCATTGGGCACTAACAATTTGCTTTATTTCTTCTTTTTATTCTTGTCCTACACAAGCCTTTTGATTGAGTGGGGACAACCCTGATCAACTTTCATCACCCACCCTCGAGAAGTAAAACCTTTGACTGGTTATCATTTCAAGAACCTCAACATCAGCCTTTAAAACTCCTATGATCAAATCTCTCCCCATCACTTCTACGATGTTTCCTAAATAATAATCAATCCAGAGCCACAGCCAACCATCTACGAAATTCCCACTCACGTACCCAATTTCTCCTCTTTTCCCTTCACCAAGTACAATTCAAATCCCCATGAATTCCACCCAACCCAACAATTAAACATGAATCTTTATCTTCTCGTCACTCTATCAATATTCTTAATCTCCTTGGTTTCGTCTCAAACACCCACCAATTCGATAACTTGCCCGATGAACTTCGACTACGTTGTTCGAATCCCATGGCCCACCGTCGACTGCCGCCACTCCGCCGACTCCACAAAATCCCTTAGCAACTCCACCGGCTGCTGTCAAACGTTGCTTACCGTGTACGGCATCAGTTTAGCACAGCATCTCAAAACAAGTTCCCAGTTTAATCTCCCTGATCTTGCAACATCTTCGGCTTGTTTGTCTGATTTTCAGACCAAACTTGATTCTCTTTCATTACCCAACAATCTTGCGTCGTTTTGTTTTAATCCTGTTCAGTTTGTCATTTCGTCAAACACCTGTGCTGCAATTCAGACTGTGGAAGATTGGCACCGGAAATTGGGGAATAATACGGTTCTGGATTCGTCGTGTAGGAGTGATCTTACTGATCTTACTGCGTGTGCGGCTTGTATTGATGCGGGGTTACGGGTTCATAGTGAATTGAATTCGATTGATGGTAACGCTTCTCATTCGCAAGATTGTTTTTATTTTGTTGTTCTTTATGCTGCTGGTGTTGCTAATCAGTTTGGGCCTGAAAGTGATGGTGCTGTGTCTTGTAATTTTGGGATTACTGTTTTAACCAAAACCCATAAAAATAAGCATTCGTCTTTGGTATTCGGCTTGGCTGGTGGACTTGTGGCTGTTGTTGTGACAACCTTTTTTGTGGGAGCCTACTTTTGGTGGGATCGGAAGAGGAAAAGGGAAAAGATTGACGAATCGCGTGTCGGTGAATTCGAATCGGGAAGGGTTAGGAGGCGGCCGAATACGGGGTCTATATGGTTCAAGCTTCACGAGCTCGAAAAGGCGACTGATAACTTCTCGCAGAAGAATTTTATAGGTAGAGGCGGGTTTGGGGTTGTTTACAAGGGCGTGTTACCTGACGGATCGGTTGTTGCGGTTAAGAAGATTATAGAATCGGAGTTTGAAGGGAACGATGAGTTCTGTAATGAAGTTGAAATTATTAGCAATTTAAGGCATAGGAATCTTGTTCCGCTGAAAGGGTGTTGTATTCATGGTGAAGATGAGGGTTACGAGCGACGAGATGATCAAAGGTACCTTGTTTACGAGTACATGTCGAATGGGAATCTTGATGATCATTTGTTTCCAACGACGAGTCGGAGACCGCAGTTAACATGGCCTCAAAGAAAGAACATAATTCTGGATGTAGCAAAAGGTTTAGCATATCTTCACTATGGAGTCAAACCGGCTATATATCATAGAGACATCAAGGCTACAAATATACTTCTAGACGCAAACATGGGAGCTAGAGTGGCGGATTTCGGGTTAGCCAAGCAAAGTAGGGAAGGTCAATCTCATCTCACTACTAGAGTAGCCGGGACCCACGGTTACTTAGCCCCAGAATACGCGCTTTACGGTCAACTGACTGAAAAAAGTGATGTCTATAGTTTTGGAGTCGTGATTCTGGAGATTATGTGTGGGAGGAAAGCTCTTGACTTGTCTAGAGCAGATTCCCCTCGCGGGTTCTTGATTACTGATTGGGCCTGGTCGCTTATAAAAGAAGGGAAAATCGGACAAGTATTGGATCCGTGTTTGTTGGAACATGGCGCGGGTAATGAGTCTACGAACCCTAAAGGGATCATGGAAAGATTTGTGCTTGTGGGAATTTTGTGTGCTCATGTAATGGTGGCTTTAAGGCCTACAATTATGGATGCATTGAAGATGTTGGAAGGTGATATCGAAGTGCCTACGATTCCCGATAGGCCAACGCCGCTCGGCCACCCTACATTCGCCGGAGATGGTACTACTACTACTTTTAGCATTTCACCGGTGTTGAGTGGGCTGCAATTGCAAGCTAATGACATGCTTAGGTAGGTGAATCAAGAAATCTTTTATCAACTAGAATCTTCAATCTTGTTGTGATTTGTGTCTAAATAGTTAAGTGTAAATTGGGAAATTTTGGTTTGTTTAGGACTTTAATCGTTTGGTAGGTCAAAGAGAGTAAGATTTATCAAAAAAGTGTGTTTTTTTGTTAGCCATAAATGGCTATGGAAGTAACTCACGACTTGTAAATTATATATATTTTTTTATGAATAAATAAATCTAATATATTTTGTAGTTTAATTTAATGTATGAAAGCCGTTTGGATTTTTGGTGGGGGTGTGATGGAGTATGTATGTGTATTACCTTTCAGTTTTTTGTTATGACAATTTCATTTTCGTTAGCTTATTTTGTCTTCAGCTTATTGTCTTGACTCTTGTGCGTATATACAATTTCATTTTCGTTATCTTATTTTGTCTTCAGCTCAATAGTTATTATTAGCAAATACGTAGCAATGAAATAGCGGGCGCTATTTTATGTTTAGCGACACACTAGGAGAAAATTTTAGAAATATTTTATATGTATATTATATCTAAATAAGCTGTGTTATATGATGTTTTATATGTATGCTATTTGTATTAAAGCACGGAAAAAAACAAAAAAAAGTAAAATCCCGCTATTTGCTCGCTATGGAGGCGCCAAAATTAAATAGCGACACATGAGTGATACGCTACGCTATTCGCTATAGCGCTCGCTATGAGCTCTATCAATAACTATGCTTCAGCTTATTGTCTTGTGCATATACTTTGAGAAACTCAGACCACTGCTCCAAGATACTATCCATCAATGTAACTTACCACTGATCTTGCTTTCCGCTCATGGATCAGACCATATATCCCAATGATTTTTTATTTAAAGTAAGATTGCACATGGTTAAGAAAATGATAGTTATGAGTTTTAATAGTCACTTTACCAATTTATTTATTATCTACCGATGGGTAATAATTTAGATTATTAAACTCCAATACGCCTAATAATATATGTATGACATGCTAAATCAGTTATTTTGTATGGTGGATTCGTTTTAAGCTTTTGTCATTTTATCCTTATAAGTCAAGATCTTCGTGCTGAACTTTATTTAGTCACATGGAACACCTCCTGGTGTTTTGGTTATATCTACAAATGGCCGGCCGAAGCTCCTTTTCTTTATTACCCATCACCAGTGGCGGACCCAGAAATTTTTCCATGGGGGTGCGGAACATTTTTAAAATTTTTAGGCCCCTAGGTATATAAGTAAAAAAATCGGTTCGTATCGGGTCGGGTCATGTAAAACAAACGAACATCAAACTAAATTTATATAATCATCAAAAACATGTCAAATCTTGTTACAAGCAGAATTAAAACTTCGATGCCCTACGGGTTTTCATTTTTTTGAAATCTATTCAAAATATCATCTAAAGCTAATTTCTTAAGCAATTCATTCTCTATATAACATAAGTTCATCACTCCATAACATAATGTTTCAATTTTAGTTTTCAACTATTCAAGCCCTAGAAATCATAACGTAAGTTGTAATCACCCTAAAAATAGATAAACAACATAATCACCCTAAAAATCATCTAAACAACCATAAACAACGTCAAAACAAAGAATTATAATGGGCTAAGACTTAGTGGGTTATCTAGTTAGGAATTATAAGTGGGTAAAGGTATGGGTATTTGGGTTTAGTTGGTTAGGTATTAAAAGTTATATAATTTAGGTAGTATATTTTTTTAAAAAATAAGAGTTTACTAAAAAAATTTAAAATATAAATTGATAACACTTTCTACCTAAGGGGTGCGGACGAAAAATTTCAAAGGGTGCGGTCGAAAATTCCAAGGGGTGCGGACGAAAAATTCCAAGGGGTGCGGACGGGATTTTCGACGGAATTTAGCCCTAATTTTTTTTTCACCCGGGGGTGCGCCCGCCCACCTTGGGGTGGGCTTGGGTCCGCCCCTGCCCATCACTATGACATATGCTTATATAAAATAAATACTAAATACTTACATATGCTATTCACACATGACACCAGTGCTCTTCACGAGCCGAACCGAACTGATCGGACCTTTGCTAGTACTCAGTTCGTTTACAAATCGAACCGAACCGAACCGAGCGTTTTTTCAACCGAGCCAAAGTCGAACGAGCGCCTTTCGATTCGAGTATTTTTCGAATGAACGTCGAGCGAGTATCGAGCGTCGCATAACAAATGGAAAAGTGACGATGGGGTTGTTAGTGTAGGAACTAGGTTCACGTTTTATTAAAAATATTAATAAAATAAATATAATAACGAGACTCTTGTTATTTGTGGGAAATTCGACTAGTACAATACCGGTTACAAAACTAAATAAACGAATATAAAATACAACTAAATTGTACCAATCTTGATTCAAAGCCAATGTCTTTGAAAACTTCAACCGCACCTACGAGATCGAAACTCCGCTGCAAGACAAGCAAAATTGTTGACGGTTTTGGTTGAGGCACGTGTTCAACATGCTTCCCTTAAAACAGATTCCGCGCCTCCTCTCATACGGTTCTGTCTCCCAAGGTACAACAACCGGAACAGTATGTGTATTGCCGGAGATGGCACTCGCGCCCGAGATAGCACCGGGTATCATAGTGTTCTAATTTTCGTGGGAAAATAACGATAAGTTGGTGATGGTGGAAAAATTAGAGAGTACTACTCTCTAAATTCTATAAACTTTGTGCATAATTTTCTCTAGTATATTTCTTTCATCTCATTTTTCTCTATTTTCTTTCTTGCATCCAACAAAGAGTCATAAGTTCCTTTTATACTCAAAACTAAAACTCCATATTTAATTTCTATTGTTTAAAGATATTTATAACAATAAAAACCTTCATTATGAGTCAAAAAGGATTAAATTCATGTTAATGTCATATTAAATAAAATAATAAGACATAATAAAACTTATATCATGACTCTTGAATAGAGATTAAATGTCATAAAACCACCAATTTATGAGAAAGATGAATTTATACTAGAGTCACCAAAGTTTAGAAATATTCACTTCAATCACTCAACTTCTAGCATCGATATTCTATTCATCTTAGCCCCATTTTGGACATAGTTTGATTCATTATTATGATCCTCTCACCATATAGAACACAAACCCACTAATTATTATTTATACCACACATATATAAATATAAATATAATTATTGATGTCCAAAATATTTAGTGAAAAACTCATTTTCACTAAATTTCCAACAATCCCCCACATGAATGGAGATCGATTAAAACACACAAAATTCCCCGATAAAACCTCGACAGTCGAGTATTGCAGGATAGGTAGGTTTTGCCTTTGATCCTTCCTTTGGGAAGCATACTTAGGGGCTGTTTGGCAACATCTGAACCAATAAGTGCTGAATGAATAAGAGGTCTGAATGGGTAAGAGGGTCTGAACTAGTAAGTGCTGAACCAATAAAACGCTGTTTGGTTGCACATCTGAATAATGTGTAAAATGACATTTTTACCCCTGAACAAAACAAAATAGCCAACTGGCTTTAAAACCAAAGTTGTACTCTCTCTCTCTCACTTCCCCAATGTTTCTCTGCTTCTCTCTCTAAAAACCTAGACTTTCCATCATTCTTCATCCTTCACTTTAACCCTAATTCTCATCTTCTTCTTCTTCATATGGAGGAGGACAGTGACGTGGAGATGTGGAGTGGAGGTGGCCTGAGGTGTGGAGGAGATTGAGGGAGGATGCGGTGGAGGTCCGGTGTGGAGGAGGCCGATGGTTGCTTTGGGAGGGATAACTTTGGCGGCGCGAGTGGAGGAGGTCGATGGTGAAGGAGGCGCCACTGTAGAGTGGACCTCCGATTAAGGGGGAGGGCGCTGCAGAGTGGAGGAGCTCGATGGTGGAAGAAAACGAGGGGAAGAAGTGCAGCGGAAGAGGAGGCCGGCTGTGGAGGAGGAGCGGCTGTGGAGGAGAGGAGATGGAGTGAAGATGGGGTTGCTGTGGAGAAGAGCTGAAAAGGAGGAGCTGAAGGGCATACGCATCCAATGTTTCATTTAGACTTCAGTCAGACTCCTTTACATGTATGACCCGGTCAGAGGCTAATAAGAGGCTGGGAAGTTTTAAGAGGTATGAAACAAACAAGCTGATATCTGACTCAGTCAGACATGAGACTAATAAGAGGCTATTAAGATGCAAACAAACAGCCCCTTAGTCTACTAGGGTTTTGTAGACGTGATGTCCTTGAACAATCCCCCATTTGTGTAAACGACAATATACATTCACACAATATTTTCCCTAGCCGGGCCATCCCCTCACTATCGTGTCCTATTATGGTCCTGGAACACTAGCCTGGTTCTGCGAGAGCTCTAGGATTGCGCACCCCACAATGCCATTCAGAGCGACCCTACTTCTCTCTCACATAGGTGATTCCTTTGAATCATTAAAAGCATTATGGCTTACTATGATTTCCACAAATCAATTAGCCTTATATTATGCTTAGCCTCACAACAATGTCACTAAATATTATAGGAATGGACTAGGACGTATTTAAACACCCTTTTATAGTTTTAGGGGGATATATGAACACATACACTAGCTTATACATAAACATATATATTAGCTATGCCCCCACAGTGACTACCATTCGGTTCATGATTAAGTTGTCCTATTGAACCTAGATCTTGGGATCTCCAGTCAGCTAGGTTAGGTTTCCCTCATGTCCCTTTTTCATGGGCTTTAGTCTCATTCCACAACTTGATCGCTTATCAACCCACTGGTTGTTGGATCCAAAATTATTTGTTGACTTCGCTAAGTCAACAACAATAATTTTCAGTTTAGATCAGTTGTTCTAACATGTTCTTGACTCGCTAGTCACTTTTGCCTTTTAGTCGATTCATAAGACTTATAACTCGTGATCTCAACCTGGATCCAGTTATGTACCTTGTCGTTAGAATGACATGAAACTCACTTCATGGCTAGACACGTTTTCACCATGCCTTTGGTATGTCTTGACTGACATCTTACTAGATTTTGAATCTAACCAATTGGAATTCGAGTCCAATCTACTCAATTGACTCCATATAACCATTGTGTACTCCACTTAGTCATGCGTTTGCAATATATGCATGTCACCCCCACATTTAAGTGTAATTGGATAGCATCCAAATGGGGCGATGAAAGGTTCTCCCTTTCATTTCGAGTTTGAGAAAATTTCTCAACTCCCATTTCCACATTCAAATGCAAGTCACCCCCACATTTAAGTGTAATTGGATAACATCGTGATGAAAGGTTCTCCCTTTCATTTCGAGTTTGAGAAAACTTCTCAACTACCATTTCTTCATACCCTAAAGGGTTTGTTTCTTAAATGGTTCTTCCCCCCACATTGCTTGCATTTTAACTATCCTTTAGGACTAAAATGAAGTTATCTTTATAGTTTTCTTTTAGCACAAAATTCGTTCTTGTGTTATCACATATTTTGAATGTTTAAAGTTAATTTAATCTCCGTCGAGCATATAAATTAACAAGTATTAGTCTAGCATGCTTTAGACCACAATACTTTAGCATGTGAACAGAATATGCATCATTCCGATTCTTCACAGCCTTAAGAGATAACGCACTATCTCTTCCGAACATTCGTTTCTTAGTTTAGACACAATAATGAAATTTTATTTCACCATTCCAAAACCATCGGTTTTTTAGGAAGGCCTCAAAACCATAGTTAACTTCATCCATTGGGATCATAACTCGTTTACCTTTTTATCTCCAAGGCTTCTGTGACAACTGGCACCCAACCAGTAATTTCCGTACACTTTAATTAATACTTGATAACTGCAATTATGTGCTTAAATGTCAACATTGTGTGATTACATGATATACTTGTGAATTCATGCACGTTTTATACTACAAGAATTACTTTATGCATTAATGAACAGCGTTGCGTTAGAAATACTAGTAAACTCACCGGTAAGACACATTGTGTCAACAATTCTGCAGAAAGCAATTAGACAATAGAATTGGAGCCTAGGTGTAGGTCCAACGACAAGAATACATTAAAACCCAAGAGTACATACAAGGGTTTATATATAGACTTTCCAGAAGCTAAAATACGCACTAAAAAGCACCCGAAATACACTTTAAAAGCTGAATTTTATATAATTCAGCAAAATTCAGCAATATAACAAGATATTACCATGCAAAAACATGACTAAATGGTCCTGAATACTTCCCTAAGTGTCGGGAATTAAAAGTATCACAAATGGGGACATAAAGGACACTAAACGGTGCAATTTAGCACTTTAACGAACCGGTATCTAACCGAACAACCGAACATTACCCGGAACATCAAAATATTACGAGAAGCATTGTTTACTTATTTATGAACTAGTTAGGGTCCCCGAACACCCTAACTCACTACATAACACATTATACACTTAAACACTATACTTGAAATTTAATTAGAATACTTGGATTACCATTGGAACTTACACTCTACCCCCCCCCCCCCTTTTTAGTGTGGCCGGTCATGGAAGGGCCCCACCAAGATCTTTCTTAATCTTGCAAGATCACACAAGATATCCTCTTAATCTTCCTTGGATTTGTTGAAAGATTTGTGTTGTACTATAGGAAACATATTACACATTGAATAATAGCATTTGATGGATATAAGAATACAAGAGTTCATTTCATCTTCATCACCCTCAACCTCCTTCTCCCTCACCTTGTTCTTGGCCTCCCTCCACCACCATACTACCACCATCTTTCATTCATCATCTATCCATTCCAAGGTTGTCTTGAGGTGTAAGAAGGTCACTAACGAAGCTTGGAGCTTGCGGATCATCAAGGACCTCTTCCGTGTGCTTTTATCCACTCGATCTCCATCTTGTTTCTTCCCTAGCTTCAAGCTAGTAGTAAGATTCTTTTAACACTTGTTTACTTCCATATTAGTTGGTTAAAAGATATAACATGTTGATTATCATAAGAACCCTAAAAGACATACACATGAATCTTGAAACACAAAGTGAAATATGATGATATCTTGATGAAATAATGTTGTTTAGTAGATGCATAATGTTTGCTTGTTGATTACTAGAAATATTGATGTTGATCACTACATGGAGCTTACTAGATTGTGATTGAACACTTAATCTAGCAAGTTAGAGGATGATTATGTGTTAACACAAGAAGATCATCCTCATGTATAAACATGAACTTGAAAACAAAATGATTTCTTGAAAAGTAATAAACAAAGTGAACTAGTAAACTTATAGATCCAAGATTTATGAATGATTTTCCAAGAAAACCAAGTTTAAAATATGATTTTTAGAAGATCTTGGTTTTTACTTGAACCTACACTATTTTTATTAGAAAAACAAGTGTATAAACACTTATGAAACAAGAAAAATACAAAAGAAATATTTTTAGAAAAATCATATTACAAGTTGTAAATGACTAAATCCTTCAAGAATGAGATTTACAAACAAACAACCATGTTTTTAAGGGTAACTAAACCTACTAAATAACATGGTAAGTTACTACAAGTTTTTACAAAAACTTCAAGTTCATGATGTAGTGAAATTTACTTGATTTTGACACTCGGTGAGTGTTGAATGAGTTGTTGATGTTTGATGATGATTTAAAAGAAAATAAACACATGTTTTGAAAACATGGGAAACCTCCATTTTTAGGGGAAACTATGTCAAATTTTTTATAAATTTTGACACTTAGAAAAATATAAGTTTTTGAGAAACTTATTCCCTAAAAATGTATCTAAAAATATTTACCAAGGTTTCCCTAATTTTTGTGTTAAGAAATGATGATTTCTTCAAGATTAAAATTGATATTAAGTATGTATATTTTTGGAGAAAATATATATATATTTATTGATCACCAAATTTTGTGCTAAGTGTATGTAGTATGTATTATACGTGATAGTGTATTAGGACTTGAAAATACACTAAGTACTCCCAAGGAGTAGAAATACAAAAATACACATACAACATACTTAGACAAATACAAGAAAATATATTTATGAAAATATATTACTTGATAGAATAAATAACTTGGACAAGTTATGAACATGAAATGAAGTTTTGGACAAAATACATAATTCGGGTGAAAAATACAAGATACTTATATTTATTTTTGAGAAAATAATATAAGTAAGACACATAGTTAAAAATATAAATTATTTTTAACACAAGAACAAATACATAAAAGATAGTGACTTGTACTTGTGCGATACAAGCCTAGTGACTAACGTTAATAAAACACGTTTAGGTCACGACGCTAGATAAGCAAAAACCGGTGAAGTTTACGGCGCAAGGAACGCAAAGTTGTGAGTTCATGCTCCCCCTTTTCTTTTAACTGTTTTCAGTTTTCTAACTTCGGGGGTGAAATACATGTTACAAATATTACAATGTTTATAAATGGTATGATGGATACAAAAACAAGAAGCACTCTTGGTGATAACTAGTACCAAGTATGATGCGTTTTAAGGAATGATACGAGAAATCGTGTCACGAATAGGGTACCATAAGCACCATTAATCGTGTACATACTTAGACCGCAGAACAAAAGGTTAGATCTAATGGGTTTTCGGGCAGCCACACTCTTGGTGAAAACTAGTACCGAGTAGTGCTTTTGTGTCTCCGTCGTGAATCGACAACTAGAAAAATGCCTATGGTTTGGTTGCTTCCTATGTCGTGTCACATGTTAATGGCCTTGCAACCCATTAACAACTTGATACATACAGAAATACTTGATTTATACGAGAATACTTGATTTATACAAGAATACTTGATTTATACGAGAATACTTGATTTATACAAGAATACTTGATTTATACGAGAATACTTGATTTATACAAGAATACTTGATTTATACAAGAATACTTGATTTATACAAGAATACTTGATTTATACAAGATACATACCATATTTTTCATACAAAGTATACAAACGTTCAATACAAGAACTGCATGAATTCACTCCAACATTATGTTGACGTTTTTCCAAAAACTCACATGTATTTCAGGTAACTAAAGTGGATGTGCGCGCGGTCTTACTCATGCTCTTGGATGTTGTTTACATTTATCGTTGAATAAAGTGTAAACTTTTAAGACAATATGCTGTCTCGTGTTGTAAACACTTAAACTATGATTTCGGTTATGTAATGTTTGGCATTTGAAGTTATTTTTATGAGCATGTAGTATGTTTACCAATCGTTTGCAATGAAAACCTTTCATGATCACACCTCGTGCTTCCGCCTTAGAAAGGGGTGTGACAGCTTCACCATTGACTTCCTAAAGACTTAAACATAAGTCTAAGTCACTTTGATGAAAAATATTTGTATAAAATCACTTGAGTCTTGAGATATAGCCAATTAGATTGACTCTCAACAACAAAGCATTCACGTATGCCTATAGTGATATATACATTTACGTTGTTGTTTCATTAATACCATGTGTTGGGATACTCTCCCAAATTGAGGAACAAGCCTCCACATAGTTTAAACGACATTGATGGTGGTAGAAACATCTACAACTCCATCACTATTGTAAATTTCCATTAATAAATTTTCTAAATTTATTAAAATCATTTACAATAATAACATATATTTCTTTCATATGTTATATTCTATAAAAAAACTCACATGTGCATTTCCGTGTTGATGCTCTCAACATTAGATGACATGTCTCGTTTTCGTGCATTTCATCTCAAACCATTCACCACGTTTCTTACGACGTCGTTATGCATTTGATGTTTGATTTGTGACTTATTACATAAGTCATGATCACAACCCGCTCATTGTGTTTGTGTAAATTACTTTTTACACTTTGTACCAAAATGTGTATACTTTTGACAAATTATTAGTAGTCCAAAATATAAAGTTGTTTACAATTAACTACTCGCAAGTAGTTAAGCAACTTATTATGTCTATAACAACATCGAATTGTTTTTCACAAAATAGTCTTTCCAAGACTATTATATGGTTCAAGACGTTATACTTCTCGTAGAAGTATCGAAACACTTATAATTCGCAAAGACATGTTTTATTCGTTCAAAACATTTCTCGTTTTTGCAAGTGTTTTAATATTAAACTATATATTCATATTTTGATTACAAATCAAGACAATAAACCTTAATAGTTTATTAAATAAAACAATTTCAAACTCGCTTGTTTGAAACTAAAACGAATACACATCGTTTTAATAATTGGTTTATCATATTCAAACAATTTCTAACCGCTGTTAGATAATAATGATTACCAATCGTTAAAACGAGTGGTTTGTATGATAACCAATTCTAATATGCTAATTAGAATTTAAATGTTTAACAAACATTCAAAATATTCGGTTTTTATAAAGTAAACCGTTTCTAACGCGCTCGTTAGAAATAAAACGAATACACTTATTCTCATAAGCCAATTTTGGTGAACATTTTCTAACACGCTCGTTAGAAATAAACATAAACCTTTTCTAAGATGCTCCTTAGAAAGTAAACAATTGTCAAATTCTTTAAATCATTTCTAACACGCTCATTAGAAGTAATCGGGAAAAAAAACTATTTCTAATACGCTCATTAGAAATAAACAAATACAAAACAGTTTTAACATTTATGTAAAAAACTGTTTCTAACTTATTTGTTAGATATTTAAAGGTTTAGACGAAACCGTTACAAGGTTAATTATTATCCATAAATTGTTTCCAACTCACTCGTTAATAATTATTTGCAACAAAAATCTTTTCTAACACACTCGTTAGAAAATCTGATCGTCTTTTAAGTAGTTAGGTTTACAAAATCATCGTATCTAACACGCTCATTAGATATAATAGATGATATTAAACCTTATTATTCTATAAAATTCTAACACACTCGTTAGAATTAAACGATCATTTATTGCCATAAGCCGTTTTTGGCCTATATAAAATAAACGTTTTTTAACCCGCTTGTTACAAAAAAAATTGCCAAAGTCGTTAAATCATTTCTAACACGCTCATTAGAAATAACTTATTACAATTTTTGTTTTGAAGTTTATAAAAAACTATTTCTAATACGCTCATTAGAAATAAAAAAAAAATACGAAACCGTTTCAAGATTTCTTATTATCCAAAATAATTGTTTCAAACACGCTCGTTTAACAATTATTTGTAATAATAATTTTTTCTAGCATGCCCGTTAGAAAATCTAAACGTATTTAAACTATTGTTTCTAACACGCTCGTTAGAACCTCCAACCGTTTTTAAAACATTGTTCCTAACACGCTCGTTAGAACATATAGATGTTTTAAAACATATTATTATACAAAATAATTATTTCTAACACGTTTGTTAGAATACATAAATGTTTTAAAACTTGTTATTCTTTCAACATCAACGTTTCTAACGCGCTCGTTAGAAAATATTAAAACTTGTTATTTTATAAAATAATTATTTTCTAATATGCTCATTAGAAAATATACATATTTCAAGACTTTTAAAACCAACATTAATATATCAATTATGGTTTCTAAAATCTTATTAAAAAGAAATTAAACGTTACAAACACTTTTGTAAGGGGTTACAAAATATTTTTTTCTAATACGCTCATTAGAAAATTTAGTATTTCAAAACATATTGAAATACATATTATTTTGTACATGGTTCGGTTTATCTAAACACGAACATAAGCCATGAACTCCAAAACTTGAAACAAAACGGTCGTTTTGCAACCCGGTATTCGGATTAAAGATTGTACTCCAATCATAAGAATAATCCGACTCGTTTGTACTACATATTATTTCCCAAAAAAATATTTACAAGATTTTAACAAAAGTCCCATTAAATATTTTAACTTTCGTGAACCTAAATCCTCGTAGGGAAGTGATTTAAGATTGTAGCAACAATCTTCACGAAAGTCTGTTTTAATATTTTAGGAACTAGGTTCACGTTTTATTAAAAATATTAGTAAAATAAATATAATAACGAGACTCTCGTTATTTGTGGGAAATTCGACTAGTACAATACCGGTTACAAAACTAAATAAACGAATATAAAATACAACTAAATTGTACCAATCTTGATTCAAAGCCAATGTCTTTGAAAACTTCAACCGCACCTACGAGATCGAAACTCCACTGCAAGGCAAGCAAAATTGTTGACGGTTTTGGTTGAGGCACGTGTTCAACACGCTTCCCTTAAAACAGATTCCGCGTCTCCTTCTCAGACGGTTCTGTCTCCCAGGGTAAAACAACCGAAACAGTATGTGTACTGCCGGAGATGACACTCGCGCCCGAGATAGCACCGGGTATCATAGTGATCTAATTTACGTGGGAAAATAACGATAAGTTGGTGATGGTGGAAAAATTAGAGAGTACTCCTTTCTAAATTCTATAAACTTTGTGCATAATTTTCTCTAGTATATTTCTTTCATCACATTTTTCTCTATTTCCTTTCTTGCATCCAACAAAGAGTCATAAGTTCCTTTTATACTCAAAACTAAAACTCCATATTTAATTTCTGTTGTTTAAAGATATTTATAACAATAAAAACATTCATTATGAGCAGGGGCGGTTTTTAGAAGGTGGGTGCCGGGGCCGCGGCCCTGGCACGTTTTTCGCCCAGAAGTGCTAATTTTCCGCGGTTCGGTCGAAATTTTTTATACCTCCTGTGTTTGGCCCTGGCATGTTATTTTGGACAAACTGTTAAGTGGTTTTTTTATTTTGATAACCCAACCCAATTGAAGTAGCCCATAACTCCATAACTCCATAAGCCCCAAAAAAAAAACCCATTAATGATTAACCCCCTCCCACGCTCACAGACTCACTGCCGATTAGGAATTAGGGTTCCGTTCCATTCCATACCTTCGTTTGATTCATTGCAGCGACTAGCGAGCCAGGGCCAGGGAACTCGAACCATCAGATGGTCTGCAGCCTGCTCGAAGTCGAACCATCACAGCCACTGATTCAGACCTGCAGCGATTTGAAGTTGAAGACGCCTGCAGCCTGCTCGAACTCGAACCATCAGAGGTTTGAAAATTATAATATTGCTTCAATTTGATAGAATTAGATAGAAATAGAATCTGAATTGTTTCATTGCTTCAATTTGATTTGTGTTTTTGCTTCATTGCTTCAATTTGATTTGGGTTTTTGCTTCATTGCTTGAATTTGATTTTGGGTTTTTGCTTCATTGATTCAGTTTGTTAGCTGTGGTGTTGTAAATTACCATGACACGTTTGATTCGTCCTCCGTAATTGATGAGTTTAAAGAGCTTAAAGGTCGTCGAGCTGAATTGTAATTTCTATTTCAGGTACTCATGTTTTCTTTTGCATCTTTATAAACATTTTAGGTCTTTTGTTATAAAAAACCGTTGTTATGTTTGAAAATGACAATTTGAATTATTAAACGAGAATCTGACCCGACCCGACCCAACCCGCTGACCCGAGGCGAATTGCCTATCGGAACGACCCGTAAAATCGCGCCAAAATTAATTTTTTTGTGGCCGTGGCTTTCGGCCCCAGGACGTTCAAATGGCAAGATCCGCCACTGATTATGAGTCAAAAAGGATTAAATTCATGTTAATGTCATATTAAATAAAATAATAAGACATAATAAAACTTATATCATGACTCTTGAATAGAGATTAAATGTCATAAAACCACCAATTTATGACAAAGATGAATTTATACTAGAGTCACCAAAGTTTAGAAATATTCACTTCAATCACTCAACTTCGAGCATCGATATTCTATTCATCTTAGCTCCATTTTGGACATAGTTTGATTCATTATTATGATCCTCTCACCACATAGAACACAAAAACCCACTAATTATTATTTATACCACACATATATAAATATAATTATTGATGTCCAAAATATTTAGTGAAAAACTCATTTTCACTAAATTTCCAACAGTTAGTTTTTAGAGTAATATGCAGTTTTCGTCCCTAAGGTTTCTTCCAATTAGAACACAAGTATATATATTTACGAAAGAACAAGGAATAGAAAATCACTCAACTGGTTCTACAGAGATTATCTGAGTGGAAAGATGAATCATCGATTAATTGAAGCAGACCTTTGATTTATGAGAAGTTTGAAATCGAATGAACCAATTGAAGCAAAACCTTAGGGAGTTGGCGTCTTGGCGACTGAGAATTCTAATAATGATGGTTGATGTGAGGTTTTAATAAGGATTATGTACTTCTGAATTGAATGGCAGGTTGACACTTGAGTATCGATCAACGCTTCACATTTCGGTATTTTGACATTTTGACTCAACTACTTTGGATTATTGGAAATACACTATTAGTATCGGCTTTCAATTCTATAATTAAACGGGCTCTAGTTGGATCTTGGACCAAATATTATTAAGTGCTTTAAGCCCTTAGATCTTGTAGTTAATGGTTGAGATCAAGAAGGGCTTAAAATGTAAACTATGTTTTATTTTTATTTTTTAATTTTTTTGACTAATTTGGCTAGATTAGGGGTAATAGTGTCTTTTTAAATTGTATTTTAAATAAAGTAACTGTGGTCAACTTTAATGTACATGCAAGTTCCACCCATCTTTTTTTAACGTCAATAACTTTTTATACGTAACGTTTTTTAAAAATAAATTACACCATAATAACGAGCTTTTTTATCTTTAATATGAGTACCATATTGTTATATTTATATAGATAAAAAAATTACGTATAACATGATATGAAGCCTACTGGAATGCATGTTTAAAACACCATACGAAAAAAAAATAATGGAATGCAGGTGTAAAACACCATGAATGCAGGTGTAAATGCAGGTTTAAACCACCATGCGAAGAACATACGGAGAACACATACTGGACTGCAGGTTTAAAACACCATGAATGCATGTTTAAAACACCATACGAAGAACATACGAAAAACACATACTGGACAGCAGGTTTAAAACACCATGAATGCAGGTTAAAAACACCATACAAAGAATGCATACTGGACTGCAGGTTTAAAACACCATGAATGCATGTTTAAAACACCATACGAAGAACACATACTGGACTGCAAGTTTAAAAATCATGAATGCAGGTTTAAAACACCACACAATATATTTTCGTACAGAACAGAAAATAAACCGTATTACAATGATGATAACTTCTTGCGATCTTGAAGATTTATACGAGATGACAAATAAAACACAGAATCTTAAAAGATCTTTAAAAAAACAAATCGGAATCCTAAAATAACTCCCAGGCGGTTATGGGAATATTTATCATTTAATTGAATTATTAAGTATATTACTTTTTTACCCTTTTGAATTAATATAACTCAAGAACACATGTCAGCCCCACAATATTTCTCACACTCAAGCCTCTTTTTACATGATCCTCAATATATATATATATGATTAGGTTCAAGAGTGAACACTAGTGTAGTTTGCGAACTGAACGAACTAATCCTGGCCATACATGTGTGTAGATCAATGACCAGGATTTGATGATGAAATACACTAGTGTATTTTACGATTTGATGATGAAATCCTAGTCATCCACGTGTGTTAATCAATGGCCAAGATTTGTTCACTAAGTTCGCAAATACACTAATGTTCACTCTAGAACCCCACCCTATATATGTGTATATATATAGGGCCAAGATCATTTCAGAACCATAAATATTTACAGAACTCGCAGAACTCCTAATAAACAATCTTTTTATTTATATATTTTTATGTTTAGGATAATTTTATCATTTATTATGTGTATTTTTACGATTACATACATGTTAAGTGTAATTTTATCATTTTTATATGTAATTTTATAATTACACATATGTAAACTAGTTTTTTTTTACATATATGTAATTAGTTATGACACATATATATAATTTTGGCAATTAAACATATGTAAATTACTTTTAACATGTATGTAATCAAAGAAATACATATAATAGATGATAAAAAGATCCTAAATACAAAAACTTATATATAAAATGATTGTTTATTAGGAGTTCTGAAAGTTTTGTAGTTATTTAGAGTTCTGAAATGAACTCAACCCTATATATATATATATATATTAAAAAATAATTCGAGCCAATCGAGTCGAACCGAACTGAGTGGACCATTGCTCATGCTCGGTTCGTTTCAAACTGAACCGATCCGAACCAAGTGCCTTTTACAATCGAGCAGAATTGAACGAGTAAATTCCAAACATTTTTCGATTGAGCATCGAACGAGTCTCGAGCAATTTGAACAGCCCTAAATGACACATCCAATGCTTCCTTCATGATTACAAAACTAACTTTTGAATTTCTGTATAAAAAAAGTATTAATAGTTAAAAATATAACATATATTAGTAATGTAGATTTTTTTTAACGACAAATTTCTTTTGTTCTATGGGATTTGAACCTAAGATCTCCCCTTCTCAAATTTAGGTGGTTAAAGGTTTATCTTTGTCAATGGAGTCCTATTCGTTTATGTAGATTATTTGGTTTATGAGAGTAAACTAATGTTCTTGTCATTTGAACGTTTGAAGGTCATGTATATTATAAAAGAAATTGACTTTTTTCCTAATATAGACATATCATTTAAGAATTATCCTCCAATGCCGTCATTGTTGTCATTATATGAAAAAAAAATTATCCTATATATTAAATTATCCTATATATTAAAAAACAAAGCTTATAAATAGTAATGAATAGTAAATATACATAACTTCAGGCCATCTTTTGTTGACTTTTTTTCCCCTATACCCTTTTTAAGTGTGTATATATATCCATTTTCTTCAAAGTTAGTTAGATTATTCATCATGGTGGAGTGGTTTTGTGGTTATATGTGTTTTAAAGAGACTCAAGTTCAAATCATGGGGTCTTTTTTTTTTTTTTTTTTCCATTTTGTCGCGCCGCAACGCGACGCGCAGCATTAAAACCTAGTTCTCTTTAAAATATACAATATAGCCCTATAAGTTTGACAAATGAAACAGCCGAATTGAAAGAATTAAACAAATCTAGAGCATGTGAATTGCCGAAAAGTATCAATCATAATATACAGTTGTAAATATGCAATTAAATTAAACAAGCTTTCAAAACACAACCATTACACATGGGTTGATATATCCGATTGAAATCTTATCTTATACTTAATGTCTAAGTAAATGTGGTATTATATGACACAATTCAGGACCCTATTATTATTATTATTATTATTATTATTATTATTATTATTATTATTATTATTATTATTATTATTATTATTATTATTATTATTATTATTATTATTATCAACCTACTGATCCATGACCCGCTTCTTTAGAAATTCGTCAGGCGTTTATTTATTGTGCAATCAAATCAACGTTTCTTTATATATTTAACTAGGTTAGAACCCCGTGTATTACACGGGTTGAATAAATGTAATTTTATATACCAAATAATATAAAAATATATGTATTTTTAAAAATCTCGTTTATTACACGGGTTGAATAAATGTAATTTTATATATCAAATAATAAAACAATATATATTTAAAAACCTCGTTTATTACATCAGTTGAATAAATTTAATTTTATATATTAAATAATAAAAAATGTTGTATTTTTAAGAACCCCGTGTATTGTATGGGTTGAGTAAATTTAATTTTATATATTAAATAATGAAAACATTACATTTTTAAGAACCTCATGTGTTATACGGGTTGAGCACATGTAAATTTATATACCAAATAATAAAAAGTTATATCTTTATAAACCCTATATATTATATGGATTGAATAAATATAATTTTATATACTACGTAATAAAAAAAGTTATATGTTTAAAAAACCCGTGTATTACACGAGTTGCATAAATGTAATTTTGTATAGTAAAAAATAAAAATGTTATATCTTTAAAAAACCTCGTTTATTACACGGGTTGAATGAATCTAATAAAAAATTATATCTTTAAAAAAAACTAACGGATATACTCGATATACGATGGATGGGGTGATTGCGGTGATGGTTCTTATAAATGTCACGTAAAAAAGTATAGAACCAGTAAACATTGATTAATATTTTTGTTTACCCCTTATAAACATTTTTTAAATAGGTTTTACCCTTAACTGCTTTAGTTTAATAAAATAAATAAATCATTTATATTATATTAATTTATATTTAGCGTACATCATTTGTTAATTTCAGGATAAATAATTTTGAAATCTAATAAATAGTTTAAAATATTAGATTATCTCATATACGAATTGTTTAAATTTATATTAAATTTAATTTTATAATTATCTTTTAATTGATATTAATTATCTATAAAAAATAGATGGCTTCAATGAATGACATGTGTACTCTCATTGGTTTCTTTTATTATAGATTATAGATTATAGATTATAGATTTTTAAATTTATATTGCTAATTACTAGCTATTTAATATTTAATTTTTTCAACCCTGTAATACACTGGTTACTAATATGGTAGGTAATATAACCTAGAAAAAGCAACATGGTTATATTTTTTAGTACGACTAGGAATGTAATACATCTTGATTACACAACCAGCTTAATATGACACGATTCGAACCGGGTATTATTAGTCATTATATAGCCCATTTTGCAAAAGTGACTAGGTAATATTGTGCTTAATATAACCCGGTTTTACTCAATGAATCGGCTTCTATTTTCTTTTCTTTTTTTAAATCATTTACAAAAGGTGCTTACTTGAAACTACATGTTTTTCTTTTAACTTAAAGGAGTTCGGTCATGTTCCAGCACTAGCACTTGAAAGTGAAAGAAATAACACATATCTCCTAAAGATTCTTATCAATGGCATACTAAAGTTGTAATAGCTACTCATAAATGATCTCATTCCCCAAGCTTTAACTTCAGCGCCGTCTTCGAAAATATGTAGCCTCTGTACGAAGATAAGATACGGGCCCCTAAAATATAAACTTCTTAAAAAGAATATACAAAAATGTTTTAAATATATGAAAATGAATTAAAAATTTGTGGAATAGGGCTGGCAATTGGGTACATGTTAAGACACGATTAGACCTGTTTGACTGAAAAATACACCCTTTGACTTTTTTAATTTTTAAAATAATTAAAATTACAATGTTAGGATTTATCATTTATTCATCTTTGTACATAAAACATAAAACTGTTTTATAAACTTGAGGTAGAAAGTAGTTAAACGAGTCGTAATCATGTTTGAAACTTATGTTGTGCGCGCCGTCAGAAATCTGTTAAACCTGTTAAGACACGATTTGCCAGCCTTAGGAATAACCCGCATGTTGCGGCGGTCTGCTTTTTTACATGGAAACGTAGATAAAAAACACATCACACGCGCATTTGGACAACGAAACGTAGAAAGAAAAGACGTTATAAGGGTAAATTAACAAAATGTGGAATAGTTACATCTTAACTTTAAAAATCGTTATTTACTATCATGTAAAACCATCGTAACCTATCCAAATTTATTTAGAAAATACACAGAGTTGAAAAAGAAAAAAAAAAAAACAAAATAAGACTTTTTTCATAAAAAAAAATAGAACACACAAAACTAATTGTAGATTGAATAATATTTTAAGAAATTAACATAAATAACCATTTTAAACTAGATTTGAGAAATAACTACGATTCCCATTTTGTTTAATTTAACACAAAATTAATAAACTAATTTCATATGCATTTAATGCATAGGTAACAAAAAACAAATAAAAAAATCAACTAAAAATGAAGCTATCATGATTAGAACCCAAGGCCTACTTACTAATAAAGTAACATGGGAACAACCAGATCACGGGCCTCATCTTGTCATTTTCCAATTCAGTACTTGTATATTCTAAGTTTTACAGCACAACTTTAAAAAAAAAATTGGGCCCTCGGAGGGTTTGGGCCCTGAGCCGTCGCCCACCCCGCACCCCCTCTAGGGCGGCCTTGTTTAACTTGACCCTCTAGACATTTGAATTTCTTAGATTAAATTACACAGATTGTCCTTTATTTATACATAAAATCGCACTTACTGTCCTTTGTCTTTAAAATGTTCACACATGTCCTTTATATACCAATTTTGCACACTCCTTGTCCTTTTGTCTAACTGCCATCCAATAACTCAGTTAACTGCTATCATGTGCCCCTCATGTGAGGGGGCAAAAATATCAATTTGACCAGTCTTTTCATTAAAAATACTGCAGCCTTCATTGACGTGGTAATTCCCGTTCACTCCACTTCCCGGACATCACCAACGGTCACCACTAAACTACCACTGTCAACATTCACTACCACCATTCCAATCCTAAACCCATCCCCATAACCATTATCAGATCTCCATCATCAATCACCAAATAACCATCACCTTCGTCACTCACAGTTGGACCATAGTTAAACACCATTGTGACCAGCCTCTCTTACCTCCAAAACCACCATCAAAACACCATTGCTTCTAATCGACACTAAGAACCATCATGTACATCATCACCGGTCTCCATCACCATCGACAACTACCAATCTATAACAAAGGTTATCGGGTTTACCTTAATCGTCGGAGAACAATGATCTGACCAACCTTCGCCGGATCTGAGTTAAACCGGGTTGACTAAAACCCGGCATCACCAGTGAATCGTGCTGACTGCCAGAGACCATTCCACCCCCTGTCGGTGTGCTATGTTCTTGTCGGAATCTGCACGCAACCGCCACCACCGTAACAAACCCCGTGATCACTGTTAATCACCATCAACATTGTTGCTTCACCTTCCTTATCCAATGTCTTCGTCTACATGTGACATTTGTGCTTGTAATCATTGTACAAACTTTGAAAAGTTCAACTATCAATAAAACAATGTGATTTGACCCCAATATTTGATTATTTATGTTTGACATTTTGCACGTTTTGATTTTTGTTCGATTTCAAACTCTATATTGCTTTCTGGGGAGTTATACGCAAACTGATGCGTAAACATAATCAGTTTAACGCGACAAACACTCCGGAACACCAACATATGCCTAACATACCTTAAATAACCTTTACATTGTGACAACTGTCAAAATTCCAGGTATCCGTACAACTATTAAACCATGATTAGTGCTTAATGACTGTGCTGAATTTCAATTAATGACTTGAAACTGCTTTCTGATTATTGCATTATACATACATGTGCATCACATATTGCTTAATGTCATATCATTATTGCATTAGAACTTTATTGACTCAAATGATGCACAAAATACAGTTAGCACAATTATCAGACAAATCAGAAAAATGCTGACGGAATTCAGTACATAGACAGACAATGTGTTGAGACACAAAATGAGCCAGAAACCAAGTATTATACTAGTATAGTGTGTAGGAAAGTAAGGATCACAAAACTGCCTTCCTAGAGATAGTTTAAGTGCCGGAAAGTGCCTAAAACTCACTTAAACTACAGAATTCTGCAGAAAATCAGCAAATTCAGCATTTTAACACTCTAATATTATGCAGAAATGTGGTTAAATGGTCCTGAATGCTTTCCTAAGTGTCGGGAATCAAAAGTGTCACAAAAGGGTACATAAAGCACACTAAACTGCAAAGTTTAGCACCTTAACGAACCGGTAACCAACCGAACAACCGAACACTACCCGAAACACCAAATTTTCACTAGAAGCACTGTTTTAACATTTCCAAGCTAGTATGATCCCCGAACATCATAACACACTATATAAATATCAACTAACTAAACATCTAACTATATACTTACATTTCAACTAATAACTAACTTAAAGGTTTAAACCTAGTCTGCTACCCCCCCCCCCCCACCAAGTGGACGGCCCAACATGGGACCCTACTTGTGATTTTGTTTCAATTTTATACTAGATCATGTTCTTGCTTTCTTAAGCATATTATACAATGGAAAAACACTTGAAATTGATTATAAGTAAACACTTATGAACATAAGTCTCATAACCTTCACACACTAAAACACACACTCTTCTCTCCCTCTCTCTTGCTTGCTCTCGGCCGAAACCAACACCACCATTATCACCTTCATCCAATCAACTCTCATACATTCCAAGCTTATACAAAGGTGCTAGAGGTTGCATAAGGAGGCTAGGAGCTTTCGGAAGTTCAAGGACCTTCTTCATTTGCTTTTATCCACTCTATTTCTTCTCTTGATCATCCCTAGCCTTGAGCTAGTGGTAAGAACACTAATCTTTCCATTTTACATCTAGTTCAAGTGGTTAAAAAAATGATACATGTTGATTATCATGAAGAACACTAAGAATCAAGAGAATGAAACTTGAACATAAGCTTAAATCATGAAGAAACCATGTTGTTTATGTGTTGATTTACTTGTTGATCATTGTTTGCTTATGAAAATGAAGTAGATCATCATATGATCTTGCTAGATCATGATTAAAAACATAATCTAGCAAGATGAGAGGATAAACATGTTAGAGTTTAATGAATCATCCTCATGAAAGACATGAACTTGAAAGAGTATAATGTTTTCTTATAAAGTAATGATCAAAGTAAGATATAAATCTTGTAGATCTAAAAATTCATGGATGATTTTTCAAGAAACCAAGTTAAAAATACAAGTTTTATTAAATTTTGATTCTTAAATAAATAAACCTCATTTTTGGTGGTTAATAAAGTGTAGAAACACATGTGTAACAAGAAAAATCTATGAAGAAACATTTTTAGAAAATGTGATAACAAGTTGTAAAGATCTATTTTCTTTAAAAATGACGTTTTTAAAGAATCAACCACACTTTAAAGGGTAACAAGACTTACTAAAAACACTAGTAAGTTACTACAAATTTTTAGAAATTTTCAAGTTCATGAAGTGGTAGATTATGCTTGTTTTTGGCAAAATTGGTAAGTGTAGATTGATTATTGTTGATTGTGGATTGATTGTGTTGATTTACAAAAGAAAATGATATACCTTCAAGGTATGGAAACCTCCATTTTTAGGGGAAACTATGGCAAATTTTTTCTAAAAATTAAACACTTAGAAAAATATTTCTAAACAAATATTTGTGAGTATATTTCAAACCATGGATTTTTACATAAAGTTTTCCATAATTTTTGTTACAAAAATTACAAACATTGGAGGTTGGTTTTTATAAATAAAAGTGACTAAATATGTATTTAGGAAATATATATTTAGAGGACACCATGTGTGTGATTATTTATATATTATGTGTATTAGTTATATTATTTTAGGACTTGAAATAATATAACTCATCAAAATACCAAAAATTACAATCCAAAAAATTACCAAAATTCCAAGGAATAAATATTCAAAGAATACACAAAATATTAGTGAAACCGAACTAAGGAATATAACTCACAAAAATATTCCGGAAAGTGATTCACAAGTATATTTTTGGTAAATAATATTTTGGACACCAAGGAAACAAAAATATGATTTTTACAATTATTACAAATTTATATCATATTTTTTACAAGAAGAAAATATATTATTTTGGTGGACAAAAATATATTTTCTTGGAATTAATAGAAGATATATTATTTTTGGAAGAAATATATATTTTCTCAAATAAACATGAAATATATTATTTTTGGAGAAAAATAAGTTTGTATATATTTTCCAAGTTAGACTTGAAAATATATTATTTTTGGGATTTATATGGAAATACAAATATTTTTTAGACTTGTAGGAAATTTACAAATATTTTTGCCAAAGGAAAATTATAAGTAATTTTCTAAGTAAATTTCTTAAAATATATATTTTGAAAATATATATGGATTTTTATTAAGGATATTATTCCGGAAAAGTTAATATAACATTAAGTATAAGGATACTTAAAAAATACAAGAAAATACGTATTTTTGTACGTATAAATACACTCCGGAATACGACATCAATACATGGCAAAAATATACAAGTATAAGAATACAAATACACCCATCCTTGGGAAGGAAATACATATATAAATACTTGAAAGGTATCAAATTAAAATATATTATTTTAACTATTATTATTCCAAAATTTCATAAATATAATTTAAGTTAAAATAGTTATTATTTTAACAAATAACTATAACATGGAATAATATTGAAAGCACAAAGAGCGTAACTCAAAGACACTAACTAATTCTAAGTCAAGGCACGACCCGCCCGTCTAATAGATCATAGTACGTTGTAGGTAGTCGTGTACGCCAGGCGAAGCTTTGAGTTACGGTGTTTACGAAGAACGCAAGACTGTGAGTTCATGTTCCCCCTTTTCTTTTAACTGTTTTCAGTTTTATAACTTCAGGGGTGAATTACATGTTACAAACTGTTTACAAACGTTTATATGTGGTATGGTTAGCTAAGGAAGGGTACTGCTAGATCATGTGAGTGGTGGGTATAACGCTTAAGACCATTAATCCTCGTTGTAGGACCGAGGGACATGAGTGATAGATCTATTTGGGTGTAGCGAGCCCCGCCCACGTTGGACCAGGGTTTGGCCCATGGGTTGACTATGTCTTACAGCTGGAAGCCCGGTGCAAAGTCTGCTTGGTTTGAGCCTTCCTGCATCATGTCACACATATTAATTGCCTTGCAAACCATTAATGATCTGTTTTCCATGTTGCTTTCATACCAAGAATTTACAAACATACAAACATACTTTCAATGATTCAAAGGTTTATTCATACACACAAACAAACACATGAACTCGCTCAACTTTTGTTGATGTTTTCAAACTACATGTATTTCAGGGAATTAAAAGTGGATCTGGCGGGCGTTTGGAAATTTCAAGGAGTGTTGAGAATAAAAGATGTCATCCGATGTTTAAGGGTTTGGATTATGTGTCTTATCCTAGATAAGACTCATCTTTCAAAGCCTGGTTTTATTTAAAGTCTTTTGTCGAGTCCTTATGGAACTCGAGACAATTTGCATGGTTTGTAATGTGGATTCAAGGTCTGTGTTGGGATTTCAAAACAATGTTGTTGGTGATATTTTAAACTCATTTAATGGATGATCATCTTAGTTTTATCATATAGTTGTTGTTATGATTGAATGCAATGATATTAAGCAAGTCACACATAATCACGATTCCGCAAAAGTCAGGGTGTGACATACATAACTTAGAAATAAGTTTTAAAGGGTTTGGTATGACAAAAACAAGTTTATTCGCTTACAGGGACTATTTACGACAAACTGCGAAAGTATGCTGATTCGTATAGTAACGAACATTCCGGAACATGATCATAAGTTAAACATACCCTAAATATCCTTTACATAGCTTAGAAATAGGCTTTGAGGGGTTCGATATGCGAAAATAAACTTATTGGTCAATCAGGGACTAAAAGCGTCAAAAAGTGCATAAGTTTGCATTCACGCGCATATCTTACGTTCTGAACATATCCGGACATCCAAAAATTTTTGAAATCATTAAAATATTTTATTTTAGTGATTGGCATACTAAAATTCCATTCGTCGTGTAATTTGGATCGTTTTTCGCGTCCGTTCGAGTTTCGTCGTAATTAACCGAACAACGCAACCATACGACCAAATGAACCAACATCCGAGATATTTTCAAGCTTGTTTCAAGTCCCCTATACTTAAACTTCAATATTGAGCCTTGAAAATGGGTTAACGGGGTTTAAACGTGTCGAAAATGGCTTAAACATACTGCAGGGACCATTTCTGCCAATTTCTGAAAGTTTCTGTGTCTGGGAAGGGGTGGCATCACGCCACAGCTACATGGTGGTGGTGTGGCGGCACGCGACGGCCCTATCTGGGCATAATCTCCATTTTTAGCAACCAGCTTGATTTCTAGGGTCTTTTATGTAACATTTTCAATACCTTGAGCTATTTTTTAAGGTCCCATTGTATTCAAATCTATGGGTAACACTTGGATGGCCAAGATTGAAGCTCAAAACCCAAGAAACGATCCTAACAGTTTTGGAAAATCTATTTTTTAAGGTCCCTTTGTTCTGATATCAAACTTGTTTTCTAACTTAGTTAAACATGTTTTAACATGTTTAACTCGTCACTCTTAGTCTAGTGCTTATATAGGGTCGTAAGGTAAGCGGTCTAAATAACCGCTTAGACTTTCAAACCCGACCCGTTTGGTCGATCATTAGGATCCGACAAAACATATTTTGTGACCATAGTTGTATAGGGAATAACCTTCCAAGGTTATACCTTATGGTCACTTAGTTTACTTAGTTGTATGATAGGTAGTTATATGCCTTAGGAAAAATGACCAAAATGCCCTTTTTGCGCATAACTTCATTTTAAACATATGTAACTTAACTTTTGCCATATAAACTGATTATTAAACATGTTAGGGCATATAATACTTGTCATAGGACTAGTTAGGCTACTCGTTTGCGCTTTTGCGCAAATGACACGTTAAAGTAGCGTAAGCTACCTAAACGGGTCATAACGAGTCATAAGCACTTAGGTTAGGTTCCATTTTAGAATATAGACTTTGTTAAACCATGTCACATGAGTTCCAATACTCATTTGGTTTACAAGACCTCATTCTATCCGATTTTCCGATTTGGGACCGGTTTATTAACATAGTTACCTATATTAGGTGCCGATTGATTCCGTGATCCTTCAAACGTTATTTGGTTGTCATTTCAAGATTTCTAAGCAATATCAAGTGAGTACATAGTCCCCTCTTTTACTGTTTTCAAATATTTTGGGGTGAAACACATGTGACTACTTGTTATTTTCGTGCTTTTCATGCTTTCATGACATAAACTTGCTATGTTCATTAGTACGTATATAGTACATGATTTCAGTTATGCTTTGCTATGTATGTTGATTTAGCACGCTAGCACATTGATTTCATAAACACATTGGTTTCATATGTTTATTTCAGCATATGTACACATTGATTTACATCATATTTCTGCTATGTATGTTCATTTAGCATATTTAGTACATTGTTTACACATAAAATGCTTACATTTGGTAAGACATTTGGTTTGTTTAACGGGAAAAAAATACGTTCATTAACATTGATCACGCCGCTCAGTAGTATGTAGTGGTACCATAGGACTTGACAAATCCCGTTCCCGGCTTCCTAGGTTTGTTTGGAAGTAGGGAATGACTGAATCCGATATACATAATTTTGATAAACCTTTAATTTGTTTAAGGGTTTGTCTCCACAGTCGCAAGGCTTGAATGTATGCGATAAACATTACCACATTAGTGTTTGTATCAGTAAAGCATGGATTTTGCAAAACATAATTTTTGACTTAAACTATGATTTATTCAAATACATTGTTTTGTACATTTTACCTATGGGGTTGAGTAATACTATTATTCACCATACATTTCATTTGATTATACATAAACATTATACATATGGCTTGAGTAATTACTTTTTACTTGCCATACATAACATTTAATTATACAAGGCATGGTTTACACTTAACAATTGGACATTTGTTTAACAAGACATTTTGGTGGTTATTGATAAGTGATTTACATAACGAGGTGACGTGTAATATGATAAAATCATGGTGGATGCGCCGCTGATACTTCCTATATATAAGTTCTTTTATGATATTGCATATCGTAGCGTTATTTAAATCATTACAACAAAGACATGATACATTTTATTCAAACGACATATTTTCACAAGGTATTGTTTTACAAACGACATAACTTATACAAATTCATTATTACTTGGTTATTTATTTAACCAAGCAGTATTCTTTTATATATCATCTGATTTTCTTATCACTTTATGTATGATTTACAAAAGAAAACATTTTCCTAAGATTCATGACTAACTTTTTGTTAAACATTCTTTCAACTACAAGTCATGCATCCTTAATCAATAAACCTATGTATCTCACATGCATTTCTATGCCGACGTACCTATTTTCACATGTGTTTTCAGGAGCTGATGCATAGGGTTGAAAAAGATACACTTAGGCGGACTTGGGCCTTAGTGACATAAAATGAAGCAAGAATAGTTTAATTATGTTATGTACTCTTCGTTTCCTTTGTTTTATGACAATGTAATCCTTTTTAATTCAAATAAAATTAAACTTTAAATACCATGGTTGTGGAAAAATAATTTTGTTGCCCCACTCCCTGACGTTTCCGCCGCGGTTTGTTGTTTTACGCGGTCGGGGTGTGACATAAGAGTTGGTATCAGAGCCAATGGTTATATGGAATTAGGTTATTAGTAATGCTTTGACCTAGACTATAACTTTTTCTAAAGCCTGATCTTGAACTGAAAGACAATGAATTGTATTATTTCATGGACCGTTTGTGGGTCCCAAGTCAAGATAATCTCTGCACCTTGTTAATGGATGAAGCTCATAAGTCTTGTTATTCTATTCATCCTGGTGCAGACAAAATGTATAAGGATCTTCGAACCCAGTATTGGTGACCCGGTATGAAGAAAGACATTGCCTTGTACGTATCCAAATGCCTTACTTGTCTTAAGGTTAAGGCTGAACATCAACATCCCTCTGGATTATTGGAGCAACCAGAGATACCAGTTTGGAAATGAGAAAACATTGCTATGGATCTTATTACCAAACTTCCACGCACTAAGAAAGGTCATGATGCCATTTGGGTAGTTGTTGATCGTCTTACAAAGTCAGCACATTTCTTGCCGATCCGTGAGGATTTATCTGCTGACAAGCTTGCCAAAATCTATGTGGATGAGATTGTATCCCGACATGGTGTTCCTTTGAACATTACATCTAACAGAGATGCTCGATTTTCGTCTCACTTTTGGAGAACCATGCAATCTGCTATGGGAACCCAACTTAATTTGAGCACAACTTATCATCCGCAATCAGATGGTCAATCTGAAAGAACAATCCAGACACTGGAGGATATGCTTAGAGCTTGTATGATCGATTTTGGTGGTAGTTGGGATTTATATCTTCCGTTGATTGAATTCTCCTACAACAATAGTTATCACTCCAGCAACAACATGGCTCCTTTCGAGGCTCTTTACGGTCGAAAATGTCGTTCACCAGTCTGCTGGAATGAGATCGGTGAAGCTCAGCTTACTGGACCTGAGCTCATTCTAGAGACTACAGATAAGGTTAAGAAAGTTCGCGACAACCTTCAGATAGCTAGAAGCCGTCAAAAGAGTTACGCGGATAGACGATGCAAGCCCTTAGAATTTCAAGTCGGTGATCGCTTTCTACTCAAGGTTTCACCTTGGAAAGGTGTGATTAGATTTGGAAAGAAAGGAAAACTTGCACCTAGATATGTTGGACCATTCAAGATCACTGAAAGAATCGGAAAGGTAGCCTACAGACTTGAGTTACCTCCTGAACTTGGAAATGTTCATCCAACCTTCCACGTGTCCAATCTTAAAAATTGTTTAGCAGATGAGAACCTCCACATACCACTTGATGAGATTCGTGTTGATGACACAATGCATTTCGTTGAGAAGCCTGTGGAAATCATGGACCGTGAAGTCAAATGGCTCAAACGCAAGCGTATTCCACTTGTCAAAGTTCGCTGGGAATCTAAACTTGGTCCAGAATTTACTTGGGAACATGAAGATCAAATGAAAGCAAAATATCCACATCTATTCTCACAAGTTTCCTCTAAATAAATTTCGGGACGAAATTTCCTAAAGTAGGGGAGACTGTGACATCTGTGCTTGTAATCATTGTGTTGGACCGTTCTATGACCCTGAAAAGTCAATCAAGTATGTTCATCTTCATGTATGAAGGCGGAATCAACATAAACGAAGTTACAACAGCTTTCCTATTCAATTCCTTCACTTTTATTGCTTTCTGAGTTCAATTTGACAGAGTTTGGTTACACAAGCAATGACCTAATCTCGCTCATACGTACATAATGAAGTCACTTGTGAGGGTATTTATACTAGTTCTGATTTCGTTTATATGTCAGTGACACAAAAGTGGAATCACTAAGTGACATATAAGCGAAATCACTAAGTGACATATAAGTGGAATCACTAGTGACATATAAGTGGAATCACTAGTGTACATAAAAGCGAAATCACCTCTAACCTATGTTCACAAAAGCGAAATTAACAATATAAAACCCTAATTTAACTCTCAAGACCCTATGTTGACTATCTTGACTTAAGACTTGATGTAGACGTAGTCAACAGACATTCCGTGCACCAACACATTGTACAAAATTTGAAAAGTTTAACTATCAATAAAACAATGTGATTTGACCCCAATATTTGATTATTTATGTTTGACATTTTGCACGTTTTGATTTTTGTTCGATTTCAAACTCTATATTGCTTTCTGGGGAGTTATACGCAAACTGATGCGTAAACGTAATCAGTTCAATGCGACAAACACTCCGGAACACCAACATATGCCTACCATACCTTAAATAACCTTTACATAACTTAGAAATAAGTTTTAAAGGGTTTGATATGGCAAAAACAAGTTTATTCGCTTACAGGGACTATTTACGACAAACTGTGAAAGTATGCTGATTCGTATAGTAAAGAACATTCCAGAACATGATCATAAGTTAAACATACCCTGAATATCCTTTACATAGCTTAGAAATAGGCTTTGAGGGGTTCGGTATGCGAAAGTAAACTTATTGGTCAATCAGGGACTAAAAGCGTCAAAAAGTGCATAAGTTTGCATTCGCCCGCATATCTTACGTTCTGAACATATCCGGACATCCAAAAAATTTTGAAATCATAAAATTATTTTATTTTAGTGATTGGCATACTAAAATTCCATTCGTCGTGTAATTTGGATCGTTTTTCGCGTCCGTTCGAGTTTTGTCGTAATTAACCGAACAACGCAACCATACGACCAAACGAACCGACATCCGAGATATTTTCAAGCATGTTTCTACTCCCCTATACTTAAACTTCATTATTGAGCCTTGAAAAGGGGTTAACGGGGTTTGAACGCGTCGAAAATGGCTTAAACATACTACAGGGACCATTTCTGCCAATTTCTGAAAGTTTCTGTGTCTGGGAAGGGGTGGCGTCACGCCACAGCTACATGGTGGTGGTGTGGCGGCATGCGACGGCCCTATCTGGGTAGAATCTCCATTTTTAGCAACCAGCTTGATTTCTAGGGTCTTTTATGTAACATTTTCAATACCTTGAGCTAGTTTTTAAGGTCCCATTGTATTCTAATCTATGGGTAACACTTTGATGGCCAAGATTGAAGCTCAAAACCCAAGAAACGATCCTAACGGTTTTTAAAAATCTATATAAACCCACCAATTTCATTTATTTCAACTCACACATTTGATCTCAATTCTACTCTAAGTTGAAGCTCTCCCTTGTGAAGCTTCATACCTGAGTATTTTGAGTTCAAATCTTCAAGGCTTGGACCTTTTATAAGTCTCCTTCATGCTTGTTTATGCATTTCAAGCATGAAAGTCAAACAGTGTTTGACTTTCTGCTTTGACCATTTTATGGTCAACACAAAGTTCGCTTGAACTTTGCAACGTGAGCGTAATCACGATGGTTATAGTCCCTTGTGACTATACCTACTGATTACCACATTGATTAGGCGCAGTGACGAGTCAAAGTTTCGGTCAAAATACGTGTTTATGCGTATTTTACAACGAAACTATTTTTGGGTATCAAAACCCTTTGTTTTGATATCAAACTTTTTTTCTAACTTAGTTAAACATGTTTAACTCGTCACTCTTAGTCTAGTGCTTATATAGGGTCGTAAGGTAAGCAGTCTAAATAACCGCTTAGACTTTCGAACCCGACTCGTTTGGTCGATCATTAGGATCCGACCAAACATATTTTGTGACCATAGTTGTATAGGGAATAACCTTCCAAGGTTATACCTTATGGTCACTTAGTTTACTTAGTTGTATGATAGGTTATATGCCTTAGGAAAAATGACCAAAATACCCTTTTTGCGCATAACTTCATTTTAAGCATATGTAACTTAACTTTTGCCATATAAACTGATTGTTAACTATTTTAGGGCATATAATACTTGTCATAGGACTAGTTAGGCTACTCGTTTGCGCTTTTGCGCAAATGACACGATAAAGTAGCGTAAGCTACCTAAACGGGTCATAACGGGTGATAAGCACTTAGGTTAGGTTCCATTTTAGAATGTAGGCTTTGTTAAACCATGTCACATGAGTTCCAATACTCATTTGGTTTACAAGACCTCATTCTATCCGATCTTCCGATTTAGGACCAGTTTATTAACATAGTTACCTATATTAGGTGCTGATTGATTTCGTGATCCTTCAAACGTTATTTGGTTGTCATTTCAAGATTTCTAAGAAATATCAAGTGAGTACATAGTTCCCTCTTTTACTATTTTCAAATATTTTGGGGTGTAACACATGTGCCTACTTGTTATTTTCGTGCTTTTCATGCTTTCATGACATAAACTTGCTATGTTCATTAGTACGCATATAGTACATGATTTCAGTTATGCTTTGCTATGTATGTTGATTTAGCACGCTAGCACATTGATTTCATAAACACATTTGTTTCATATGTTTATTTCAGCATATGTACGCATTGATTTACATCATAATTCTGCTATGTATGTTCATTTAGCATACTTAGTACATTGTTTACACATAACATGCTTACATTTGGTATGACATTTGGTTTGTTTAACGGGACAAAAATACGTTCATTAACATTCATCACGCCGCTCGGTAGTATGTAGTGGTACCATAGGACTTGACAAATCCCGTTCCCGGCTTCCTAGGTTTGTTTGGAAGTAGGGAATGATTGAATCCGATATACATAATTTTGATAAACCTTTAATTTGTTTAAGGTTTTGTCTCCCCAGTCGCAAGGCTTGAATGTATGCGATAAACATTACCACATAAGTGTTTGTATCAGTAAAGCATGGATTTTGCAAAACATAATTTTTGCTTTAAACTATGATTTATTCAAATACATTGTTTTGTACATTTTACCTATGGGGTTGAGTAATACTATTATTCACCATACATTTCATTTGATTATACATAAACATTATACATATGGCTTGAGTAGTTACTTTTTACTTGCCACACATAACATTTGATTATACAAGGCATGGTTTACACTTAACAATTGGACATTTGTTTAACAAGACATTTTGGTGGTTATTGATAAGTGATTTACATAACGATGTGACGCGTAATATAATAAAAGCATGGTGGATACGCCGCTGGTACTTCCTATATATAAGTGCTTTTATGATATTGCATATCGTAGCGTTATTTAAATCATTACAACAAAGACATGATACATTTTATTCAAACGGCATATTTTCACAAGGTATTGTTTTACAAACGACATAACATATACAAATTCTTTATTACTTGGTTATTTATTTAACCAAGCAGTATTCTTTTATATATCATCTAATTTTCTTATCGCTTTATGTATGATTTATAAAAGAAAACATTTTCCTAAGATTCATGACTAACTTTTTGTTAAACATTTCTTTCAACTACAAGTCATGCATCCTTAATCAATAAACCTATGTATCTCACAGGCATTTTTATGCTGACGTACCTATTTTCACATGTGTTTTCAGGAGCTGATGCATAGGGTTGATCAAGATACACTTAGGCGGACTTGGGCCTTAGTGACATAAAATGAAGCAAGAATAGGTTAATTATGTTATGTACTCTTCGTTTCCTTTGTTTTAAGACAATGTAATCCTTTTTAATTCAAAACAAACTAAACTTTAAATACCATGGTTGTGAAACAATAATTCTGTTGCCCCACTCCCCGACGTTTCTGCCGCGGTTTGTTGTTTTATGCGGTCGGGGTGTGACACTACACAACCCTAAGCCACCATCATCGATGATTACCACAACCATCATCATCGGAATCGTATGACACCGTCTTCATCACCATTATCGTCATCAACCTCAACCCTAAACCATTTACCGTTGTCGTTTATCTATTTGTCCCCTCATCACCAGAATAGGTCTATATGTGGTGTCTTCCATGAGGAGAAAAAAGAAAATGAAAAAAGTGTAAAGGGTGTACAGGTATTTGTGTGTGTGAGAGAGATGGTGAGGGAAAGTGGGTCAAATTGACATTTTTGCCCGTCACGTGAGAGGCACATGATAGCATTTAACTGAGTTGTTGGATGGTATTTAGACAAAAGGACAATGAGGGTGCAAAGTAGATATATAAAGGACATGCAGTGAACATTTTGAAGACAAAGGGCATGGAGTGAAATTTTGTATATAAATAAAGGACAATCTGTGTAATTCACTTAAATTCTTATGTTTGTTAATAAGAAAAGTAGAAGATGATTACAACATAAAAAAGGGTCTACGAAGAAAGAAAACTTTTTAGCCTGAACCAGAGAAATATTAAACAAAATAGTGTGTTGTTTATCAAACAACTAAGGATCACTATAAGTTTAACCGCGTGTTTTTGTTAGAAATTTTAGTGAAAATGGGTTTTTCACTAAATATTTTGGACATCAATAATATTTATATATGTGTTGTATAAATAATTATTTACGGGTTTGTGTTCAAACTATGTCCAAAATGGAGCTAAGATGAATGGGATATCGAAGCTTGAAGTTGTATGTTTGGAACAAACAAAGATGAGAAAAAAATGGATTGAGATTTGTCACTTTGTCCCACATAGGTGGGATGACAAAACTTAAAGTGGTATATAAGTAGGAGCACTCCTTGTAATTTTTTTCCTTAAAGGCAAACACTAGTAGGGACCCAAAGGGTGCATCGTACCTGCACATATGCGCGTGTGGCATGAGATATAGACCAAATGTGGTGCACTTTGAACTTTGCACACCGCCATTGTATTTTTGCCCATGAGCGCGTGGTCAGATACATGGCGGGTCTGCTTATGGCGCACCCTTGGGTAGCGTACGCGGATGCCATAACATGTCAATACGGCGCGAGCTCCTTAGGCGCATGGCGCACGTCATTGGCTAGGGCGGAGAGTGCAGGTGGCGCACGAGTATGGATGGCGCATGACCAGGTGGCGTCCTGGTATGCACAGTGGCATCCACGTGGGGCGCGACTCCATATGGCATGGCGTGATATCCTTGAAGTGTGGCGTGCGGACTGGCGGATCAGTTCTGGCGTGCGCGCAGGTTTACAACAGTATTAGAGTGCCAGTTTGGACAGTAGCCTTGGTGTGAGCACGCCTAGGCGCACACACGACTAGGAAAACTGGTCAGCCACTAGTGAGTTAACGTCTAAATGGTCTCAACTCATTAATTCTGTCATGAATGAAAATGAGCATTTCAAGTTGACCACTTTAATCCATTTGATTGAATTTTAATAATGTCTGTTACAATATTAAATATCTTAATGAGAAATTAAACCCTATTCATTACAAGGTTTATTATCTTGTTTAATTGTCTAGTTTATGACAATATTGATTGGGTTTTAATTAGCTCTTTATGTGTATGACTATAAAAAGAATGAGGACTCGTTCTAAAAAAATAAGAGAAACACACACACAACAAATTCATCTTTGTTTCATGGAAATTTAGAGAAGAGCATTCTCTAAATTGTTTTACACAACTTAAATTTTTCTACTTTAAGAACACCATGTTACCCGGTGCTATCTCGGGCATGAGAGTCATCTCCGGCAGTACACATACTGTTCCGGTTGTTGTACCCTAGGAGACAGAACCGTTTGAGAGGAGGCGCATAATCTATTTTAAGGGAAGCGTGTTGAACATGTGCCTCAGTCACAACCGTCAACATCAATTTGTTCATTATTGCAGCCAAGAAGGATCACACAAGAAGGTGCAGTTAAAGTTTTCCAAATACGTGGACTTGAATCCAGATTGGTATAATTATATTATTTTTTACATTTGTTTATTTAGTTTATGTAACAAGTATTTTACTAGTAGAATTTCACACAAATAACGAGAGTCTCGTTATTATTATTTAGAGTAAATTACAAGTTTTGTCCTTTATGTTTACATCAAATTGCAGGCGCTGTCCTTTTGGCCAAAAGTTGACAAGCGGTGTGCTTTACCTTTCAAAATCTTGCACGTTTTATCCTTTAGGCCAAACCCAATTAGATTTTTTGGTTAAATCTAGTCATGTGCAAGGCACATGAGGGTAAAATGGTCATTTTCCTGTCACCCCTTTCAATTCACCATCTATATTCTCATATTCTTTACCATCGTCTGGACGGTTTCTAATGGTTGACTATTCAATGCTGAATTTGAAGAACTGGATGATGCTAAAGTACCCTTTCTTGAGGTGTTAAGCCACTCCAATTTGAATCTGCATTTGCTGGTTCAATCACATGAACTGAACCGTCATTCATTCCAAGAGAAAATTGGTTAGGATCAGACGGATGTGGTGCAATAACCATAGGATATGCGGTGTTGTTGCTATTGCCCAAAATATATTAGTTTATCATTGATCTGGGACTGCATAACCATTTTTTAAAGTTCCTTTTTCGTTGCATACATAGAAATTGATGGCGAAATGTAGGCATAACATGGTATCCGACATCGAAGCGTCAAACTCTCTGCATCAAAAACATTAACAGCACCATTCAAAAATCCGGTGAATATTAGTAGGCTGTCACATGAGTATACTACACTTGAATCCGGTGAATATCAATGGCCCGTTCTCGAATTTGATTTATAAAACAATTCCAATTGGTAGTGGTTGATTTGGAAATGGTGGTTGTAGATGATGAAGGGTGGTAGTGGTAGTGGTGGCGGTGAAGGGTGGTGGTGGTGGAGGCGGATGATGGTGGTGATAGGATATATATATATATATATATGGTTATAAAAATAATATTTTAAATTATTTTGTTTTATTTTTACGTAATAGCCCCTTGATATAATTTATCTTACACAATAGTCCTTGGGAGGTGAAATTACAATAGTACCCTCATGTGCCTTGCACATGACTAGATTTAACCAAAAAATCTAACTGGGTTTGGCATAAAGGACAAAACATGCAAGATTTTGAAAAGTAAAGGACACCGCCTGTCACCTTTTGGCCAAAAGGACACCGCCTGCAATTTGATGTAAACTTAAAGGACAAAAATTGTAATTTACTCTATTATTTATTATTTATTTTGTAATATATTTTAACAAAATGTGAACCTAGTTCCTACAATCTTAAAACAGACTTTCGTGAAGATTGTTGCTACAATCTTAAATCCCTTCTCTATGAGGATTTAGGTTCATGAAAGTTAAAATTTTAATTGAGATTTTGCTAAAATCTTATAAACTTTTTAGGAAATATTTATTTAGTACAATGAGTCGGATTAATTTTATGATTGGTGTACAATCTTTAATCTGAATACCGTGTTACAAAAACGAACGTTTTGATTCAAGTTTTGGAGTTCATGGCTTTTGTTCGTGTTTAGATAAACCGAACCATACACAAAATAATATGTATTTCAATATGTTTTGAAATACTAAAATTTTCTAATGAGCGTATTAGAAAAATTTATTTTGTAACCCCTTACAACGTGTCTGTAACGGTTATTTTCTTTATAACAAGCTTTTAGTAACCATAATTGATATATTAATGTTGGTTTTAAAAGTCTTGATATATATTTATTTTCTAATGAGCATATTAGAAAGTAATTATTTTATACAATAACTAGTTTTAATATTTTCTAACAAGCGTGTTAGAAACGTTGTTGAAAGAATAACAAGATTAAAACTTTTACATCTTTAACGAACGTGTTAGAATTTTATAGAATAATAAGTTTTAATATCATCTTTTATATCTAATGAGCGTGTTAGATACGATGATTGTGTAAAACTAACTTGTTAAAAGACGATTAGATTTTCTAACGAGCGTGCTAGAAAAGATACGTTTAGATTTTCTAATGAACATGTTAGAAAAGATTATTATTTCAAATAATTACCGACGAGCGTGTTGGAGACAATTATCTTGGATAATAAACCTTGTAACGGTTTCATCTAAACCTTTAAATTTCTAACAAGCAAGTTAGAAACGGTTTTACATAAATGTTAAAACGGTTTCGTATTTGTTTATTTCTAATGAGTGTATTAGAAATAGTTTATATTTTTTTTATAAACTTCAAAACAAATTTTGTAATCGTTTAGTTCTAACGATTTGCAATCGTTAATTTCTAACAAGCGGGTTAAAACTGGGTTAACCATGATAAACTATTTAACATGATTTGTATTCGTTTTATATATTTTCTAACGAGCGTGTTAGAAAAGGTTTGTGTTTATTTCTAACGAGCGTGTTAGAAAACGTTCATTTAAATAAACCAAAAGTGAATATATATATATATTCATTTTATTTCTAACTAGCGCATTAGAAACGGTTTACTTTATAAAAACCAAATTTTAAACATTTAAATTCTGATTAGCATATTAGAATTAGTTATCATACAAACCACTCATTTTAACGATTGGTAATCATTATTATCTAACAGCGGTTAGAAATGGTTTGAATATGATAAACCAGTTATTAATACGATGTGTATTCGTTTTAGTTTCAAACGAGCGAGTTTGAAATTGTTTTATTTAATAAACTATTAAGGTTTATTGTCTTGATTTGTAATCAAAACATAAATATATAGTTTAATATTAAAACACTTGCAAAAACGAGAAATGTTTTGAACGAATAAAACATGTCTTTGCGAATTATAAGTGTTTCGATATTTCTACAAGAAGTATAACGTTTTAAACCATATAATAGTCTCGGAAAGACTATTTGGTGAAAAACAACTCAATGTTGTTATAAATATAATAAGTTGTTCAACTACTTGCGAGTAGTTAATTGTAAACAACTTTATATTTTGAAGAACTTGTGATTATTCAAGTTCAGAGTTTCAAGATGAAACAAGTTATATGTGTTCCATTGAGGGAGTACCTCAAAACATGACACGAAACGATATAATTGCGTTTATTTCGGTCGAAGGTGTTGAAGATAATAACACTTTGGGATTTGATGTTTAGATATCATTGGTGTATCCGTTATTATATATGTTTGCCTTTATTTTATTTAAAATGGTGGACTTCCGTTTGGGTTTATTTTACATAAACAAATGGATTAAAATATAATAAAAGATAAATATTTATTTTGGACTACTAATAATTTGTCAAAACGATACACATTTTGATACAAAGTGTAAAAAGTAATTTACACAAACACAACGAGCAGGTTGTGATCATGACTTATGTAATAAGTCATAAATCAAACATCAAACGCATAACAACTTCGTGGGAAACGTGGTGAATGGTTTGAGATGAAATACACGAAAACAAGATATGTCATTTAATGTTGAGAGCATCAACATGGAAATGCACATGTAAGTTTTCAAAGAATATAACATATGAAATAAATATATGTTATTATTGTAAATGATTTTAATAAATTTAGCAAATTTATTAATGGAAATTTACAATAGTGATGGACTTGTAGATGCTTCTACCACCATCAATGTTGTTTAAACTATGTGGAGGGTTGGTCCTCAATTTGGGAGAGTATCCTAATACATGGTTTAAACGAAACAACAATGTAAATGTATATATCACTATAGGCATACGTGAATGCCTTGTTGTTGTGATTCAATCTAATTGACTATATCTCAAGACTGGAGTGATTTTATACAAAGATCGTTCATCAAAGTGACTTGGATTAAGATTTATGTTTAAGTTCGAGTCAATGGTGAAGCCTTGGAGATAAAAAGGAAAATGAGTTATGATCCTAATGGATGGAGTTAACTATGGTTTGAGACCTTCCTAAAACCGATGGTTTTGGAATGGTGAAATAAAATTTCATTATTGTGTTTAAACTAAGAAACGAATGTTCAGAAGAGATAGTGCGTTATCTTTTAAGGCTGTGAAGAATCGGAATGATGCATCTTCTTTTTACATGCTAAAGTATTGTGGTCTAAAGCATGCTAGACTAATACTTGTTAATTTATATGCTCGACGGAGATTAAATTAACTTTAAACATTCAAAATATGTGATGACATAATAACGCATTTTGTGCTAAAACAAAACTTGAAATAACTTCATATGTGAAGAACTCATATAGCTCAGAAGCTCTTATGAGCAATACTAATCCGAGTATAGTACTATAATTGGATGATTGCATTGACAAAAATATATGGATAATTTTATCCTATCACGCGGGTCTAAAAGTCATCAAGAGTAATATTACTCAAACTTAATTAAAATGCAAGCAATGTGGGTGAGAAGCCATTTAAGAAACAAACCCTTGAGGGTATGTAGAAATGGTAGTTGAGAAGTTTTCTCAAACTCAAAATAAAAGGGAAAACCTTTCATCACCCCATTTAGATGCTATCCAATCACACTTAAATGTGGGGGGTGACTTGCATTTGAATGTGGGAGGTTTGATAATAAGGATTTTAGCAATCCAAATAAATATTGCAAACACATGACCATGTGGAGTACACAATGGTTATATGGAGTCAATCGAGTTGATTAGACTTGAATGCCAATTGGTTTGATTGAAATCTAGTAAGATGTCAGTCATGACACACCAAAGGCATGATGGAAACGTGTCTAGCCATGAATTGAGTTTCATGTCATTCTAAAGATAAGGTACATAACTGGATCCAAGTTGAGATCACGAGTTATAAGTCTTACGAATCGACTAGAAGGCAAAAGTGACTAGCGAGTCAAGAACACGTTAGAACAACTGATCGTAATTTAAGTTATCATCGTTGACTTAGTGAAGTCAAAAGATAATTTTGGATCCAACAACCAGTGGATTGATAAGAGATCAAGTTGTGGAATGAGACTAAAGCCCATGGAAAAGGGACATGAGGGAAACCTAACCTAGTTGACTGGAGATCCCAAGATCTAGGTTCAATAGGACAACTTAATCATGAACCGAAGGGTAGTCACTGTGGGGGCATAGCTAATATATATGTTTACATATAAGCTAGTGTATATGTTCATATATCCCCCTAAAACTATAAAAGGGTGTTTAAATACGTCCTAGTCCATTCCTATATTATTCAGTGACATTGTTGTGAGGCTAAGCATAATATATGGCTAATTGATTTGTGAAAATCATAGTAAGCCATAATGCTTTTAATGATTCAAAGGAATCACCTACCTATGTGAGAGAGAAGTAGGGTCGCTTCGAATGGCCTTGTGGGGTGCGCAATCCTAGAGCTCTCGCAGAACCAGGCTAGTGTTCCAGGACCATAATAGGACACGATAGTGAGGGTGCCCGGCTAGGGAAAGTATAGTGTGAATGTATATTGTCATTTACACTAATGGGGGGTTGTTCAAGGACATCACGTCTACAAAACCCTAGTAGACTAAGTGTGCTTCACAAAGGAAGGTTCAAAGGCAAAACCTACCTATCCTACAATACTTGACTGTCGAGGTTTCATCGGTGAATTTTGTGCCTTTCAATCGATCTCCATTCATGTGGGGGGTTGTTAGAAATTTTAGGGAAAATGGGTTTTTCACTAAATATTTTGGACATCAATAATATTTATATATGTGTTGTATAAATAATTATTTATGGGTTTGTGTTCAAACTATGTCCAAAATGGAGCTAAGATGAATGAGATATCGAAGCTTGAAGTTGTATGTTTGAAACAAACAAAGATGAGAAAAAAATGGATTGAGATTTGTCACTTTGTCCCACATAGGTAGGATGACAAAACTTAAAGTGGTATATAAGGAGGAGCACTCCTTGTAAATTGTTTCTTTAAAGGCAAACACTAGTGAGGACCCAAAGGGTGCATCGCACCCGCACATATGCTCGCGTGGCGTGGGCTACAGGCCAAATGTGGTGCACTTTGAACTTCGCACACCGCCATTGTATTTTTGCCCATGAGCGCGTGGTCAGATACATGGCGGGTCCGCTTATGGCGCACCCTTGGGTGGCGTAGGCGGATGCCATAACATGTCGATACGGCACGAGCTCCTTAGGCGCACGTCATTGGCTAGGGCGGAGAGTGCAGATGGTGCACGAGTATGGATGGCGCATGACCAGGTGGCATCCTGGTATGCGCAGTGGCATCCGTGTGGGGCGCGACTCCATATGGCATGGCGTGAGATACTTGAAGTGTGGCGCGTGGTTTGGCGGATCAGTTCTGGCGCGCGCGTAGGTTTACAACAGTAATAGAGTGCCAATTTGGACAGTAGCCTTGGTATGAGCTAGCCTATGCGCACGCGCGACTAGGAAAACTGGTCAACCACTAGTGAGTTAACGTCTAAATGGTGTCAGCTCATTAATTCCGTCATGAATGAAAATGAGCATTTCAAGTTGTCCACTTTAATCCATTTGATTGAATTTTAATATTGTTTGTTACAATATTAAATATCTTGTTTAGTACAAGATTAATGAGAAATTAAACCCTATTCATTACAAGGTTTATTATCTTGTTTAATTGTCTAGTTTATGACAATATTGATTGGGTTTTAATTAGCTCTTTATGTGTATGACTATAAAAAGAATGAGGACTCGTTCTAAAAATAATAAGAGAAACACACACAACAAATTCATCGTTGTTCCATGGAAATTTAGAGAAGAACATTCTCTAAATTGTTTTACACAACTTAAATTTTTCTACTTTAAGAACACCATGTTACCCGGTGCTATCTCGGGCATGAGAGTCATCTCCGGCAGTACACATATTGTTCCGGTTGTTGTACCCTGGGAGACAGAACCGTCTGAGAGGAGGCGCGGAATATGTTTTAAGAGAAGCGTGTTGAACACGTGCCTCAGCCATAACCGTCAGTGGCGGACCCAGGAATTATTTGCTGGGGGTGCGGATGAGTGGCTCAAGCATATTTTCAAGGGGTGCGGTCGGGTTTTTTTGCCTAAAATATACACTAAATTTTTTTTTCAAGGGGTGCGCCCGCCCACCTTGGGCATAACCTAGGTCCGCCCCTGATAACCGTCAACATCAATTTGTTCATTATTGCAGCCAAGAAGGATCACACAAGAAGGTGGAATTGAAGTTTTCCAAATATATGGACTTGAATCAAGATTTGTATAATTATATTATTTTTTACATTTGTTTATTTAGTTTATGTAACTGGTATTGTATTAGTAGAATTTCCCACAAATAATGAGAGTCTCGTTATTATTATTTATTATTTATTTTGTAATATATTTTAACAAAAAGTGAACCTAGTTTCTACATTTTTCACTAAACTACCTCATGTCGCAATTATTATTGTTATTACATTGTTTAGAGTTCTTAGCCTCCTTACTTTAGGCCTACTAATGGTTATATATGGAACAACTATATACTGACTTTCCCTCACAACATGTCTAGTTTCCACGCATGCATGCTTTGAGCAAGTTGGACATGTTGTGAAGGAACAACCATATGAAATTCATCTATGAGCTCAAGGTTGTTCTTGTGGGCCCAAACTTATTATCCTAAACAATGTAGTCATTACCAATAAACCCATAGAAATGGACTAATGTCTAATGTACTTAAGAGACAGCTACAACATATTCTACAACATGTTTACTACAAGAAAAGTAGGGTCCACCGACAAAAAAAAAAAAAAAAAAAAAAACACATCAGAAATATATGTTGGTAAAACACTGATAGATAACCAATGGGGTGTTGGTCCAATGGCAAAGGTAAAGCCTTTAAACACTTTGGGAGAGAGGGGGCTCTTAGGTTCAAGTCCCACAGACTTTTGCCGTTCAAAAAAAACATTGATAGATCACCGACATATTTAATCAAAATACATTATTATATATATCAATTTACATTGTGGGTTTGCGCCGGGACACTTTAAGAATTTCTAATTTGGCCACACTTCTTTTACTCTTATAAAAAAAGCCCTCTGCAACAACTAAACAACGGCTGCATCTCAATTTACATTGTGGGTTTGCGCCAGGACACTTTGAGAATTTCTATTTTGGCCACACTTCTTTTACTCTTATAAAAGCCCTCTGCAATAACTAAAACCAATTACTACTACAAAAACATATATCAACTATCACTACTACAAAAACGGGTAGTTGCTATGGCTAAATACGTAGCAAACACCCACTTTGCTACGGATTTATAACGAATTTGGTTCGTAGCTAAAAGTCTCGTTAATATAAAGGGGTTTAATAAATATCAGATAACCATCGGTGTTCCATCAAAAAAATTATGTCGGCTAGGTTGTCCCTCGATGACAAGTGACCAATAACTGTCCAACAACCATTTGATTCCCAAAAAATTATTCAGCAATGGTTGCCGGCTGGTGTTCCCTTGAAAACCGTACAATTTGTTCCCCGATAAATGGTTAATGTTCCAGAAATTGGTCGAAAGTTATATGTTTGCATCTTTGACGGATGTCCATCGAAAAACATATCAGATTTAGTCTCTTTTAAAACCAGTTTAATCTTCAATGTAAGTCACAAACTATGAGTTCCGTTAGTTTCCTATAATGTTGATTTGTTTTTGTTATCGTTTATGCTCTCGGTCTAAGCTCCTTTTTTAGATCGTCGGTATTCGTTTGGTAGTGATTAAAATGTTGGTATTGTTGGTCTTGAAATTAAAAAAGCGCTTCTTTGTAGGTGGTTTTATTATTTATACACCACCTAGGTTAACGAAGATGAAGTGTTAAGGTGGTCGTGGAATTTTCGTTTTTGTATGTGGTTTACCTACAGTGGCAGAGAAGTCCATATACGAAAAAGAAGTTAAACGGTCTACAAGCAAATTTATTCTTCTTTGTTTGAGCTTACCCCCTAGGCATTAGGCGAATCAGCTATCTTAGCAAGTTATCGTGATTTTCTAACTTAGATCATTAACAATTCACGATGATTTGCCAATTAAATGTAGTTTATTTGTAAGTTTATCATATTTGAAAATGTTATTACCTAATTAATATATGGTTGTGTAATTTGTCATAGTTGAAAATATGTGTGATTTTGGAAAACGAGCCCTTGAAATGGTAAAAGTTAAGTTGAGATGGAAATAAAGATTGTTATTATTAAAATTTAGAAGATTATCAATGAGGTCTTACAAAATAACTATAACTAGGTGACTTTTCCCGCGTGATGCGGCGGGAATTCGGTCGGTATCTCTTTGATTTATTATGTAAGGGAATTCGGTCGGTATCGGTTCAGTTCGTTACAGTATTGGTATGATACTGGCATTTGGTTTAAACTTATGATATGTCCAAAAAATTGTGTTTTACTTTGAAAACCATAAAAATGAATATTCGTGTCAGTTCTGATAACAGTTATATTGGTATCGATTTCGGTATCAACTTGATTCGTCATTGTACTATTTTGAAAAATAAACTCTATTTTTAACAAAGTTTTGATGGAAGCAATGTGAAAAAAATTATTAAACACATTTGGTATTCACTTTTACAAAAAAATATATAATGAACGCACTTATCGAACGAAAATCAAATTAAATAAACTAAATGGTTTCAAAGCATATAGATTTTAAACTATATCTGATAATATATTGATACCGGTATGGCCGTTGTTCGATCGGTATCGCCGTATTGGTTTCGTGACACCAACCGCTAAAACACCGACACTTGATATAGCCTACGATACAATAAAAAGGCTCTATTTCGAAGTTCGAACATAACCCAGTTTTTAATAAAATTTACACAAGAACGTTAAGAAAAACAGTCAAACACATCCACTTATTTAGTTTTTAAAGAGAATAAACGCAAGTATAAAATCAAATTAATAAAAAAAATTAAACATATTAAATGTATATATCATATATAAAATGGTTTATTTATAGCAATAACTAATACAATAATAAAATGATAATTATAATATAGATAACAACTATATTAAAATATTTGTATGTAGTTACTATTCATGAACATTACTATTAATATAGATAACTAAATTGTTGGTGCACTACATCTGTCGACTTAGTCTTGGATCGAGTCTTAGATTGCATTGTATAGATTAGGGCACGTTTTACAAGAAAACTGGAAAATGTATGTTATTAGGTTGATGATTTCGCTCATAGGGTAGCTAAGGGTTTCACTGATATGGACATGTGGAGGTTTCGCTCTTATGGTCATGTCCCTTGGAGCGAAATCTCAGTCCTGTATATAGTGTCTCTTGAGCGAAATCACAGAGGGGATATACAATTCCATACCGAGGTGCTGCCGGTGTGAAGACTGCTTGTATTCGAGTTCTAATCAATACAATCAGTGTTATTAGTGAAGAATAAGCTGTTTCTACCTTCGTTTCTTGTTATTCCGCACCTGAAATGAAGTAAAACTCCTCTGAACGACTCATTCGGGTCAGATCGCGATCCTTCATAAATTAATTGATCGCGCATTACGGCGGTACATTGTCACGAGCATTAGATTGGTATCGGTTCGATTCGCTACAGTACCGAGACACTTGCACTCGCTATAGAATATCGATGTTGTCGTCAAACGGTATCGATTGGCTCAGATCATTACGGAATTGGTATCCAAGTTCATTTATTGTCGTAGACAAGTTGTATAAATGAATAATTATTGAAACTAAAATCCATCAAAATGAATACGGATACGGGTACCGATTTTGTTCGGTACGGTACGTGTCAGCTTATCAAAAGTAAAAACTATAAAAGTAAATACTCGTACAGAATTGTATAAATGAAAAATAGATACTTTGAAATAATAATTTACCATTTATCGTCGGTTTCGGTTCGGTTGGTATCATAGCGGCACGGTGTTCATGTTCAATAATGTAACACCCTTAAAAATATCTAATACTTAACATTAATATTTACCTTGATGGTAAATATTATAAACATGAATGATATTATAATTTAACTTGGTTAGTTGTTTGTTGATTAGTTAATAAAACATTGAAAAGTGCCCATTTTTAATAAACAATACATGAAGGGTTGAAATGGACAATTAGGAAATCTATTTTAATAAAAAGGAAATAAAAACCTAAAACACACACTTGTGTATGTTCAGGGCGACCAGAGAGAAAGAAGAAGGAGGAATCCTTCTTTAAACCTAAATCAACAAATTAAAGATCAAATAAGGGCCTAATTTCGTGTATGATTAGAGATTTTCATTCATCTAATCATAACTAACACATGGTATGTTGCAATTTTCGTTTTAGGTGATAATGATGTATATGGAAGAACTTGGTTGATTGAGTTCTTGAGAAATTGTTGTTAATATGGCCTACGGAAAGTGTAATTTAAACCTAAGGAATTAATTTTAGCTGAAATTGTAAATACTTTAGCAAGAATCAAGTGTTAGGGTGTGATCTTGGTGTATAAGTGATGTGTGTAAAATGCAACATATAAATTACATCAAATGAGGCATAAAACTAACCCTTTTTATAAGTACTAATGTTGGAAAAAGTGTGCTTTTGTCTTCCTTTTGTATTTTCAGGACCAAATGAGCTTAAACGAACAAAAGGAACAAATATGCAACAAAAACTAACATAAATACAAAGAAAAGGAATAAACGTGGCATGCCCGACCCCTCGACAGCATCTCCACAAGCAAAAACAAGAAACAGAAGGCTGACCACGGCCCATGCCCACTGGACACGGGGGCGTGGTCAGGTGTCTACAGAAATGGATAAAGCTGTAGAAGCTTCTATGCCCACCACGGGGGCATGCCCAGCTCAACACGGGGCATGGTTAACACTAAGATTTGTAGAATCTTGAAAATCCTGATAGTACAGATACGCTTCTGCACACGGGGCCGTGCCCAGCAATACGGGGCCGTGTGGAGCCTAATGCAGACAATTGCAATTAATGAAAAAAGAGAAAAGGGTTGGCCACGGGGTCGTGTCCGCTGGACACGGGGCAGTGGCTGGGCTTCTGTGCAGGCTATAAATAGGGGTGCTTGGCTCACTTCAAAGGCATCTCTTGGCAAACCACCTCTCTCCCACTTTGCCACCACTCCACCACCACTATAACACCCACATCCACCACCATCATCCATCATCTACCTTAGAGTGTGTGTAGTAGTCTCGGGATCCAAGATTGATCGTAAGAGTTCTTGTCAATCAAAGGCCATGTTTGGCTAAGTCTCTTACATCACTTGGTGAAGACAAGTCTTTAATGTATTACTTTTAATTTTTAATCTTTTCGTACTTTTTATTTGGTTTTGTATTAATGACTTTAATAACTAGTTTCTTATGTTGAAGGTGAAACTTCTTTATCATTTGTCCGTGGTGTCTTGACATTACTTTACTGTCTATATAAAGTAAAAGATTTTCACCATTTATATCTCTATGTTCTATATAGAGATATGTTGGCTACCTGGTCGGGGGGTTAAGGGAATGGTTTAGTAAGGTTCTTGCCTTGTTCAGTGTATAGATCCTGCAAGGACCTGGGTCAAGCTTACTAGGACCTCCTTCAATACCCAATGGCATTGGATGGCGGGGGTACGAATGGCTTGATCCCCTCATATGTAAACTACTATTAATACATTAAACCGGCTACTTGGGATTGTATCCCTGCTGACACAAACCACTTAGCCGAGGGTAACGTCACCTTCAAAAGAGGGGCCTACCACTTTTCGCATTAATAACTTAATTAATTATCTTTCAATATTCCGACCCTTTGGGATTGTATCCTTGCTGACTCAAACCACTGGGTTGAGGGTAACGTCACCTTCAAAAGAGGGGTCTACTACTATAACTAAGATAATCTCTTAAAAAGTGCAAAAGTGCAGAAATCATCAAAGGATACATTAAAGGCAAGTCGTATCCAAGTGATTCATCTTGTCTATCTGTTTTTATTTTTATTTTTATTTCAGCATTTTTAGTTTTTATTTTTCATGTTTAAAACCTTTTCTAAAAATTTTAGTTTGATTAGACGTTGAGGATAAAACGGTACTAAAAGCTCTTGTGTCCTTAGACGACCTCGGTATCTTACCAACGCTATACTACGCTCACGATGGGTGCACTTGCCCATGTGTGTGCTTAGTGTTAGTAGAATATCGTGTTTTATAAATTTAAAACTTGACTAATGTGTAAAATGGGCTTAAAATATCAATAAAAACATAATACACCCGACACACACCAAGTTTTTGGCGCCGTTGCCGGGGACACAAGGATTTTAAGAAAGCTTAAAATCGACGGCCTAATCGTTTTTCAAAACCTTTTTCAAAACTGCGCGCACATTTTTACATTTTTAGGTAGTTCTTGCATTACAGTAGACTTAACACGGGGCCGTGTTGCATAAAAATTAACCAAACGCCCAGTTACAGAGTCTGAACACGGTGTCGTGCTCACTGAACACGCCCCCGTGCTGCATAAAACCAGTCACATTTTTTAAAACGCCCAGATACGGAACCTGAACACGGGGCCGTGCTCAGCCTCTGTTTCTGTTTTTATTTTTGTTTTCTGGTCCCGAGACTCTGTTGTGGTCTGCTGAGTGATTCTTATGGATCAATACTCAGGAGGTTACAACTACCACTATGAGGAGGATGATTATAAAGAAGAGTATTGTACCATTTGTGGTAATCCTCATTCGGTGCAATATTGTGACCTCTTTGAACCATCCCCTTCGTACACATACTATGAGGAGCCCAGGTACGAGCCAACCACTTCATACACATACTATGAAGAGCCAAGGTATGAACCTTCTCCCTCACACTCATATCTTGATGAACCAAGGTATGAGCCTTCATAGTCATACTTTGGAGAACCAAATTATGAGCCTTCTCCTTCATATGTTTACTATGAGGAACCATGGTGTGAACAACCCACTTCATATGAGTATTATGAAGAACCAAGTTACGACCCTTATCCATCATATACTTAGAATGAGGAACATTGGTATGAACCATCTACCTCATATGAGTATTATGAGGAACCAAGGATCGAACTTCCGAACTCAAGCAGTGGGGATATTTATTCCGATCGCTTTGATGAACCACCAACTATCTCCCCCGTACCCGAAAAGATAATAGAACACCTTAAAACTATCAAGCACTATATAAAAGAAGCCCGCGCAAGGGAAGAGGAATCCTGCGCAAGGGAAGAGGTAAGTTGTACCAAAGAAGTGATAGTTGATGAGGTAAAAATGGAAGAACAAGTAAGTGAAAAACCAACACATGAACTAAACAACGAAAAAGGTGAGTTCGACAACGTTAATCTTGAAAAAGAGTCTAATTTTCAAGAAATTACCCTCTTGTCACCTTCTTTCGAAAACCATTATTTAGTACCTACTCATGCTAAGTTTTTAAAAGAGTTAACCACTAACACTAAAATTAACAAAATGGTAAACATTAAGTTAACAAATTATCAAACTACGCTAATAAAAGATGATCCATTTGAAATTAACATTACACCGGTTCCATGTTTCTTTCAAAATTTCTTTATTAGTAATATTACAATTGATAAAGATCTTTGTGTTAATATAATGCCAAACTACATTTTCGAAAAATTAAGTATTGGTGATTTTTCTCCACTTCAAATACCCATTTTTCTATCTAATCGGAAAACAAAAAAATCAGTCGGAGTAGTTGAAGATGTGCTAGTCCAAACAAATCAAATGGTAGTCCCAACCGACTTCGTCGTCCTTGATGACGCTACACTAGTGTTGGGACGACCTTTTGTGAAAACCCACGAAGCTTTGAAAAATCATAAGCAAAACAATCTACCCATTCAATTAGGGGCATTCAAAAGAAGTGTCGATCTTGAGCGTTCAATGAAATATCCAATCGGCAATGATGACCCCCTAATTGAAGATGAAGATGAGCCACCCGATACAGAAAAAAGAAATCGACCACTTTGTCGAAGAAGAGGTCGCCATTGAACAAACCTTTTTGGTTCTTGACCAAAATGAGCAACCAAATAAGGAGTCTCCTAAAGACCCACCACTTGAGCTCAAAGAACTCCCAAGAGGTTTGGAATATGCTTTTCTCGACAAGGATGGTAAGTCACCTATAATTATTTCGTCAAAATTAACTAGTGTAGAAAAAGAAAAATTAATCACACTTTTGAAAAAACACAAAAACGCAATCGTTTGGAAGCTTGCAGATATTAAAGGAATAAGCCCTTCCATGTGCACGCACAAAATTTAAATGAATGATGACTATAAATCGGTAATACAACCACAACGTAGAGTAAATCCAAACGTCCAAGAAGTGGTTAAAAATGAAGTCATCAAATTACTTGACACCGGACTTATCTACCCAATTTCCGATAGTCCTTGGGTAAGTCCCGTCCAAGTAGTTCCTAAGAAAGGAGGTATGACGGTGGTCACTAACGAAAAAAATGAGTTAATACCAACAAGAACCGTCACCGGATGGAGAGTGTGTATAGATTATCGTCGATTAAATGAGGTAACAAGGAAAAATCATTTTCCCTTACCCTTTATTGATCAAATGTTAGAAAGATTATCCAGTCACAAATTTTATTGTTTCTTAAATGGTTTTTCAGGTTACTTTCAAATACCGATAGCACCCGAAGACCAAGAAAAGACAACATTCACATGTCCCTACAGAACTTTTGCTTATCGACACATGCCTTTCGGTCTATGTAATGCCCCCGCAACTTTTCAACGTTGTATGGTGGCCATCTTCCATGATATGATAGAAAAGACTATGGAAGTCTTCATGGACGACTTTTCTATCTTTGGAGATTTATACGACTAATGCCTCGATAACCTTGAACGAATGCTATCCCGATGTGAGGAAACTAACCTCGCCCTTAATTGGGAAAAATGCCATTTCATGGTAACGGAGGGAATAGTACTCGGTTATAAAATCTCAAGCGAAGGAATGGAGGTTGATTGGGCTAAAATAGACACTATTTCCTGATTACCACCCCCATCCTCCATTAGAGCCATCAGAAGTTTCCTGGGACATGCCGGATTTTATAGACGATTTATTAAAGACTTTTCCAAAATCTCAAGACCTTTAACAAAATTACTTGAAAAAGATGCTCCTTTCATCTTTGACAAGGATTGCAACCAAGCATTTCTAACGCTAAAAGAAATGCTAGTTAGAGCCGTCTTGGGACAAAGAAAAGATAAGCATGTGTGATGCAAAATCATGTGTGATAGCACATGATAGCACCTGATTGGAAATTACCTTTCAAAATCATGTGTGATGCAAGTGACTTTGCAGTTAGAGCCGTCTTGGGACAAAGAAAAGATAAGCATTTTCACCCAATTTATTACACTAGTAAAACACTTAACGATGCACAAGAAAATTACACAACAACTGAAAAGGAATTACTAGCTGTAGTAATTGCTTTTGATAAATTTCGTTCTTATCTTGCTCTTTCTAAAACGATAGTTTATACAGACCATGCAGTCATTCGTTATCTCTTTAAGAAACAGAATGCTAAACCATATTTAATCAGATGGATTCTACTCCTCCAAGAATTCGACATTGAAATAAAAGACAAAAGAGGAGTAGAAAACACCGCCGCATATCATCTTTCCCGCTTGGAAGATCCAGCTTTGGAGGAAACTAGGGACGAGCTAATCAATGAAAAATTCCCAACGGGGTCCTTAGAAATGGTGGAATACCGAGAAGAGCCATGGTACGCCGACTACGCTAACTACCTAGCTAGTGGAATAGTCGCAAAAGGATGGTCGCATCATCAAAGAAAAAAATTCTTTGCCGATGTAAAGCATTATTTTTGGGAAGACCCTTATCTTTTCAAAATGTGTGCCGACCAACTTATCCGACGATGCGTACATGGTGGTGAAGCAAGAAGAATTCTCTGCCATTGTCATGAAGGTCCATACGGAGGACATCATGGTGCTGCTAGCACGCACGAAAGGTATTTGATTCAGGATTTTATTGGCCAACCATTTATAAAGACGCCAAAAGTCTTATCAAGACATGTGATGCATGCCAACGATCAGGTAATATTTCTTTCAAAAACGAAATGCCACAAAATGGGATTCTTGTTTGTGAAATTTTCGATGTGTGGGGACTCGACTTTATGGGACCATTCCCACCGTTAAAAGGAAACAAATATATACTTGTGGCAGTGGATTACTTGTCAAAATGGGCCGAAGCCGAAGCTCTTCCAACAAATGATGGAAGAGTCGTGGTAAGATTTCTGAAACGATTATTTTCTCGTTTTGGAACTCCAAAAGCATAAATAAGTGATAGGGGTACCCATTTTTGTAACCATCAACTTGAAATTTTTTTAACAAGATATGGGGTCCATCACCGGATCTTAACAGCATATCACCCTCAAACAAATGGACAAGCCGAAGTGACTAATCGAGGTTTAAAAAGAATACTTGAGAAAATCGTAGGGTTAAATAAAAATGAATGGGCCGACAAATTAGACGACGCTTTATGGGCTTTTCGAACTGCATATAAAACAACCATAGGTACCTCCCCATATAAGCTTGTCTATGGAAAAAGTTGTCATTTGCCAGTAGAAATAGCACACAAAACCTACTGGGCAATAAAAAACGTAAACCTAGACATAGTAATTGCGGGTAAAAATAGATTCTGTCAATTAAATGAATTAGACGAATTAAGGAATCACGCATACTCTAACTCCGAAATTTATAAGGAAAGAATGAAAATTTTGCATGATAAACACATTAAACCTAATGAATTTTGGGTAGAAGATCAAGTTCTATTGTTTAATTCAACACTTCGATTATTTCCCGGTAAATTAAAGTCTAGGAGGTCGGGACCTTTTTCTATCACCCATATTTTTCCACACGGTGCAATTGAAATTAAATCCCGGAATGAAATTCCATTCAAAGTCAATGGCTAACGGCTAAAACCTTATCAAGGATTCATTAAGGATGAAGAGGAAGAGATCTCGCTACAAGAGGCCGAGGAATAAACAAAGGTTGGTGCATCAACATCATATCTTTTAGGTAACGAACGTCTGGAAAGCTTCTAAATCGGTAAGATTTCTAAAACCAAGTTTCGGAAAACAGGTCACTCAGACGTGCACTTAAAAAGATTTACTTTTACCCACCCACGGGGCCGTGGCCAGCTACTGTCGGGGATAAAACCCCTTTTTCTTTTCATTTTCACTTCAACACGACCCGTTTCCCCAAAAACTCTCTGGTTCCTTCGCGAATCTCTGCAGATTTTCACGTTCTTCCACCATTCAACAACGTCAAGGTATGATTCTATCATCATAGTTAGTTAGACTAATGATTTGCATGTAGTTTAACATAAAAAATTTGGGGAAAAATCTAGGGTTCTTGAACTTGAACCGAATCAAACCTCAAATTTTTGCTTAGATCTGTTAGTATTAGCTATTAGAATAGTTGCATGTTATAGGAAGTAAATCAAGTTGAATTGTTTGTAGATTTACCCGATTTCAAACAAAAACCTCAAACCCTTGTTTTTGAACCGAAAAATATGAAATTGAAGGGGTAAACGGTTTGTTTTTGGAAAAACGGCACTTGGGGTTTCATTATCGGGGAAAACCGCCCCTACTCAACCAAAAATTTTCAAGTTTTCGAAACCGGGTCGAAAATTGGAATTTTTTGGAAACAGACGCCTGAGCACGGGGTCGTGCTCAGCGAACACGGGGGCGTGGCCAACAAAAATCATCCGAACACGGGGCGTGGCCAGTGGCCACGGGGTCGTGTTCAGCTTGCTATTTTCAGTTTTCTTCGGAAATTTATTGTTTCGTGCTAATTGTTTTGTGTTTTCTTTCAGATGGCCCAGAAATTCACAAGCTTCAATCAGAATGAATGGAACTATCAAGCCCGATTTGAAGTTCTCCAGACAAGGCCCGAGGAAAATCCAAGACAAGTATGCCTCGAGACCCTGGAAGCTGTGGGACAAATAGATCGCTTCAACAACCTAGTCACGGGTCCACTTTGGGCGGACTTCTGCACTAGACTCCATTCGGTCTACGAATATAGCATGGAGTTCTATAGCACATTCACGTTCAAAGCTAAAGCAGAGCCCTTTTATGGGGAAGGGGTTGAATTCCGCTGTGCTGGGGAAGTACTTTCAATCTCCATTGCACAGTTTGGGGCAAGTATTGGGTTGTTTTCCGAGGAGGATGCCGGAGACGAAGAAAACACGGGTGGTCTCCGTGAAATCTCGCCAAACTCACGTCAGATGGCATGGTCTCAAATCGGGGAAGGACCATACGATCCAAGCCAAACCAAATGCTCCCAGTTGTGGAACCCTCTATACCGCTACATTCATAGGGTCCTTAGCAACTCGCTCAATCAAAGGCGTGACAGTACCGGTGTTGTTAGCCTACGTGATCTGACGGTCTTACACTGCATCCACAACCGTGTCCCTCTTGATGTTCCACACCTGCTCCTCCGAAACATGCACCTGAACCAACTAGCCACCGCCCCGACACCTATCATCTTTGGGGGATGGATCTACCGCCTTTACAAGAACTTTATCCAAAAGATGCCAATATCCTTCCGTAAAGGCCCATGGTCAGGCAAGGTGGATCTCGTTATATGCCACTCAATGGGAATCATCAACGAGGCAGGTGATGGGACGGTCTTATTTCAAACCATTCAGGGACATGTTTGGAACCCACAGGAGGCTCTTGTTCTTCACGCCACACCAATCCGTCCTCCCCCTCAATTTCAGGGCCATGCAGGCTCATCCTCTTCTCAAGGGGGTGGTTTTCCTAACTTTCAAAGCTTACATGATCTTTTGCAGGAAAACCTCTTATGCACCCGCAACACATACAACATGGCCAGCAACACCTACACCCAGGTCGGAGCAATAGAGAGGAACATCCCCAACATGCAAGATGACATCAGCCACATCCGGGAGCACATGGTGTATCGAGGAGGAGATTGTGAAGATGAAGAAATGGATTGATGCGGAGGCATCAGAGGTGGTGTGACATGGTTGCGGCTTCTACCAGGTTAACCTTTTATCTCATGAACAATTATCTGGCCTGCGTGCCAAAGTTTGAACAATTTACTTTCCTTTAACCCTTTTACTTTTCTGCATTTTTTTTAGTTTGTGATGTGGATGATTAACGTTGGTATGTTTAGGATGTTTGTTATTTGTTGTGTGGTGTGGTATTTTAAGCAAAACATGTACCTAGTAAGCTTGGAGGCACTAAGTATTAGTGCTACATGAGCCCGGAAACCCAAACCGAAAGCCAAAAACCAGTTCACATTGTTTGCAGACTATCACCACGGGGCCGTGCTCAGCCAGCATGCCCCCGTGGCCACTACCCTGTACCTGCTGTTGTCAAAAAAACTGCCCGCCACGGGGCCGTGTTCACCAGGTATAACAACCCTCCAAAATATTCCGACACCCTAATATATTTTAAAATATTCTAATACGTCCTAAAATACACCCCGTATACAAAAACGGGCCCCGAATACCTTTATTTTTATTAAAATTAACTAAAAACAAGCTTTAGTGGTCTCTCGCGGGGCGCGTAGCCCTTGGCTACCTTCTACTCGGGCCGCGAACGCCAAGACACCAGGCGAGCCCCAAGGCCGCCACGTGTCCCAGTCGTGTCGTGCCTAGTGGTCGACTCAGCAACCCTAGGGCCTATCCTAGGGAGCCTCGCGGGCCGCGAAGGCCCTGGCCAAGTTCTACGCGGAGCGCGACAAAGCCCGGATCAGACCCTATATATAGAAGGCATCGGCTGTTCAGTCGAATTCGTCCCAAATCTCTTTCTCTCTCAAAATTTCTGCATAGTAGGCATAATCTCCGGGTATAATACCCCCTATATAACGAAGTTCAGCCTCGTTGTAAGTATCATAACCCCCCGGTTACATATTAGATACACTGCCTGATTGATCCAGGGTTCCGTAACGGCTGTCGTGGTTCTGCCCGACGTAGTCGTTGGAATGCCGTCTCGGGGAGGGTATTACTAATGTTATACAATTAATATTATATTAAACAGTGATTGAGTATTTGTATTCTACAATTATCGTCGATATGTTGGGGTTTTATATACAAAATTTGTTACTACCTTGCGGGGAGTAACATGACCACAAGTCTGGTTGACAGTACCATGGGTGGTAATTAAGTAGATGGAAACACATGTAATTGTGTGACCGCCCTCAATACTGTACAATGGTTTTACTTAACTTGATTAAACTGGGATTCACTCACCAGTATTTCCCACTGACAAAATGTTTTTAAACGCGTTTCAAGTGACAAAATGTGAAAGCCAACTAGAAGCCAGCTGGACAGCACTGAAGGCTTGGAAAAGTGGCAATAAAGTTACCTAAAATAAAGAGATGTTTTATTTAAATAAAATAGGGTTTATCCCTATGAAAATGTGTGTACTTGAAACTTGGGTTTTTCCCATGTGTTTGATATATTAAAAGCGTGGTATTTTACTCTGATAAAATATTTCCTAACTACGGTCCTGATGTAATTTCCTTTGCCAAAATGATAAACACCTGGATACCACCAAAACTGGCCGCGGCCGCCCGTTCCCGGGTTGTTAGGGGACGGGGGTTGCGACACCAGGCACGCCCCCGTGGCCACCTTCTGTAAGTTTTTGTTACTAGCACTCTGACCACGGGTCCGTGCTCATCCAGCACGAGGCCATGGCCAGGTGCCCAGTAACACCAAACCTTGTTTTTAAACACCCTTTTACACATTCAATCAACCTAAAAACTTATTTTTGGGACACGTTGAGGACAATGTGTAATTTAAGTGTGGGGGGATGCTAAAACCTTGAATTTTGCAAGTCCTACTAATAAGCCTTACACAAAACTCTATTGGAACAGCTAGCTAATCACCCCAAATTATTTTTTTTCAAAAAAAAAATATATTTTACTTGTCTTGGTTTAATTTGGGAATAACAAGTTCTAAAAAGGTTATATTTTTACAAATTTACAACCGATAGCGTCGTGATAAAAAGAACCAACATAAGAAAATTATGAAACGGCATGACAAATCTAATTAAAATTTGATTATATATATTTGATCACATTATAAACCTGTTCCCACAATAAGTAAGTTTTGAGCCTTTATTGAGCGTACAAGGATTCATCTTTAAACTAAATGCTCATTTTTCGTTTCTTGTGTGAATAGCCGCTTGGTTCTTACGACTCTAGAACTAGCCACGACGATACATTCCAGGTCCTTACCAACTTAAACCCAAGTAAGTAAATGATGGAGGCATTAGGACTAACCCATTTTCCTTTCAACACCATTATTTTTCATTTTCTTTATCACCTACCAAAAAATCCCCCTAGTTAACCCCTTTGAGCCTAAACCTTTTCATTTCTAAACCCACAAAACAAACACCCTTTACCCACCAAAACCTTTTTCTTTTAAACCCTTTATTTTAGTAAAAAGTTCGGTCTTCTTGTGACGATTCCTTATAAAAAATGATACTCTAGCAATAAACAAACAAAGTCCTCAAAGAAACTTTGTTTGAAGATGCTTAGTTTGAATAAAAGTGACAAAAACAAAAAGTTTTACGACAACCGACGCTTTTTACGCTTTTAGCCCTTTTTACTAACCAACTAACCCAAAACCACCTACCTTTAGCCCAAGCCTAACCCATTCCCCAAGTCCTCTTGATATTTACAAAGGTTTATAGTTAAAAAGGAGGAGGATTGATTGCTTGGCAAGCTTATGGTAGAAGTAAGTTCCATACCGGTCTCGAGTATTTCATAAAAATACATCTTCGGCCGAGTGTTGAGTGATCTCCCGTGAGGTATGTGAACTTGTATATAAATGGAATATTAAAGAGGCATGTTATACCCAAATAAGTAATTTCTCTTATGAAACGTTCTAAATAAATCATAACGAATAGGATTGTAAATAACATAAAAATAAAACCCAATAAAGATCTTGGATTCCCGACACTCAAGACAAGCCCAAAACTTCTCTTCTACCCATTCCATTTGGGTGTGTAAGACACATAATAAAGAGTTTTGCTTGAGGACAAGCAAAGATTTAAGTGTGGGGGTATTTGATGTGTGTAAAATGAAACATATAAATTACATCAAATTAGGCATAAAACTAACCCTTTTTAATACTAATGTGGGAAAAAGTGTGCTTTGTCTTCCTTTTGTAATTTCAGGACCAAATGAGCTTAAACAAACAAAAGGAACAAATATGCAACAAAAACTAACATAAATACAAAGAAAAGGAATAAACATGGCATGCCCGACCCCTCGACATCATCTCCACAAGCAAAAACAAGAAACAGAAGGCTGACCACGACCCGTGCCCACTAGACACGGGGGCGTGGTTAGGTGTCTACAGAAATGGACAAAGCTGTAGAAGCTTCTATGCCCACCACAGGGGCGTGCCCAGCTTAGCACGGGGCGTGGTCAACGCTAAGATTTGCAAAATCTTGCAAATCATGATAGTACAGATACGCTTCTGCACACGGGGCCGTACCCAGCGAACACGGGGCCGTGTGGAGCCTAATGCAGACAATTGCAATTAATGAAAGAAGAGAAAAATGTTGGCCACGGGGGAGTGTCCGCTGGACACGGGGCCGTGGCCGGGCTTCTGTGAAGGCTATAAATAGGGGTTCTTGGCTCACTTCAAAGGCATCCCTTGGCAAACCACCTCTCTCCCACTTTGCCACCACTCCACCACCACTACAACACCTACATCCACCACCATCATCCACCATCCACCTTAGAGTGTCTGTAGTAGTCTCGGGATCCAAGATTGATCGTAAGAGTTCTTGTCAATCAAAGGCCATGTTTGGCTAAGTCTCTTACATCACTTGGTGAAGACAAGTCTTTAATGTATTACTTTTGATTTTTAATCTTTTCACACTTTTTATTTGGTTTTGTATTAATGACTTTAATAACTAGTTTCTTATGTTGAAGGTGAAACTTCTTTATCATTTGTCGGTGGTGTCTTGGCGTTACTATACTGTCTATATAAAGTAAAAGATTTTCACCATTCATATCTCTACGGTCTATATGGAGATATGTTGGCTACCTGGTCGGGGGTTAAGGGAATGGTTTAGTAAGGTTCTTGCCTTGTTCAGTGTATAGATCCTGCAAGGACCTGGGTCAAGCTTACTAGGACCTCCTTCAATACCCGATGGTATTGGATGGCGGGGGTTTGAATGGCTTGATCCCCTCATATGTAAACTACTATTAATACGTTAAACCGGCTACTTGGGATTGTATCCCTGCTAACTCAAACCACTTAGCCGAGGGTAACGTCACCTTTAAAAGAGGGGCCTACCACTTTTCGCATTAATAACTTAATTAATTATCTTTCAATATTCCGACCCTTTGGGATTGTATCCTTGCTGAGTCAAACCACTGGGTTGAGGGTAGCGTCACCTTCAAAAGAGGTGCCTACTACTATAACTAAGATAATCTCTTAAAAAGTGCAAAAGTGCGGAAATCATCAAAGGATACATTAAAGGCGAGTCGGATCCAAGTGATTCATCTTGTCTATCTGTTTATATTTTTATTTTTATTTCATCATTTTTAGTTTTTATTTTTCATGTTTAAAACCTTTTCAAAAAATTTTAGTTTGATTAGACGTTGAGATAAACCGGTGCCAAAAGCTCTTGTGTCCTTGGACGACCTCGGTATCTTACCAACGCTATACTACGCTCACGATGGGTGCACTTGCCCATGTGTGTGTTTAGTGTTAGTAGAATATCCTGTTTTGTAAATTTAAAACTTGACTAATGTGTAAAATGGGCTTAAAATATCAATAAAAACATAATACACCCGACACACACCAATAAGAAAGTGAGTTTTGATGAAATTGTGTGATACATGGATTATGGTAGTAAAATCTCATGTTTGATAGAAACTACATTAAATCCTAGTTACTAATTGAGTATTTGATCATGTTGAATTCATAGGATGCAAACACATGGCCTAATATTGAATAATAGAATCCATCGATATATATAAATGAGATAGATTTGGGCCATGTGGCATGTGATGATGGAGCTGTTTGCTGATGAGGCATCTTATGGTGGTGGTGTATTGTGAGTTTAGGAGGGAATCCATTCTAAATTTCTAAATACACATATACAAATTCAGTAGACGCGGGATCCGAGTAAACTCCGGATCAGATCAGTTTGATTTGGATCATCCACTCCTTTATTCGTATTTCATATAAATGCCTCCATCTTAATTATTGTTCATCTCACCTACCGACACCATATCTTCCATGTCCTTCCTCTCGCAGTGCATCAGTCTCCTTCTTTATTAAGAATCAAATATAATGAAAGGTAAATCTACACAATCGATCCTAAATCTGCTTTATTTATGTTATTCGATTCTATAGAAATTTAATTTTATAAAGATTGCTTCGAATGCTATTAACTTCTTCTTTGTTCTGAATTTTGTAGATCCGATCATAAAAATTGAAGGTATGTTGTTTTAGTTTGTTGTTTATCTACTGTGTATATTTAATCAAACGATTGAACATTTATCTTTTTTATTTTTTTTGCAAACAAAGTCAAGATCAGAGGTTTTGTTATCATCATCTACATTCTCCGATTTATGTAGTGTCTATGAACATTAATCATCTCTTCGACATTTATCAAAGTTACTGATTTTTGTTGATTTTGTTTTTCATGTGGAACCCAAAATCTTGGATAAAATCGGACTCCGATCATTCGTCAAACAACAGAGATTAGTTAAATGTTATAGTTGTTTTCTCTTTTTTAAGTTTGTGTAGATTTGATTTTATCCTTTCTGTTTGGTATTTTTTTTTTCAAAAATTAATAATATATGTTCTGAATGTTTTATGGTTTGTTTTTCTCATGGTGAACCCTCAATCTTTTGTGACAATCAGACTCGAACTGTTTGTCGACCAAAACAGGTTAGTTCAATTTTGTTGGTGTTGTTCGTTTTTTGATATGTATAGTCTTTCTTTTTTATTTTTGTCTTTAGGCGTTAATTTGAAATTTTATGTGATTATCTTTTGAAGTTCTTATGGTTTGTTTTGTCAGTTATAATTTTTTGTATTTAGTTATAATTTTTGTATTTAGTTAGTTGTTAATTATTTAAAGATGTCCTTAATTTCTTTTTAAAGTTGTTTTTGTTTCTATAAACAGATTAATGTTGTTAAAGATGATTTTTATATTCGGAATTATGATTCGGTTTCTGTAAATAGACTTTGTTTCTATAAATAGATTACCGTTATATTTTTTTTTAAAACAGTGGTTAATTCCTTTGCCGGTATGGATCCTAAAAACAACGCTCCTTCGTTGTTAAAGTTGATTGATGACTATGATCCTATATTTTTGGTATGTTTCTTTAGTTTTCAGTTTTTTTTACACACAATAAGTTATTGCAACTTATATGTTTTTTGTTTCGATTGATAGGAAATACCGTATGATTTTGCAACCTTATTGTGGGGAGAACAACTTCCATATGGTCAATGTCTTAAAATTATTGATGATGATTTATCGTGGGTCATTTAGTTATAATTTTTGTATTTAGTTAGTTGTTAATTCTTTAAAGACGCCTTTAATTTTTTTAAGTTGTTTTTGTTTCTATAAACATATCACTGTTGTTAAAGATGATTTTTGTATTCGGAATTATGATTCGGTTTCTGTAAATAGACTTTGTTTCTATAAATAGATTACCGTTACATTTTTTCAAAACAGTTGTCAAACCCCCAAAAATACCACCAGTGGGAACCCCCGCGAGGCGTGTGACGTACCAGGATCTAGCCACTAATCACATTGAACCATAAGTAAAAACAGAAATTTCCATTAAATGAGAATAGTAATATTCAAACATCAGTTTTGAAAATCAAACATATTCAGCGGAAGCATTAAATATTGTTCAATAAGTTTAATATATAAAGTTTAGAAAACAATCCAACTTCGAGTGTCTATCTAATTGCCACAACCCATGACTACTCCAGCTTCCCAGACAGCAAGTCCCATATCAGTGTACCTAATGGCCTGCAAGCATGTAGAAAAAGTATATCAACATAAAGCTGGCGAGTTCACAGTTTTGTTAAATGTTTGGTTACCAAGTGTTCGTTTTAAGATATGTTGATAATAACTCGATACCGTAAGACGGCTGTTTGTTTGCCCTTCCCCAATGCTCTATCAAACATTGGTCATGTGGTTAAGGTCATTAGTTCACGCCCGTCCTATCCAGGTACGTCGTGAGGGTGCCAAACCTAATAGCGCTATCAACTAATAACCCCGTTGCCTTACAAGCAACTAGTTCGGTAGTAAGATGGGACTTAAGTGATAGAAGTGAGTGTATTATCCAAGAACAACATTTACCGAAATCTGCCTCATATCCCCTACAAGGACATGGGTTTGTAAAGCATCCCCTACAAGGATGCAAGTTTGTTTGTTTGTTCCTATTGGATGCATGCTTGTAAAGAAAGTAGTGATCTCACCTTTGATTGCTCGGTTAGACTTTTAAAGTGATTAGGAGTTAAGGCAGGTCAATCACGTCCTAATACGATTACCATTTAGTTTATTAGTGTGTTCATGTAAGGCACGAAAATCATTCACGTATCTACCATGTATCAAGCAATCACGTTGGCAACTTACATACATATACCTATTTCACATATAATCACTTGTGATCATAGCACACAACAACTCATATAACATTTTCATTGACATAAAACAGGTTTGATCATTTTCAGATAGCACAAACAACCATTTTGATACACACATAACAACTTATTACGTTTCAGCTTTGATGTCTAGAACTGGGCTGTTTTCAGGTATTTTTATAAAATAGTTGTCTTATTCCAAAAATTTCAAATAATTTACAGAACGATCCAACTGGTCCGCCTCACCTTGTGTAAAATCACAAGACCTAACTCATTACCAATTATTTATTAAAAATCATCTACTAGGCTGCAGTCAGATTCGTCACTTTCTGACTGCAGTCAACGGAAAAATTTATTTAAAAATCATTGTCGTCCGATTGGCAAAATTCTAGTGGGAGATTTTCGGCAACATCCATACCCAGCTACTGTACGAATTTCACGACCTAACTCTATCTAGTTTACAATATATAACGAAAAACATAACATGTAATTTTTGTAGAAAAAATGCAGCTTTAGCTGCTGTACGAAACAACTCTCTAAAAATAGTAAACGACATCAGAAAAATGTGATTCCAGTGCCATTTGAAGTGTTTTTCAAAATCATACGTTTTATACTTCAGAATTTTTTTTTATAAGTAACAACCTGTTTACAGCCAACTGAAGTTGGCTGTTTATGCTAATTAGCTTTCAGTTTTTCCCTTTTATGAAACTAGAACGAGTTTAAACGATCATGCAACCCAGTAACATCGACTAATAACAAGTTAACTCATCAAATATCATCTAGCATATTAAAACCACAACAAACCCTAGGTATATAACATCCCAAACATCAACACAAACGTAACTTTAAACATATAAAGAACATCACTAACCTTGGAGCGGAATAAGAAAACTAGAGGGAGAGGGAGATGTGATCGAGAGGGGGGGGGGGGCTGCCGTCGCACACACACCAGGAAGGACTAGGGTTTTTTTTTGTTTCTCCATACAACACACATACGCACATAATAAACAAGAGGGGGGTGGGGCGATTTGGGCCAGTTGGGCCGCAAGGAAAGGGGTGGCGGGTTGGACTGGTTGGAATTTGGGCCGATGAGGAGCTGCTAATCTACGTAAGGTATGGGGGAGTGGAGGTGTGTTGTGCAACAACAAATATAATATGTGTTGTATTATTTATTTGTTTAGCATCATTCTTATTATTATTTACAACAAATATTAAGAATATGTAGTAATAAGCACATGGTTTAGCATCAATTCACTAATATGATATATATGTTAGTCAGGTTATGGTTCGGGTCTCATAAGTATCGGGTTACGCGAGTTATGACATGGTTTAAACGGTTTGGGTCGGTTCAAACATATAACTGAGTTATAAACTCATAATGAGAATTTGAGTCAGGAAGGATACCTGGTTTTCTGGGATGTCACATTATCCCCAAGTTGAAAGAATTTTCGTCCCTAAAATTGAGTAAGCAGTCTCAGAGGAATGAGGTGATAGATCAAGATGATTGTGGATTTTGTGAAGGTGCCACATCATCCCCAACTTGAAAGGGAATTTCATCCCGAAATTCACCAGTCGCATCAGGATTTAATTCAGCAGTTTTGAACAATTAAGGATACTTGAGCTTCATCTGATCCTCGCGTTCCCACGTGAACTCCGGTCCACGTCTCGAGTTCCAGTGAACTCTCATGATTGGGATTCGACTGTGCTTACGAACCTTAACTTCCCGATCCATAATTTCAATACGTTCTTCAACAAACTGCAACTTATCATCGATTTTCAGTTCTTGCAACGGTACTACAAGTGTTACATCAGACAAATATTTCTTTAGGTTTGAGATATGAAAGACATCGTGGAAGTTACCCAATTCATTAAGTAACTCAAGTTTGTAAGCCACCTTACCGATTCTTTCCAGAAGTTTGAATGGCCCAACGTAACGTGGATTAAGCTTGCTGCGCTTCCCAAAGCGCACCACACCCTTCCAGGGTGAGACTTTCATCATCACACAATCGCCTACGGCGAATTCCAAGAGTTTCCTACGCTTATCAATGTAGCTTTTCTGGCGATCACGCGCTACCGCCATACGATTTTTGATCTGAACAATCTTCTCAGAGGTTTCAAGTACAAGTTATGGACCTGTGATTTAGCTATCACCTACTTCAGGCCAACAAAGAGGAGATCGGCATTTCCGTCCGTACAATGCCTCGAACGGAGCTCCCTAAATACTAGAATGGTAACTGTTATTGTAGGAAAACTCTACCAACGGCATGTGTCTTTCCCAACCTTTACCAAAATCGATCACACATGCTCGCAACATGTCTTCAATTGTCTGGATGGTTCGCTCACTTTGACCATCCGTCTGAGGGTGATAAGTAGTGCTCATGTCAAGACGTAAGCCAAATGATTTGTTCATCACTTGCCATAAATTGGATATGAAATGCGGATCATGATCCGAGATGATAGAGGTTGGCACCCCATGTCTAGAAACCACCTCTTTCAAGTAAATGCCAGCAAGCTGCAAAAACTTGTCAGTTTCCTTGATCGCAAGGAAGTGTGCTGACTTTGTGAGATGATCAACAATCACCCAAATGGTATCGTTCCCATTTTGAGTCCTAGGTAGACCTGTGACGAATTCCATGGCAATATGTTCCCATTTCCGCATAGGTATTTCTGGTTGCTGAAGCAAACCAGATGGTTTTTGGTATTCCACCTTGACCTCCGCACAAGTCAAACAATTGCTCACATATGTCGCTATGTAGGCTTTCATGCCTGGCCACCAGTACAAGGTCTTTAGATCCTGATACATCTTATCAGAACCCGGATGAAGAGAGTATCGAGACTTGTGTGCTTCGTCCATCACAAGCTCTCTAATGTTACCAAAGGAAGGAATCCATATTCGCTCCATGAAATAGTGAATACCGTCAGATTTTTCAGTGATTTATTTTTCCATGCCCCGTTGAGATTCGGCTTTAAGATTTTCTTCCTTCAACGCTTCAGTTTGGGCAGAACGGATTCAGGGAGACTGGAGTGAATGGTGAGCTGCAAAGCTCGAACACGTTTAGGTTTCATTTCCTTTCGACTAAAGGCATCAGCTACAATGTTGGCTTTGCCCAGATGATACTTGATTTCACAGTCGTAATCGTTCAGGAGTTCCACCCAGCGACGCTGTCGCATATTCAGCTCCTTCTGGTCAAAGATGTTCTATTTTGGTTCGCAGGTTGACCTAAAACAAAGGAAAATACGACGCATGAATGAGAGTCGAGTAAAATAACTAAGGATTATGCTTTGGCTGGCATGTATGTACCAGCTTGCTAAGCTGCCAAAGCTTCAGCCACCCGCGGGTTAATAAGATCTGTCAACTCCGCCTGAGTCATCACAATGTTGCCACGTCCACCTCGGCGGCCACCACCGCATCCACCATTACGCCCGCCATGTCCGCTCATGATTCTATATAAAAAGAGTGGAAAAAGGTAAGGATCGCGATTGAGTTGAAGTCAATCATCACTATGACTTCTATAGATTATAGAATTCTACCATTATGTCGGATAATGGATGGAACCCCCTTCACACGTGTTTAGCCTCACTAGGACTCACATGCACCCCCACATTATTATTATGTGTGCACCCATAATGATAATGCAGTTTGCATCTTTATCTCAGTTCCTCTTAACTCATGCTAAAAGGTTCCCCATATTCGAGTAACAAAACGAAGGATATCACAGGACTAGGGATCACGAAAGTCTAAGGGTAGTATCACACTATCAAGCATCATATCATAAACAAGCAGCACATGCAGTCATATCGTAGTGTCAGGTATGTAGTTTCATGCAATATCGTGAGTGTGTGTACACTAGGTAGGTAATGCGTAAAGTAAACAAAAGACGAACCTTGCAATCTGGAGCTGAGTGTCATGGTCGTTTTCAGTACTGTTCGGTTATAGTCTGGTCTTATGAAAACGTTTTAAAACCTAGTTCACTATAAGCAGTGGCTCTGATACCAAACAACACCCCCAAAAATACCACTAGTGGGAACCCCCACGAGGCGTTTGACGTACCAGGATCTAGCCAATAATCACATTGAACAATAAGTAAAAATAGAAATTTCCATTAGATAAGAAGAGTAATATTCAAACATCAGTTTTGAAAATCAAACGTATTCAGCGGAAGCATTAAATATTGTTCAATAATTTTAACATATAAAGTTTAGAAAACAATGCAACTTCGAGTGTCTATCCAATCAACACAACCCATGACTACTCCAGCTTCCCAGACAGCAAGTCCCATATCAGTGTACCTAATGGCCTGCAAGCATGCATAAAAAGTGTATCAGCATAAAGCTGGCGAGTTCACAGTTTTGTTAAACGTTTGGTTACCAAGTGTTTGTTTTAAGATATGTTGATAATAACTCGATATCGCAAGACGGCTGTTTATTTGACCTTCCCCAATGCTCTATCAAACATTGGTCATGTGGTTAAGGTTATTAGTTCACGCCCGTCCTATCCAGGTACGTCGTGAGGGTGCCAAACCTAATAGCGCTATCAACAAATAACCCCGTTGCCCTACAAGCAACTAGTTAGATAGTAAGATGGGACTTAAGTGATAGAAGTGAGTGTATTATCCAACAACGGCATTTACCGAAATCTGCCTCATATCCCCTACAAGGACATGGGTTTGTAAAGTATCCCCTATAGGGATGCAAGTTTGTTTGTTTGTTCCTACTGGATGCATGCTTGTAAAGAAAGTAGTGAACTCACCTTTGATTGCTCGGTTAGACTTTTAAAGTGATTAGGATTTGAGGCAGGTCAATCACGTCCTAATACGATTACCATTTAGTTTATTAGTGTGTTCATGTAAGGCACAAAACTCATACACGTATCTACCACGTATCAGGCAATCGCATTGACAACTTACATACATATACCTATTTCACATATAATCACTTGTGATCATAGCACACAACAACTCACATAACATTTTCATTGACATAAAATAGGTTTGATCATTCTCAGATAGCACAAACAACCATTTGATACACACATAACAACTTATTACGTTTCAGCTTTGATGTCCAGAATTGGGCTATTTTCGGGTATTTTTATAAAATAGTTGTCTTATTCCAAAAATTACAAATAATTTACAGAAGGTTCCAAGTTGTCCGCGTCACCTTCTGTAAAAATATCAAGACCTAACACATTACCAATTATTTAATAAAAATCATCTACTGGGCTGCAGTCAGATTCGTCACTTTCTGACTGCAGTCAACGGAAAAATTTATTTAAAAATCATCGTTTGTCCGATTGGCAAAATTCCAGAGGGAGATTTTTAGCAACATCCGTGCCCAGCTACTGTAAAAATTTCATAACCTAACTCTATCTAGTTTATAGGACATAACAAAAAACATAACATGTAATTTCTGCAGAAAAACACAGCTTTAGCTGCTGTACGAAACAACTCTTTAAAAATAGTAAACGACATCAGAAAAATGTGATTCTAGCGCCATTTGAAGAGTTTTTAGACTTCAGAAAATCTGTTTTTCGATATGTAACGACCTGTTTACAGCCAACTGAAGTTGGCTGTTTATGCTAATCAGCTTTCAGTTTTTCATTTTTATGATACTAGAATGAGTTTAAACGATCATGCAACCTAGTAACATCGACTAATAACAAGTTAACTCATCAAATATCATCTAGCATATTAAAACCACAACAAACCCTAGGTATATAACATCCCAAACATTAACACAAACGCAACTTTAAACACATAAAGAACATCACTAACCTTGGAGCGGAATGAGAGAACTAGAGGGAGAGGGAGATGCGATCGAGAGAGAGGGGGGGCTGCCATCGCACACACACCAGGAAGGACTAGGTTTTTTTTTTGTTTCTCCATACAACACACGTACGCTCAAAATAAACAAGTGGGGGGTGGGGCGATTTGGGCCGCAAGGAAAGGGGTGGCGGGTTGGGTTGGTTGATTGGAATTTGGGCCGATGAGGAGCTGCTAATCTACGTAAGGTATGGGGGAGTGGAGGTGTGTTGTGAAACAACAAATATAATATGTGTTATATTATTTTTTTGTTTCGCATCATTCTTATTATTATTTACAACAAATATTAAGAATATGTAGTAATAAGCACATGGTTTAGCATCAATTCACTAATATGATATATATGTTAGTCAGATTATGGTTCGGGTCTCATAAGTATCGGGTTACGCGAGTTATGACATGGTTCAAACGGTTCGGGTCGGTTCAAATAAATAACTGAGTTATAAACTCATAACGAGAATTTGAGTCAGGAAGGATACCTGGTTTTCTGGGATGTCACAACAGTGGTTACTTCCTTTGCAGTTATGGATCCTAAAAACAATGCTCATTTGTTGTTAAAGTTGATTGAGGACTATGATCCTATATTTTTGGTATGTTTCTTTAGTTTTCAGTTTTTTTTCACACAATAAGTTATTGCAATTTATATGTTTTTTTGTTTTGATTGATAGGAAATACCGTATGATTTTGCAACCTTATTGTGGGGAGAACAACTTCCATATGGTCAATGTCTTAAAATTATTGATAATGATTTATCGTGGGCATTTATTTATAATTTTTGTATTTAGTTAGTTGTTAATTCTTTAAAAATGCCTTTAATTTCTTTTTAAAGTTGTTTTTGTTTCTATAAACAGATTATTGTTGTTAAAGATGATTTTTGTATTCAGAATTATGATTCGGTTTCTGTAAATAGATTTTGTTTCTATAAATAGATTACCGTTATATTTTTTTAAAACAGTGTTTACTTCCTTTGCAGTTATGGATCCATAAAACAATGCTCCTTCGTTGTTAAAGTTGATTGAGGACTATGATCCTATATTTTTGGTATGTTTCTTTAGTGATTTGATTTTCAGATTTTAAATTTTAAATTTTGAAGTCAATCATTATTTAAATTTAAATTTTTAAGTAAACCATTATTGTGTTTGATATTAAATTTTCAATTTCGAACTCAGTTATTATTTTAATTTTAAATTTGGAAGTTCGCCATTAGTGTGTTTGATTTTAAATTTTGAAGTAAATGATTATTTTAATTTAAATTTGGAAGTAAACCATTAACGTGTTTCACCCGTTTAGTCCATTCCTTTTTCAGTTAACTTAATTCATCTTTAATGTGATAGAATTGATGGAGTGCTCTAAGAAGGTTTCTTTGTTAATTGATTCTTCTCTTCGACTTACAATGGATGGCGCTAGGGTAATTAACATCAAAATTCTATATTTTTATTACTTGAATTCTCTTGCTTTATGATTTCTTTCAATGTATTATTTTGTGTTTTGACTTGGATATAAAACATAATGTGAAGGTATATTTTAGACTTATTTTTCCGTTTTTTTATTTGGATTGTAGAATAAGTGCTTTGATGAACTAACAGGTATTTGGATTTTGTGTTTACTCTATTATGCATAGAGCTCCTTCATTTTTTTGTAATCTTTTACTTCGCTTAGTGGTTCTTCTATTTTCAAGATAAGAATACATGCTGCATCTGAATTGGCTACCCTACCAACAATAGTGGGTGAATCGGTATGCCTGAGCTCTTCTTAATTTTAATAAAATGCATCAGTATTAAAATGAACATAATCCTAATTCACTAATATGCTTTAAGAAGCTATATAGAAAAGAAAAATGAGGAAACCACCATACGTGTTTACATGGTTGCTTATGTAGTTACTTGCCTCACACATAACTGAATAGCTACAAGAACAATACTCTTATAGTCGAATATATTTTTTCTTTAGTTCATTGACACTTAGTCTTACTATATGGGCTGTCTGGTTATTTAGTTTTGTTGGTGCATATGTCAGTTGACTTCGTCTTGTATCGAGTCGTGTAATAGAATAGATAAACCAAGACACTTTGTTCGATAGAAACGGGAAACAGGTCTGAACTGACCATTTCGTACGAACTGACCAGTTCGTGCGACCTGGACTGGGTTGTTTCGTGCGACCTGGTGATCCCTATATATAGGAGGTCTTGGGACTTCATTTGTAACTTTCTGATTCCGGTAGCGAAGCTCTGCCGAAGTGTCGCCAGCTCGTGTAACGTTGTGAAATCAATACAATCGACATTTAATCTACTTCTAAGTGCATATCAAGCTGAATGAAGATCAAATCAATGAATTCCGCCTCTGATTTGGTCTAGAACTCTTCTGATCGACTCGTTTTGATCGATTCCCCGATCCTACAAGTGGTATCAGAGCTCAGGAGGAGGAGTTCTTACCATTTCAGCTTTTTTTCATGGATAAATCTCATTTCTACTCATTCTTCTACATTTTTTCATCAAATTTACTGAGTTTTTACGGTTAAAATGATCTGATTTCGTGATATAACACGTAAAACATGTTTTAATCAATCGGTGAACAAATCAGAACCTAATTCAACCTATAACTTGATAAAATTCACCAAATCGCGTGAAAAACATATCAGATCGTTCGAGAATCATTCAGGTCGCACGAGCTGAACATCCAGCTCGTACAAATTGAATCAGTTCACACGGTTTGAAACTTGTCAGATCGCTTGGAATTTTAACCAGGTCGTACGGTTTGGTTAACAATCTTCAGTTCGGTTGAAAGATATTCCTCAGGTCGTACGATTTGAACCGTCAGATCGCGTGAATTCCAGATCGTACGAAGTGTATCAGGTCGTTTGAAAGTTTCTCAGTTCGTTTGAAATAGACTCTTCAGTTCGTACGGTTTGGTTAGAGGGTGTCCAGATCGTTTGAAATCTTCCCAGTTCGTTTGAAAAGACTGTTTTTGTGAAATCTCAATACCGAAACATGGACAACGAATTTTATAATGCATTTGCTACTGCCCCGGGTACTCCTGTTACCGTTGCTCAGAATGTAACTATGGAAAATGAAACGGGAATGTTACAGAAACCTCCTAAGTTGATGAGCATTGAAGAATATTATAATTGGCAAGAACGGTTTGAGAATTGGGTTCAAGAAAATCATCTAAGGTCTTGGGAGTGTATTAAAACTAAGTACGTTCGACCTCGTAATAATGTGGGAGTTATAAAGAATATTTCTGAATTTACGGAAAAAGAGAGAGAAATGTACAAGGCAGAAAAAATGATGATCAGTTTACTTCAACAAGCTGTGAAAGAAGATATTTTCATATTACTTCAACATGATGATAGTGCACGTTCGATTTGGGAAGCACTTCGTACAAAATTCAAAGGAAGTACGGAGATGATCAAGAATAAAAAGTCACTATTAAAGAAAGAATTTGAATTGTTCTCAAGTTTGCCAGGTGAAACTACAAAGACTCTTATTGAAAGATATTGTCATTTAGTACGTTCAATGAGTCGGTTGGATATCAATAAAGATCGAGAGGAATGGGTTGAAAAATTAGCCGATGCTTTACCTCAAAAAGAATGGGGTACACATCTTATGATTTTGAAGAACACCGGAGAGTATGATAGATTGACAATTGCTCAATTCATTGAAAAACTTGAAGGACAAGATCTTGAACAACAAAAGATCGCTAGAATGAACAATTCAAGTGGTCAACAAGATATCAAGATGTATTTCAAAGGAAATGTTCAAAATGTTGAAGCAAGTCCGAAGATCCAAATCGCTTTCAGCGCAGAAAACTCATCCGGATCACTCAATCAAAGTTCAACCAACAACAGTGGATTTTCTTCATATCCGAGTGTTAATTCTAATGTTTCAACTTCAAATTATCAGTCTCAAAGCTCAAATAATGGTAATGGTCATGTGCTACAATGCAACATCGTGTTGCATCTTCAGAACGGTCAGAATTTCTCTGAAGAAGTTGCTAAAGGTCATATGGCATTACTAGTTACTGTGTTAGAATCGTATGAGAGTTTGGTTGCGGGAAGGATCAGAAATCCTATGTTAACAAAAGAGGATTACGATCAGATTGATGCTGAGGAAATGGAGCTAATGGATATTAAGTGGTGTTTAGCGAGTGTGTTAAGGAGAGCTGAGAAATTTAAGCAGATTACAGGAAGAGATGAATTACGTGATGCTAATGTTTCTACTTTAGGTTTTGATAAGTCTAAAATTACTTGTTTTCGATGCAGGGAAAAAGGACATTTCAAAAGGGAATGTACCAACCGAGAAGCAGGTGGAGCTCAGAATCCTTTCGGGAATAATGAATATTATCGGAAAGCAATGTACCACCAGGTAGCTCAACAACCGTCATCATCTCGTGCTATTCCAATTGAAGATGGAAAGAAGAAAGCTTGTATTACTATGCCTCCAGATCAAGAAGATGAAATATTGCCAGAGGGATTTAGCTGGGACAAATATATTCAAGAGCATTTATTGCATAGATCATTCAAGAGCCAGAGTTGATGAAAGAATGGATGGATGTGTTTGCAGATGACGAGAAAAGTCAAGATGGAGAGTCTGTTTATTCAGAAGATAGTTCAGAAAAGACACCAGTCTTTGATCAATCATCAATTGATAGCAGTGATGATGATGAAGAAATTAAACAAATAAACATTGGTAAAACTCATCTATCTCCTGAAAGTTTCAAATTTTATTTTGCAGATAAATTGGAGAAGCTAAAGGAGAGACGAGCAGCAAAAGAAAAGAAAGAGGTAAAATGTGAGAATGTTGTTCAGGTGGAAGAGAAGGATGAACAGAGTAAAGAAGCTAAAGTGATTGAAAAGATTGTAGAGGTTACAAAACCTTGTCTGAAATGTTTGGAACCATGCAAACATTGTGAAGAGAAAGATAAGAAGTATAGTGAACTAGACGAGATGAAAGAAAAATTGTTGTTCGATGTTAAGTACATGAAAGAATCTTATGATGTTTTGAATAGAACAGTAAACCAGTTGGAAAAGACAAATTCAGAAAGGCAAGATGCTTTGACAATGATGAATGCAGTGATGATGTCTAAGCAGAAGGCCATCAATCATTATATTGAAGAGTGTGCAAAGTTGAAGCAGGAATTGGAGACTGAAAAGATTGAGAATGAAAGAATCAGACGATTGCTAATGAGTTATTCAAGTTCTGATTACTTGATTGATAGAATTTATCCGACAGTAGCAGGTTTTGAAGCTTTTCAAGATAAGAAGTCGGAAGATACAGATACTGGTATGAAACAAAGTGCAAATTATAACAAGTGTCCGCCTCCGATCTGGGAAGGTTATTCTCCCAGAAAACCAAATTCGGAACAAGTCAAAAAGGCAGTCAATATAAAGTTAAAGTCTGAAACAACTGATGAATTACCAGACAACATTGATGTCACATTCACATCATCTGACACTGATCATGAGTCTGAGTTAATAAAGAAAGTGGTCGATCAGGTGTTGGAAAAGGATGAGGAGTCAAAGTCTGAATCTGAGAGCTCAAGTTCATCAGTTGACAGTTCAAAATCATCGGTCAAAAGGGTTTACAATAAAGATTTTCTGATATCAAAAAATAATTTGAATGACGAAACAATCAAAGTGGCATATACTTTGAATGATTCAGACAAATTATATTCTGATGAGGAATTTCCAATTAAAAATGTGAAAATTGAAAATATTAAGACAGTTTTTAAATTGATAAAAATAAGATTTTTAGAAATAAAAGATAAAATGGAATTTTCAAAACCTAAATATACTTCTAGAGTTCAACAACGTTTAAACAAGAAGAAAGGTTTATGTCCAGGTCATCAAAAGAAACCGAATCATAAAAGCAATTTCAAAAAGAAGGGATTGGGTTTTGATGTTGAAAATAATCAAAATATTAAAGATTTTAAATCAAAAACTGTATTTGTTTCAGGGGCAAGTTCTGAAGAAGAGAAAAAGAGCTCATTCTGGAAGCAATCGAACAAAGCGTTTCTCGCAGAAAAACAAAAACATGAGAAGAATGAAGCTAATCAGAAAAAGGAGACAAGAACCTGTTACCGATGTAATGAAGTTGGTCACATCGCCTGGAATTGTCCAAAGGCAACCAACACACAACAGGGAGTGTCTTCTAAACTCAAAGAAAAAAATGTTGATAAAACTGAACCACCAACTGAAAAATTTAAAATGTTTAAAAATTCTACATTTGAAGTTGGTGAGAGTTCAAGACGTTTGTACAAAAGAAGAGTGAATCTTAACAACCAAATGTGGGTTGCTAAGAAATCAGATGTTAAATCTGGCGATGAATCTAACTCGTCAAAGTCAGAGGAGCCACAAGTTGAGCTAATAAGAGAAAATTCAGTTCCACCAATGGATGACGTAAACTTTCCACCATTGCGGACTGAAAATTTTAAACAAAAAGTTGGAAAAGTAGAGATTTCGAATCAATTCTATTCTGAAAAGAAAGAATTTGATGTCGAAAAAGAGTTTAATGGCAAAGTGAAACATATTTTTGGAAAAATGGTCGATGGAAGGGAAAAATGGGTAAAAGAATTTTATGAATCAAAGAGGAGAACTTACCCACCGAGTGAAAATAACTCGGATGCACCCAAAGCTGGTCAGGCTTGGGTGTCTGTATTCTTTGTTTGAAATCCTGACTTGCCGGAGCTCCCAAGTTGGTAATCGTGGAGCATGAATCGGCATCATTCTTGAAAAATGTTTTTGTGAAAAACCTACAAATGTTATATTTTTTACAAAGTGGTTAAAAGAACAAAATGATGAATTAAACCCCATGATGTGTGAAATCAACAAAACTAATTTTCCGGAAAAACCATTTTGATTAAAACAAACTTAAGTGTTTTGAAATCATAATGGGAAAATAGTTTGTTGTCAGGGGGAGTTCTGATTGTTTACGCCAAGTGGATGGCGAATTGAAGCAATTCACATCAGTTTGTCATTTTATTTGTACAGTTTATTGCGTTCATTTTCAAATTTTCCCGGAAAATCAAAAATTGAAACATATTTTTGATTTTAGGGGGAGTAAAAAATTTAGAAATTTTGAAAATTTGAAAAATCAAAAAACATGATAAAATCTAAAATTCAAAAACATCGAAAAATCAAAATGAGTTTTGTTGTGAAAAAGAGGAAATGATAGTACATCAGTAGACAATCACAGTACGCTAAAGAATTGGAAAGTTAAAATGTGATAAACGGTCTCACTGATGATATGCCAGTAGGTTTTTACAAGCTTAGTAGATTGTTTATCGAGATATAAACCTAAATATCAAATACTTACTTATTTCGTGGGGAACATCTCTCGGATATATAGGTAACCCCTGAAATCTTGTTTGAATGGCTTTCTATTTCTGACATACTAGGTCTTTGTGCGTGATGATATCTGGGGTATTATACCTGGACTTCTGATTTTGCGAGAGCAATAGCCTAGTCCTCGTATAATACTTTGCACTGCTTTAATCATAAAGCCCACCCTCAGCATAAAAATGATGAAACAATGAAAAATGCTAATCATGTGCTGTTGAAGAAAAGATTCTCTAAAGGGAACACACCTAAAGTCGAGCCATCATCTCTCTGATTGAACGGAAGTTCTAGCCTGAGCTCTCATGGACCCGCATTTAACCCTTACAGATATCATTAGTGTACATTCACCTGTAAGACTGAATATAGGAGTCTGGATACGGGAGTATATTCTGAGGTGGGACACGCGAATAAGTTTAAGTTCATTAAAACACTAATCTCGTATCTCGAATCAATTGAACTTTGTGTGAAAATTTAAGTGGATCAGTATACTGACAATCTAAGTGGATCGTTTAGATCTTAAAGTGTTTAAAGCTCAACGGTGCTAGTGATTTGTCATAAACTGATATGGTCCTCTTACACAAACTCACAAAAATATTGTCTGTAAATATTTCTTTACTGCTTTTCATTAGTGTGTTTTAGCATAAAATTTTGAAAAATCAAAAAGATTTTATTTCATCTTATTTTTGACAATTGATGTTGAAAAGCTGATTTTCAAAATTCTGAGTGCTAAACATGATGAACAACAGTGGGTTGGGAGAGTTTGAGATATTTTGAGAAATGTTACAAGTGATGTTTTGAAGCTGATTTTATGGTTAGTTAATCAAGGTCATTAATTTGAACTTGATATAACTATTGATGATGTTGAATGATACTTACAAGTGGTTTCTAAATTTGTTAAATTTTAAAAATTGTGAAATATACTTTTGGGTAGAGTATGTGCAGGTAAAAGCTTTGAAAGAGCTAGGTTTTGACTCCTGAGGATTTCCGTGTAAGTATATGCAGATTAGAGCCAGGTTTCTGATCCTGTTGCTACGGAGAGCTAGGAGACGTTCCTGAACCTATCAAAGCTTGTAGATAGAAGATTCCAGATTGTGATCCCAGCTTATCGAAAGGGGGAGTCTGAAGACTGAAGACGAGAGAGATTGATGAGGATGATTACAGAGAAAGATACTTTGGAAAGAGCGTGAAGACTGATCAAGACTGAAGACTCGATACACTGAAGACTCGTCAATATCCAAGGGGGAGTTTGTTGGTGCATATGTCTGTTGACTTCATCTTGTATCGAGTCGTGTAATAGAATAGATAAACCAAGACACGTTGTTCGATAGAAAAAGGAAACAGGTCTGAACTGACCAGTTCATACGAACTGACCAGTTCGTGCGACCTGGTGCCAGGTCATGCGACCTGGACTGGGTTGTTTCGTGCGACCTGGTGATCCCTATATATAGGAGGTCTTGGGACTTCATTTGTAACTTTCTGATTCCGGTAGCGAAGCTCTGCCGAAGTGCCGCCAGCTCGTGTAACGTTGTGAAATCAATACAATCGACATTTAATCTACTTCTAAGTGCATATCAAGCTGAATGAAGATCAAATCAATGAATTCCGCCTCTGATTTGGTCTAGAACTCTTCTGATCAACTCGTTTTGATCGATTCCCCGTTCCTACAAGTTTCATGTTAATGCTTATTGGTGACCGGTTCGACGAGCTTCAATACTTTATTATTCTAACCTATCAAATATTTAGAGTTAGCAAGACCAGAATGACATGTTCATTAATGCATTTGTAATTGAAGGTGCTATGCTACCCTATTGCGATTTTGAAGCATATGTAGAATACAAGGTGTTGAAAGAATCACATCAACAATATCATCTTCATTACAGGCATTTCTTATGTTGCCTATATCGTATACATACATTGCCATGATTGGATACAAATGCATTAACTTCTAGATGTATAGATGTTTTTTTATATATGCTTATTACCATTTGTATTAGTGATTTGGCTTTTCTATCAAAAACAAAATACTATTATTATCCAAATTCCAATAAGCGATTTGTGCCTGACATAAGGTATGGTCTCTACATGTTATATAGATTTATACAAAGAGGGCGAGTTCAGGTCTTCAATCGTCCCGGATAACCTAATTTAGGTATTTACTGACATATTTCTTTTTATAAAATATTATTTAATAATAAAAGTTTCAAAATTGATTAAATGATAGAGATTCCTTAGGGGAGGGTTCATGGTGCCATGGTGGTGGTCCGCTGATGGGGTGGCATGAAGCTTAGATTTTGAAGTTTCAAATTTTAGGCAAGTGTTATTTTTAAGTTGATTTGTTTATGTGTGTGTGTAAATGCCTTTAATAGGGTGACTATTTGCTGTTAATGTTATATCATAAGAATAAGAAAGTGTTGTTTGTTTTTTGAACTAGGGTTGATGTTTATTACTAGATTTTAGGGGTATTTAGTTCTTTAATAAGGGTTTATCTGGGTTTTGGTGGAATTGAATTGGGTTCAAAAGACTTTTTAAAATTTCAAAGACACTTGGTTCATGAATATGTAATCTGCAATTTTATTAATTATTAAGATTGAACCGGTCAATTTGAAAACAAAGTTGTTTATCTGTGGATATTTGGTATTGCTATACTGGTACTTCTAGCAACTGTGATTGATATTTTCTTGGTATATGTATCTAAAAGGGAATTAAAAAAGAAAAAAAGAACATGATCTATATTTCTCTTTAAGCAAATTTTAATTTACTTGTCTTTTTTGTCCTATCTTTTAAATTCACAAGAAACAATAGACATTATCCTTATCGATTCGGCTATATAATTACTAGGTATTCATGTATCGCTTTCAGACATTGGTACTTCTTAGATGCTAACAAGAAGGGGCTGAGGAGTTTTTCACAAAACCGGTGAGATTGTCGGATGTTGATGAGCTGAAACCCTATTTATCTTTAAAGAGACTTGGAACTCACAATCTAAGGCTTATAAAGATTCACTTTTATCGCTTACTATTTATGTTATCCCCTATGTCAATATGAACATTGCAAACAAGTTATTGCACCATTGTGGCAGCATGAAACGTGACAACTATGGCTTTATTGCAGGTTCGGATTGCACGTATTTTTAACACATATGGTCCTAGGATATGTTTGGATGATGTGCGTCAGTGCGTGTTGTTAGCAACTTTGTTTCACAGGTAAAGTTGAAGACTATTTTTAATATATTCTTTAATTAGTAGATAAATGATATAGGATGATTAGGATCACTTACTAGTTATTACAATCATTTTGTAATTACATTTCTTATTGAGATAGCTTGGTTTTGCACTTACAATCCTTTTTAGTTACATTTCTTATTGAGATAGTCGGTGATGCAGCAGGGTCATGTTGCAACTACTCTTCAACAACCACCTATAAGGCCTATGTAGGTGTTGTGCAATCTGTTTAATTAATATGCTTATTAAGGGGTTTTTAATTTGATACATAATTTAAATTAGAAGGGGCATGTGTATGGATTGAAATTAAGCTTATTTCACAAAACCTTAAGTCTTTATTACAAGAGGTGTAATTTCTTTAATGTTGATTGTGATAATTGTGTGTCATTCGTAAATTTAGGAATATCTCATAAACTTTTCTGAGACAGAGGTGGTGCATGTTGTTAGATCAAAAAACTATGATGGATGAACAAATATGCAGCTAGATACCAGATATGCGTTTAAGTTTTAACTCTGCTTTTAAAATGAATTTACACAAACCGAATTAAAAATTTATGGTGGAGAAAAGGGAAAGAGTATAATTTAGAGGTTAAAAATGTTATTTTTATTCTTTTATTTGTTCTAAATTAAATTTTCCTACACGGAAAATTTCCGGGTGATAACCTAGTTTAAGTAATATATGAATTCATGCCCACAAGGTGTTTGACAATATGCCTAAAAGAAAAATTATTTGTCAAAAAGGTTAAAAAGTAACAATAAGGAACTTGTGAATGATAATTGACAAGTTTACATGTCATAGAATGCGCTCTGAGTTCTAAACGATAAATTGGATTACACTCTTTAGGCAACTTGAGTGGAACTCCAGACGGTCAAACCGGGACGGACACGCGTTTGAAGGGAAAGCTCTAAGGTATGTGGCTTTATGCTTCGTTAGAATTTATTAATGATTTAGTATTGATAAATGTTCAATGATGAAGTAATATTAGAGGAATTCGGTTCATTTATAAGTGATGGATTTCACACAAATGAACTGAGTGGATAAATAGTGAATTATGATATGTTTGGTTGTAAAAAAGTGATGGTTATCGCATAAACAAGCAAACGGGTCAAAATAGTGAATTATGATATGTTTGTTTGTTTAAAAGTGATGGCTATCACATAAACAAGCAAACGGGTCAAAATAGCGAATTATGATATGTTTGGTTGTTTAAAAGTGATGGTTTTCATGTAAACAAGCAAACGGGTCAAGACAAAGTCTTAACGCATACTGGAATGGTTGCGTGAATAAGGACTTCGGTATAAACCCGGTTGATGGGTAAAATTATAAATATAAGCGTAAACCGAGTAACAGGAACGCGGACTAAAAGTCAAAACACTCGGGTAATGAGTCATAATCAAAAGGTGGTGAATTTATGAAAAGAATTCAGAGTAATTAAGTTCAACTATTATTAGTTGAACTGGTCAAATAAGTATAAATGCATAGAGGAAAACGGATGCACAAAACATATGGATAGTAGCCCGGGTAATGGGGAATATTCATAGAAATGATATTCATGCGAAAAAGATGTGATTACATAAGCTCATATGCTTAAATATGCAAATGGGTCAAATAATTTTATAAATAAATCTTAAGTCGATAGCATAAATGATAAGGATTTATTACTCCGGATGGTGGATTTTGAGTCTAAATTGTGGGGGATTAAATTACGATCACGTAGGAACAAATTTGAGTCCAAACGAATAAATGTATAAAAAGATATGAATGTTTTCGTGTTAATGGGCAAAACAGGAAAAAGGGAACCAGCAGACCTGTACCGTAACCTACGGCCGACTGCCGTAGGCTACGGTAGTCAAGGAAAAATCAGCAGATCACAGCCGTAACCTACGGCACAGCCGTAACCTACGGCCAGGTGCCGTAGGCTACGGCAGGGCTTGACTGCCCAATTTCAAGATGGTGTACCGTAAGCTACAGTACTCTTACCGTAGCTTACGGTGGGAGTTTCCTAAAAAAATTTATTTTGTCTAATTTTGTTATTTGAGTCATTAAGTTATGGATTTAGCATTTTATAACTAACAATTAGAATGTTAAATTATACTTAGGTCATTGCTACAAGGGAACGGATGGGATCAAGCTAAAGAAGAACCGAACACAAAAAAAGATCAAGCTTCCGTGTTTGTTAAATCGGTTTTTCTTAACTAAACATTGTAAACAAGTAGAAATGTTTGTTTTGAATACTTAAGAAGTTTTAAATAACTTCATGTTATGTTTTAAGGTTTTGGTTTTGGTATTAGCATTATATATTTATATAATGCAAACTTTTATAAAAGACTTTATATATATATTAAGTATGGGTCTTACAAGTTGGTAATCAGAGCTTAAGGTTAAATGTTATATGTGTTCGGTTCGAGGCTTGATCAGGACATCCGGTAAGAATTAACTGTGACACCTGTGCCTCCACGGCCATCAAACAAGTACCAAATCAATGAAATATTGTATTTCATACTTGGGATTTGTATAAATATGTGTGTCAATTGCACATATCAATTCTTGTTTGATTTCGAGCTCTAAATCGCTTTCTAGGAAGTTATACACGAACTGATGCGTAAATGTAATCAGTTTAACGCGACAAACACTCCGGAACAGTGACATGGGCTTAACATAGCTTAAATAACCTTTACATAACTTACAAATAAGTTTTGGAAGGTTTGGTGTGTCGAAATCAAGTTTACTCGCTTACAGGGACTAATTTCGACAAACTGCGAAAGTATGCCGATTCGTATTGTAACGAACATTCCGGAACTTGATCATAAGTTAAATATGCCCTAAATATCCTTTATATAGCTTAGAAATAGGCTTTTAGGTGTTTGGTGCGCAAAAATAAACTTTTTGATCAATAGGGACTAAAAGCGTCAAAAAGTGCATAAGTTTTCATTTTCGCGCATATCTTACGTTCTGAATATATCCGGGCATCCAAAAATTTATGTAATCATTAAAATATTTTATTTTAGTGATTGGCATGATAAAATTCCATTCGTCGCGTAATTTGGATCGTTTTTCGTGTCCGTTCGTGTTTCGTCGTAATTAACCGAACAACGCAAACGTACGACCAAACGAACCGACATCCGAGATGTTTTTGAGCATATTTCATGTTCCCTATACTTTAACTTCATTTTAGAGACTTGAAATGGGGTTAACAGGGTTTAAACGCATCGAAAATGGCTCAAAAGTGTTGAAGGGACCAAACCTGTCAATTATTGAAACTTTCTGGGAGCTGGTACATGGTGGCGCTGAGCCACCACCATATGGCTTTGCCATGGCGTGACACCACGGCCTCATTAGGGCATAAACTTCATTTTGACAACCAGGTTGAACTTGGGGGTCTTTTGTGTAACTATTCTCAATACCGTGTGATGGTTTTGGGCACCCATAGTATTCCAAAACCATGTGCCTTATGTGTAAGGTCCAGATCGAAGCTCAATTATAGAGGAACGATCCTAACGGTTGTCCAAAATCTATATAAACCCACTTGTTTTTCACTTCTTCTTCACACATTTGATTCAAATTCAATTCTAAGTTGAAGCCCTCATCTATGAAAGCTTGATACCTGAGTTGTTCTTGATCAAATCTTCAAGTCTTGGACCTTTTGTAAGTTTTCCTTCATGCTTGTTCTTGTATTTCAAGCATGAAAGTCAAACAATGTTTGACTTTCTGCTTTGACCTCGTTTTGGTCAACACGATGTTCGTTCGAACTTCACAACGTGAGCGTAATCATGATGGTCATAGTCCCTTGTGACTATACCTACTGATTACCACGTTGATTAGGCGTATTGACGAGTCATAGTTTCGGCCAAAATACACGTTTATGCGTATTTTGCAACCAAACTATTCTTGGGTATCAAAACCCTTTGTTTTGATATCAAACTTGTTTTCTAACTACATTAAACACGTTTTAACATGTTTAACTCATCAGTTTAGGTTTAGTGCTTATATAGGGTCGTAAGATAAGCGGTCTAAACAACCGCTTAGACTTTCGAACCCGACCCATTTGGTCGATCATTAGGATCCGACCAAACATGTTTTGTGACCATAGTTGTATAGGGAATAACCTTCCGAGGTTATACCTTATGGTCACTTCGTTTAGTTAGTTGTATGATAGGTAATTTATATGCCTTAGGAAAATGACCAAAATGCCCTTTTTACGCATAAATTCATTTTAAGCATATGTAACCCAGTGTTGTAAAAATCGGAATTAATCGGCGCCTAGGCGACGCTGACTGATTGATTTTGAGCTAGTCGGACCATTAGTCGGTAGTCGGTCCAAATAGGTCCTAGTCGGTGCAAGGCGGCCCAAGTCGGCCAAATCGTTTCTAGTCGGCCCACTCTTTTTTAGTTTAAATCTGGCCCAAAGAAATGTTTTTAACCATTAAATGCATGGCCCAAGTTGTTTAGTTCCAACCTGGCCCAAAAAAACATGTTTTTAACCCATTAAAAAAATATTCCATGAGGCCATGACTGATATGTGTTGGTGCATACGTCTGTCGACTTCGTCTTGTATCGAGTCTTGTAATAGAAGTGTTAGATCAGGGCACGTAGTACGAGAAATATAGGTTAGGTGTGATGGAAGTTGATTTCGCACGAAATAGCAAGTAGTTATTTCGTACGAAATAAGCAATAGCTATTTCGCACGAAATAGCATTTGCCTATTCCATGCGAAATACCAACCCCTATAAATACCTGATGTGTGATCTCATTTGTAACGTTCATGATTCCGGTACCGAAGTGCTGCCGACGTGTCTACTGATCTGTAAACGTGTTAAATCAATAATACAAGACAATTAAGTGTGATTCAAGCTGTTATAAAGTCTAATCAATGAATTCCGCCTCTGATTAGACCGAGAACTCTTTTGATAAACTCGTTTGGGTCATAGAACGATCCTACAAGTGGCATCAGAGCTTAGGAGGAAGAGTTCTTACCAATTCAGCTCAAAATTCTGACTTCTACACCTTCTTTTCAAAATTAAACAAGTTCTTACGGTTAAAATGGATTGAATTTTACAGATTATAAGCGAAACAGTGTTTTAACGAATCCTTGAAATATTTAAACTTAAAATCGATCTAGAACTTGGTAATTTTGGTCATTTCGCTTGAAAATGTTCTCGGATTGATGACGTCAGCAGTGTTTCGCATGAAATAAGCAATTGATTTCGCTTGAAATTGCTATTTCTTTTGAAAAGTACACTTGATTTCGTACGAAATCACTTCAGATTTGCTATTTCGCACGAAATCAGGGTATTTCGTTTGAGTTGGTGTTATTTCGTTTGAAATTGTTGTTGATTTCGCACGAAATCAGATTTCGTTTGAGATATTTTATACGAAATTAGTATTTCGTGTGAAGAGGCTATTTTCGTTTGAATTCAAATTAATTTCGTAGGAAATCATATTTCGTTTGGTGATTTCGCACGAAAACATATTTCGTGTGATAATTTCTGATTTCGTGTGTGTTGTTATTTCTTTTGAAGGTCTTTTGCAGATTACTGAATCATGGAAGAGGAATTCTACAATGCGTTTGCTACACCAGTTGCTCCTGTTACAGCTGCTGAAACTCTTTACAGTGAGAATGAGACTGGAACTTATCAAAAGCCACCAAAACTTATGTACATTGAAGATTTTAGAGGATGGCAAAATCAATTTGAAAACTGGGTGCAAGCTTATAAGTTTGACGCATGGTGTTCATTAGAAAAAGATTACAAGAAACCGAAAAATGAACGTGGGATTGAAAAAACTTTCAGTGACTATTCAGAGATTGAAAAATTGAAATTTACTAGTGAAAAAATGATGATCAGTATTCTTCAACAAGTAGTTAAAGAAGATATCTTTGTTTTACTTCAACATGAGGGTACTGCAAGATCAATTTTGTGACACCTGTGTCACTTCAACCATCATACAAATACCAAACCAATGAAATATTGTATTTCATACTTGGGATTTGTGTAAATATGTGTACCGTTTGCACATATCAATTCTTGTTCGATTTCGAGCTTTAAATCACTTTCTGGAAAGTTATATGCGAACTGATGCGTAAACGCGACCAGTTTAATGAAACAAACACTCTAGAATAGTGAAATAGGCTTAACATACCTTAAATAACCTTTACATAACTTAGAAATAAGTTTTGGAAGGTTTGGTGTGGCGAAATCAAGTTTATTCACTCACAGGGACTATTTGCGTCAACTTGCAAAAGTCTGCCATTTCATAAGGCAACGTACAGCCTGGAACATGATCATAAGCTAAATATACCATAAATAACCTAAACATAGCTTAGAAATAAGCTTTGAGTGGTTCGGTGTGTGAAAATATGCTTATTTGATCTTACAGGGACTAAAAGTGTCAAAAACGGCGTAAGTTTGCATTTTCGCGCATATCTTGCGTTCTGACCACATCTGGACATCCAAAATTTTTGTACACACTAAAATATTTTTATTTTAGTGATCGGCATGCAAAAATACCATTCGTCGCTTAATTTGGATCGTTTTCGCGTCCGTTTGAGTTTCGTCGTAATTTAAGGAATAACGCGACCGTACGACCAAACGAGCCGACATCCAAGATGTTTTTGAGCACATTTTGAGTCCTCTAAACTTTATTGACCTTTTAGAGCCTTGAAAATGGCTAAACGGGGGTCAAAAGGGCCTGAAATGAGCTTAAACCAAGTGCAGGGACCTGAACTGTAATTATATGAAACTTTTGCTGATCTAGGAAGGCCAGGCGGGCCGCATAAGGTCCCCCCTATCCTTACGCGGGCCGTGTGAAGACACCAGCGACCAGAAAATGAATTTCAGCAAACTGTTTGATGTTTAGGGGCTGTTTATGCAAATTTCTTGGTGTGTTAACCAAGTTAACACATCTCCAAGGCTTCTAACCTGCATCAAACACTTGTATGGTTGAAATTTCATGCTTGTTGGCCACACAAACATGTGTCTTGATCTCATGAGCTTGCTACTAGTATAAACAGCCAAGCCATTTCATTGTTTCAATTGCTCATTCCTCTCATTTCTCTCCTCTCATCTGATTTGGAGCTTCCACAAGTTGTTTGGAACTTCCTCTTTGGTTTTCTTATATTCTTTCTTCAAGCTTTGGACTCTTGTATGTATTCTTTCATGCTTATTCTTTATGTTAGTGCAGAAAGTCAAACAGTTTGGCCAACAGTTTGACTTTCGGTTTTGACCATCAATTGGTCAAGTCAAAGTTCAATTGAACTTTGTAACGTGATTGTAATCACGATGCTTATAATCCTTAGCAATTATACCTACTGATTACCACGTTAACTAGGCGTAGTGACGAGTCAAAGTTTTGGTCAAAATGCTTTTTAGCACGCATTTTGCAACGAAACTACTTTTAGGTATCAAAACACTTTGTTTTGATACCAAATCAGTTTTCTAAGTAGTTTAAACATGTTTTGACATGTTTAACTCGTCACTACTAGTTTAGTACTTGTTTAGGGTCGTAAGTTAAGCGGTCTAGACAACCGCTTAGACTTTCGAACCCGACCCGTTTGGTCGATCATTAGGATCCGACCAAGTTTGCTTAGTGATCATAGTTGCATAGGGAATAACCCCTGAGCTTATACCTTATGATCACATAGGATTGGTTAGCTATTCGTTAATTGGTTTACATGCCTATAGGAAATGACCAAAATGCCCTTTTGTAGCATAAATCCGTAATGTGCATATGTGAACATATTTTTGACATCTAATCTGAATTAGTAACATGATAGGGTATAATTGGGCATGTAAGACTTGACATAGCTCATAGATAACCATCCGAACATAGTTTTGCGCAACCGACGCATTATTGTAGCTTATGCTACCATAATGGGTCGAAACGGGTCAAGAGCACTTAGGTAGACTTCCAAATCAGAATGTTAGCTCTATTAAATCATACCATGTGAGTTCAATTACTCATTTGATTTATAGAACATCATTCTATCCTATCTCCCGGTTTAGGAGCCGTTTAATAACATATTTACCTATATTAGGTGTTCTTTGATTCCGTACTCCCTCTAGCTTTGCTTGGTTGTTGTTCAAGACTTCTAAGCACCCTCAAGTGAGTACATAGTCCCATCTTTTACTGTTTTCAATGTTTTGGGGTGAAGCATGTGTACCTATTTGTTATGTTTATGATTTCAAAGTATAATTGATTATACATATTAGTACTTATCTTTTGACAAACTAAATCATTATTTATGGTTTAAACACCGATTTTTCAAAGATTATAAAATTAATTGTTGAATTGTACTTATTTATGTTCACAAGACCGATTGGTAGTATGATATAGCGCTATAAGATTTGACACCCCATTCCTGTTGTTTATGGAATGTCAGAAACCGATATTTTATCCAAATAGGAATTGCCTTCATGGTATTTCTATAGTCTCAAAGGTGTATTTTGATGCACTAGGTCTAACTGAATTCTTAAATCACACTTTTATTGTATATTTTATTATACTCCCAAAAAGTATAGTTTGATATACTCTCATGTGTGATATTGTACAAAACAACATATATTTTATAAATTACTAAAACATATTTTGATATGTTATTCATAAAACCAAAGCATAGTTTAAATATGTTATTTATAAAACCAAAGTATACTTTTGATATACTACCAAAAACGATTATTTTGACTACTAAAGTATATTTAATATACTATCTGTTTAACGATTATGGAACCAAAATATATTTTGATATATTACTTATTCGACTTTCTTAAAACCAAAGTATATTTTTATATATACTACAAACCTTTTTATCAAAACATTATTTTACAAACTCATTTTACTTAATTATTTATTTATGCATCTTTCTTTTACATCATCTATTTTCTTATCACTTGTTTATAAAAGAAAACATTTCTAAGGATTCATGACTATTTTAAAAACATTCTTTTAAACTTACAAGTCATGAATCATGCATTAATAAAACCTATGTATCTCACAGGCATTTTTATGCTGACGTACCTATTTTTACACATGTTTCAGGTTCTGCTATGTGGTGATTGTTGACGCATGATACACATAGGATGGACTCGTGCCTTAGCGACTTAAAAAATTGAAAGATAATAATTGTATTTGTTTGATTTGTAATAAACAATGAGTTTAATAATTCAATAAAACGAAATTATTTAATCCATGGTTGTGAAATAATGATTCTGTTACAACACTCCCCGACGTTTTCGCCACGTTTTGTTGTTTTACGTGGTCGGGGTGTGACAGAAAAGTTGGTATCAGAGCCAATGGTTATGGGAATTAGGTTATTAGTAATGCTTTGACCTAGACTATAACCTTCCTATGACCCTAACACAAGTTATCTTGTGTTTAGTTTTAAAACAATACCGTCGCCTATCCTTAGGTGACAACCACAATAAGAATACAAGATCTGATTCCGCTTTGAAAACCAATCATCTGTTCTAGGATGATTGATTTCTAGGTTTTGAACCCTCTGTTATAAGGTTTTGAACCCTCTTAGTTTTCAAAATCTCGTCAAAGTTTGGGTCTAAATAATGTGAACACGTGCAAACTGGAAGAGTGAATGCCTGTACCCTGAGTTTTCTGTCTAAGGCTAGAGTGTTCGTACAAATCCGCAGTATCGGACCAGTCACTCTTACCTAGGAACTCTTGGGGTGAGTGTTCAATTATAGGCGAGCATGTCTTCGGTGATACATTATAATGATCCATTTACTTTGATTAGTCACTGCGTGTCGTTTGTTTGTTCGAGGTAACGAACAAATGATCACCTTCCTTATGTTTTGTCGATGTTTTCAATACCTCTTTTGTTTTCCAATCATCGACCTCACTCGTTTCTCATGTTCCCTTGTTCCTTTTAGACAATGCCTCCTCGACGTGATGCTCAATCTTTTACGGCTGAGGAAGTCACAGCCCTTGTAGCTCAACAAATGGCTGCAGTGCTTCCAGGAGTAGTAACTCAGATTCATGAGTTATATAACAACAATAACAACAATAACACCCAGTGTAATTTCAAGACCTTCAACTCTGCTAAACCTTTGAAGTTTTCTGGATCTCAAGGAGCAACCACGCTCCTGCAATGGTTCAAAAGTTTGGAGAGCACATTCAGGCACCTGCAATGCCCGAATGAGCGTAAGGTTGAGTTTGCATCCAGTGCATTCGAGAAGCGTACTCTTACATGGTGGAACGGTGCGATGCATGATAGAGGTGCCGATGTGGCAATGGCACAAACCTGGGAAGAGCTCGGGGCTCTAATGATGAAGGAATTTTGTCCTCGTCATGAGCTCAGGGCTTTGGAATGGGAATTTGACGATCTTAAACAAGACAGCGGTGAACATCCAGCCTATACTGACCGTTATGAGGAATTGAGCCTGTTACGTCCTGCCATGGTCACGCCTGTGGATAAGGCGATTGAGAAGTACATTGATGGTCTTCCTGACTTAGTTCAGGATATCGTTACTGGCAGCAATCCTACTACTGTCAGACAGGCCATAGAATTGTCTGCCACCCTGACAGAATCCCATATCAGGAAGGGTAAGCTTTTTCGAAAAGGCGACCCAAGACCATCTGACAAGGCTGCTCAAGTTGAACCAAAGGAAAAACAGGCCGAGGTATCCAAGAGGAAGAAGCGTAAGGCTTCTCAAAACTGCGCCATAACTGCTCAGAATAATCAGGTTGCACCAAACCAACCAGCACAACCTCGTATGAGGAAAAATTATGTTGGTACCGCACCTTTGTGCAACAAATGCAACCATAACCATTTGGAGCAAGAGCAGTGTCACAAATGTACCCGCTGTGGAAGATTGGGACATTTGGTCGATACCTGCCATTATGCAAATCCTGCTGCTGTTCAAGCACGGTTCCCACCTGGGTCGTGTTATAACTGTGGTGACCTTACTCACTACAGAAACAATTGCCCAAGACTTGTTAACACAAATCCAGTGCGTGGACTAGTGTTTAACATAAATGAGGCAAACGCGAACAACGATGCAACAGTGAACAATTAGTCTTTTGTATTTCTTTGTCTGTTATCTTTTGACATTGGAACAATTCAGTTGTTATATAAATAAAATTTGATATTTCAATTTTATTTTACAAAACTGATACGATTGTGTGAATGTTCGATCCAACCCTTCGATGCCGACAAACTACTCGTGTGGTTCTGTCATTTTATGATCACTTGCGATCTCCCCGAAAATGTTAAATACACGTTTCTTTTTAAGAAACAAAGACAAATCTCTATTATGGTCTTCCTATCTTCATAGTTAGATTCTTGAAAATATTTAAAGTGCCAAACGGAATTCATGGATTGGATTCCTAGTGTGCTTTGAATACTCGTGTGCTCAATTAACAAGAAAATTAACAAAATGAAGATCAAGATAAACAATTATGTGATTATGTGCTTATGTGTTTTCTTATATGTTCCATGATTTTATGTGATTTATCCAAATCCTCATAGAATCTTCCATATCTCCATATGAGGGATTCATAGTAGGATATCAAAAGATACTATCTTAAATCCATAATGGACTTCTACGTCGTAGTTAAGTCCCTTGGATTATAAAGTACTATTCTATAATTGGACCCCTTGAGTGGTCTGGTTAAACAGATTGATTCAAAAATCTGGTTAGAAATATCATGTGATAATATAGTTGAAAAGATCCCTTAAGTGATCAATTTAAAGAGATCGTACGACGGTCTAGTTAAGAAGATCATGTGTTGATCTAATTAAAAAGATTGTTCGTTGATCTAATTAAAAAGATCTTTTGGTGGTCTAGTCAAGTCACTTCATGTTTATCTGATTGATTTTTCCCCTACACATTATGAAATGAACTGTGTGGACTGTGCAAGGAATTACGTAATTATGGATGCATACATAATTATGGAATTCAGTGCACAGAAACCACAGCAAGTTTTGTCATGTGATAAGACCTATAGTGATGAGAATAACGAAACGAGAACAATGTAGAAATGAGCATGGTGGATACGCCGCTGGTACTTCCTATATATAAGTGTTCCTTATTACATTGCGAACGTAGCGTTATTTAAGTTACTAGAAGTCCTGGACTTTGACCAATGTCATTTTATCTTACACTCTCCGACACTGATTTCAAGCACACACAAGTTTCCTATGATAGTCTTCATAAGAAACGTTCTTTTGTCCGTAGTTCGAAACTCCATGTTTTGTTGCTACAAGGACTTCACTTTCAGAGTTGACAATTTCGTTAAGATTCCTGACAAGGCCCAGAGTTTTACTTAAGGTTCTAGGGATTTATTTGAAAGAGAAACCGTCACAGTTGTCCTCACAAGTTTCCTCTAAAATTAAATTTCGGGACGAAATTTCCTAAAGTAAGGGAGATTGTGACACCTGTGTCACTTCAACCGTCATACAAATACCAAACCAATGAAATATTGTATTTCATACTTGGGATTTGTGTAAATATGTGTACCGTTTGCACATATCAATTCTTGTTCGATTTCGAGCTTTAAATCGCTTTCTGGAAAGTTATACGCGAACTGATGCGTAAACGCGACCAGTTTAATGCACCAAACACTCCGGAATAGTGAAATAGGCTTAACATACCTGAAATAACCTTTACATAACTTAGAAATAAGTTTTGGAAGGTTTGGTGTGGCGAAATCAAGTTTATTCACTCAAAGGGACTATTTGCGTCAACTTGCAAAAGTCTGCCGTTTCATAAGGCAACGTACAGGCTGGAACATGATCATAAGCTAAACATACCATAAATAACCTAAAAATAGCTTAGAAATAAGCTTTGAGTGGTTCGGTGTGTGAAAATATGCTTATTTGATCTTACAGGGACTAAAAGTGTCAAAAACGACGTAAGTTTGCATTTTCGCGCATATCTTACATTTTGACCACATCTGGACATCCAAAATTTTTGTACACATTAAAATATTTTTATTTTAGTGATCGGCATGCAAAAATACCATTCGTCGCTTAATTTGGATCGTTTTCGCGTCCGTTTGAGTTTCGTCGTAATTTAACGAATAACGCGACCGTACGACCAAACGAGCCGATATCCGAGATGTTTTTGAGCACATTTTGAGTCCTCTAAACTTTATTGACCTTGTAGAGCCTTGAAAATGGCTAAACGGGGGTCAAAAGGGCCTGAAATGAGCTTAAACCAAGTGCAGGGACCTGAACTGTAATTATATGAAACTTTTGCTGATCTGGGAAGGCCAGGCGGGCCGCGTAAGGTCCCCCCTATCCTTACGCGGGCCGTGTGAAGACACCAGCGACCAGAAAATGAATTTCAGCAAACTGTTTGATGTTTAGGGGCTGTTTATGCAAATTTCTTGGTGTGTTAACCAAGTTAACACCTCTCCAAGGTTTCTAACCTGCATCAAACACTTGTATGGTTGAGATTTCATGCTTGTTGGCCACACAAACATGTGTCTTGATCTCATGATCTTGCTACTAGTATAAATAGCTAAGCCATTTCATTGTTTCAATTGCTCATTCCTCTCATTTCTCTCCTCTCATCTGATTTGGAGCTTCCACAAGTTGTTTGGAACTTCCTCTTTGGTTTTCTTATATTCTTTCTTCAAGCTTTGGACCCTTGTATGTATTCTTTCATGCTTATTCTTTATGTTAGTGCAGAAAGTCAAACAGTTTGGCCAACAGTTTGACTTTCGGTTTTGACCATCAATTGGTCAAGTCAAAGTTCAATTGAACTTTGTAACGTGATTGTAATCACGATGGTTATAATCCTTAGCGATTATACCTACTGATTACCACGTTAACTAGGCGTAGTGATGAGTCAAAGTTTCGGTCAAAATGCGTTTTAGAACGCATTTTGCAACGGAACTACTTTTAGGTATCAAAACACTTTGTTTTGATACCAAATCAGTTTTCTAAGTAGGTTAAACATGTTTTGACATGTTTAACTCGTCACTACTAGTTTAGTGCTTGTTTAGGGTCGTAAGTTAAGCGGTCTAAACAACCGCTTAGACTTTCGAACCTGTGACACCTGGATCACTGCGACCATCAAACAAAAACCAAATCAATGAAGTTTGTGTTTCATACTTGGGATTTGTATAAATATGTGTATCATTTGCACATGTCAATTCTTGTTCGATTTCGGGCTGTAAATCGCTTTCTGGAAGGTTATACTCGCACTGATGCGTTAATATAACCAGTTTAATGCAACAAACACTCCGGAATAGTGACATGTGCTTAACATACCTTAAATAACCTCTACATAACTTAGAAATAAGTTTTGAAGGCTTTGGTATGGCAAAATCAAGTTTAATCGCTTATAGGGACTAAATTCGACAAACTGCGAAAGTATGACGATTCATACTGGAACAGACATTCCGAAACATGACCATAAGTTAAACATACCAAAAATATCCTTTTCATAGCTTAGAAATAGGCTTTGAGGGGTTCGGTGTGCTAAAATAAACTTTTGGGTCATTTAGGGACTAAAAGCGTCAAAAAGTGCACAAGTTTGCATTTTCACGCATAACTTACATTCTGAATACATCCGGACATCCAAAAATTTATGTAAGCACTAAAATATTTTATTTTAGTGTTTGGCATGAGAAAAATCCATTCGTCGCGAAATTTGGATCGTTTTTCGCGCTTATGCGCATTCCGTCGTAATTAAGCGAACATCGCGATCATGCGACCAAACGAACCAACATATGGCATATTTTTGAGCATGTTTCATGTCCACAATGTTTAGGCATCATTTTAGGGCCTTAAATATGGCTTAACGGGCCTTAAACATGTCGGAAATAGCCTTAAACAACAACAGGGACTGAAACTGTCATTTCTGCATAGTTGTCTGCTGATCAGAACACCCAGGCGGGCCGCGTAAGGTTTGTACATGTGTTACGCGGGCCACGAGGCCCTCCCAGATATGCAAAACTAGATTAACAGCCTGTTAACAGTTGTTAAACACTCAAAACCCACTTGCAAATGGTATTTCTGAAACTATGGGCCATTACTAGGGGCTCCAATGGTTTTGTAAAACCATGGGCACGAGGTGTACGGCTGTGATTGAATCTCGGTTTATGAGGAATGATCCTAACGGTCCTAAGAAATCTATAAATACCCCTCACTTGCAAAACCCACACCTTTGAATTTGAATTTGTTCTCTAAGTTGATGTGTTTATCACTTCATACCTGAGAATATTTGGATCAAAACTTCCGTTCTTGGACCCGTTGTAAGTCCTCCTTCGTTCTTTTAGCATTTTCTGCGTTGACCAGTTTATGGTCAACATGAAGTTCGGTTGAACTTCGCAACGTGAGCGTAATCACGATGGTTATAGTCCATTGTGACTATACCTACTGATTACCACGTTATCAAGGCTCAGTGACGAGTCGTAGTTTCGGCCAAAATACGTATTCTTGCGTATTTTGTAACCAAACTACTTTTAGGTTTCAAAACCGTTTGTTTTGATACCAAACTTGTTTTCTAACTTAGTTAAGCATGTTTTAACATGCTTAGCTCGTCACTTTTAGTTTAGTGCTTATATAGGGTCGTAAGGTAAGCGATCTAAACAATCGCTTATACTTTTGAACCTGACCCATTTGGTCGATCATTAGGATCTGACCAAACACATTAGGTGACCATAGTTGTATAGGGAATAACCTTCCGAGGTTATACCTTATGGTCACGACGTTTAGTTAGTTGTATGATAGGTAGTTTATATGCCTTAGGTAAATTACCAAAGTGCCCTTTTTACGCCAAAATTCATATTAAGCATATGTAACATAACTTTTGGTATCTAAACTGAATTGGCAACAATATTAGACATGTTAAGGCATATTTTTCTTATCATAGGGCTAGTTAGGCGTTCTGAACGCGTTTTACGCGAACGACGCGTTAAAGTAGCATAAGCTACCTAAACAGGTCGTAATGGGTCGTAAGCACTTGGGTTAGGTTTCATTTTAGTATGTAGGCTTTGTTAAACCATATCATATGGGTTCCAATACTCATCTGGTTTACGAAACCTCATTCTATCCGTTCTCCCTATTTTGGTCCGGTTATTAACGTAGTTACCTATATTAGGTGCCGTTTGATCCCGTGATCTTCTAGCTTTGCTTGGTGGTTATCCTAGGACTATTGAGCAATCTCAAGTGAGTACATAGACCCCTCTTTTACTGTTTTCAAACTGTTTTGGGGTGAAACACATGTGCCTACTTGTTACTTTCGTGCTTTTCCATGTTTTCATATCATATGCTAGCTATGTCCATTAGTACACATATAGTACATGATTTCATGCATTTCACACTATGTATGTCCATTTAGTACATACCTAGTGCATTGTTTTACATTACATTACATTTTGTTGCATATGCTCATCCAGCATATGGACACACTGTTTTACATTACATTTTGTAGCATATGCTCATCCACCATATGGACACACTGTTTTACATTACATTTTTGTTGCATATGCTCATCCAGCATATGGACACATTGTTCTACATTTTGAACCATTTGTAACCGTTTGATTTATATGAACCATTTGTAACCGTTTGATTTATGTGAACCATTTGTAACCTTTTGATTGTGTGAACCGTTTGTAACCATTGATTATATGAATCGTTTGATTCATTATTCTACAAAGCATAACTTTTGATTTATTCAAATACTTTGTTTTGTACTTTTTTTTACTTATGGTTCAAGTAGTCTCATTCTACTTACCATACATAACATTGTTTACGCATTACATGAATTACATTTGACAATAGCTATTTGACCATACATAAACATTTCTACAATTGTTAAACATTACATCTTGGTGGTTGTTTGGGTAAGTGATTTAAGTAACGAGGCGACGTGTAATACGATATAAACATGGTGGATACACCCCTGGTACTTCCTATATATAAGTGCTTTCATGGTATTACATATCGTAGCGTTATTTAAACAATTTCAGTCTAGACATATTGCATCTACAACACATTTTCACATAAACATCGTTTTACAAATAACTTAACTTATACAGACTCATTTTACTTGGTTATTCACTTAACCATACATTGTTCTTTCATAGATATATATCATTTGGTTTATTTATCACTTTTCAAATGATTTATGAAAGAAAACACTCAACAAGACTCATGACTACTTTTTATTAAACAGTTTCTATAAACCCAAGTCATGAATCCTATTTTCACAAAACCTATGTATCTCACAGGCATTTTTATGCTGACGTACCTATTTTCACATGTGTTTTCAAGAGCTGTTGCATAGGATGTTCGAGACACACTTAGGCGGACCTGTGCCTTAGTGACTTAAAACGAAGCAAGAACTAGTTAAATTATGTTATGTACTCTTTGTTTCTTGTTTTAAGACAATGTAACCCTCTTGTTTGATAAATAAAACATAACTTTAATTTCCATGGTTGTGAAACAATTAATTCTGTTACAACACTCCCCGACGTTTCCACCACGTTTTGTTGTTTTACGTGGTCAGGGTGTGACAGGAAAGTTGGTATCAGAGCCAATGGTTATAGGGAATTAGGTTATTAGTAATGCTTTGACCTAGACTATAACCTTCCTAGGACCCTAACGCGAGTTTACTTGCGTTTAGTCATAAAACAATACCGTTGCCTATCTTTAGGCAGCAACCACAACGAGAACATCAATTCCGAATCCGCTTTGAAAATTAATCATCTGTTTTAGGATGATTAATTACTAGGGTTTGAACCCTCTATTGTAAGATTTTGAACCCTCTGTTACAAGGTTTTGAACCCCTTTGAGTTTTCAAAATCTCGTCAAAAGTTTTGGGTCCTAAATAGTGTGAACACGTGCAAACTGGAAGAGTGGATGCCTGTACCCTGGGTTTTTTGTCTAAGGCTAGAGTGTTCGTACAAATCCACATAATCGGACCAGTCACTCTTACCTGGGAACTCTTGGGGTGAGTGTCCACTTATAGGCGAGCATGTCTTCGCGATACATTATGAGGACCTACTTGCTTTGATTCAGCCTTTGTGTGTCGTTTGTTTGCTTCGTGGTTCAAACAAATGACCATCACCCATGATTTTGGTCGGTAGTTATAACATCCTATTCTTACCCAATGCCATTTCATTTGTTTTCTCTCTTATTTTTTCCCCTTTTTAGAATGCCTCCTTGGCGCGACAATCAGATAGCGAATGCCAAACTGGCAGAAATCATCGCGCTGTAAATGGCTGCTGCTTTCCCAAATCTTATTGCTCAACTGAACCAAGCCAACAACAACAATAATGCTCCATGCAATTTCAAGAGTTTCAATTCGGCTAAGCCACTCAAGTTTAGCGGTTCTGAAGGAGCAACTGGGCTCCTACAATGGTTCGAGAGCACTGAGAGTACATTTCGTCACATTCAGTGTCTTGATAATCGCAAGGTCGAGTTTGCTTCCAGTGTATTTCAGAAGAGGGCTCTTACATGATGGAACGGGGTGATGAGAGACCGTGGTGCTGAGGTTACTTTAGCACAGACTTGGGCCGAGCTTAGGGCCCTTATGATGAAGGAGTTATGTCCTCGTCATGAACTGAGGGCTTTAGAAAGGGAATTTGATGATTTGAAGCAAGATAGTGGTGAGCATCGGGCTTACACTGATAGGTATGAGGAGTTGAGTCTGTTATGCCCAAACATGGTTACGCCTTTGGATAAGGAAATCGAAAAATACATTGATGGCCTCCCTGACACAGTACAAGACATTGTGACTGGTAGCAACCCTACTACAGTTAGAAAGGCCATTGAGCTATCTGCAACCTTGACTGAATCTCAGATCAGGAAAGGTAAACTTTTTCGGAAGGGTGACAAGAAATCGATCGAGGAATCAAAACCAAAGGATGAACAGACTGAGTCCTCCAAGAAGTTAAAGAAGCGAAAGGCTTCCCAGAACTTCGCCGTAGTTGCTCACAATGATCAAGCCATCCCCAACCAACCAGCTCAACCCCCTGCTAGAAAGCCATACAACGGAACTGCACCCTTGTGCAATCAATGTAACCTTCATCATCATGCTGGTGTGAAGTGCCGCAAATGCCAAATTTGTGAACTTATAGGTCATACAGCAAGGGTTTGCCCAACCGCAGCAGCACCAAATCAAGCTGGCAACAATCCTGCTCAAGCTCATTTTCCACCGGGGTCTTGCAACAACTGTGGCGAGATGGGCCATTTTCGTAGGAATTGCCCATGGCTTGCTAATGCCAATCCAGCGCAAGGATGAGTATCTGACTGACAGAAGACAACGCTGTTTAGAAAATAATCAAGCCTCATGTATTATTTTCTTTTGTTGTCACGATCTATGAAACAGTTGTTGTTGTTGTTGTTTATAAATAAATCCTTTATTTACATTGCAATATACAATTGTGGTTGCATGAATAAACGACATATCCCCTGCGATACCGACAATCAAGGAACCGCATTCCTCCCATCTTTTGATTTCTTGCGATTTCCACGAAGAACCTAAGTACACATTTCTTCCAAAGAAACAAAGTACAAGGCGCAAGTTGCAACACTGGACGAATACCCAATATACCACTATAAATCCTTAATAGGGTACCTAAGGGTATTTCCGTAAGTCTTTAATTATTGTGTACCTTAATTCGAATATTATGATTCCTGGTAATCATAAATCGAATTTTTGGAAGATCACCCTATTTTCAGATAGATTCTTGAGGACGTTGAAGTCCATCGACTGGGTTCCTGGTGTACCTTGAATACCCATGTTCAAATCAACATCAAGTTAATAACAATTAATAACAAGATGATAACAAATTTATATCCAAGAAAACAATTATGTGCTTGTGTGTTGATGTGTTGACCTAATCATAAGTTGTCTCGACCTTGTTCAAATTCTATCCCCTTCACATTATAAAACAAACTGTGATTACTATGCAAGAAATTACATAATTATGGATGCATACATAATTATGGAATTTAGTGAACAGAAATCACAGCAAGTTCTATCATGTGTCTAGAGTTAACCTTATTCATTCCCATTTTTGATGAAGCATCCGTTGAGGAAAAATGAACTAGCTATTCATTTTTCACTTTTGAAAGAATAACCGTTGAGGAAAATGAATATCCGTTTGTTTAATCCTTCATTTCCAATTATGAAGAATACCCGTTGAGGAAAATGACTCCGTTTGTTCATTTTTGTTCTGAAGAGTATCCGTCGAGGGAAATGAATATCCGTTTGTTTAATCCTTCATTTCCAATTCTGAAGAATACCCGTTGAGGAAAATGACTCCGTTTGTTCATTTTCGTTCTGAAGAGTATCCGTCGAGGGAAATGAATATCCGTTTGTTTAATCCTTCATTTCCAATTCTGAAAAATACCCGTTGAGGAAAATGACTCCGTTTGTTCATTTTCGTTCTGAAGAGTATCCGTCGAGGGAAATGAATATCCGTTTGTTTAATCCTTCATTTCCAATTCTGAAGAATACCCGTTGAAGAAAATGACTCCGTTTGTTCATTTTCGTTCTGAAGAATATCCGTCGAGGGAAATGAATATCCGTTTGTTAAATCCTTCATTTTCCCATTTCTGACGAAGAACCCGTTGCTGAAAATGAATCATCCATTCATTTTCGCTTCTGAAGAATATCCGTTGAGGGAAATGAATATCCGTTTGTTAAATCCTTCATTTTCCATTTCCGAAGAACCCGTTGAGGAAAATGACTCCGTTCGTTCATTTTCACTTCTGAAGAATATCCGTTGAGGAAAATGACAGGATTATGCCTTGCATATCTTTGATGATCATTTAACACAAAGTCACAGACAGACTCCTACGAATAAATTTCGGGACGAAATTTCCTAAAGTAGGGGAGACTGTGACACCTGGGTCACTGCGACCATCAAAAAAAAAACCAAATCAATGAAGTTTGTGTTTCATACTTGGGATTTGTATAAATATGTGTATCATTTGCACATGTCAATTCTTGTTCGATTTCGGGCTCTAAATCGCTTTCTGGAAGGTTATACGCGCACTGATGCGTAAATATAACCAGTTTAATGCAACAAACACTCCGGAATAGTGACATATGCTTAACATACCTTAAATAACCTCTACATAACTTAGAAATAAGTTTTGAAGGCTTTGGTATGGCAAAATCAAGTTTAATCGCTTACAGGGACTAAATTCGACAAACTGCGAAAGTATGACGATTCGTACTGGAACAGATATTCCGGAACATGACCATAAGTTAAACATACCACAAATATCCTTTGCATAGCTTAGAAATAGGCTTTGAGGGGTTCGGTGTGCTAAAATAAACTTTTGGGTCATTCAGGGACTAAAAGCATCAAAAAGTGCACAAGTTTGCATTTTCGCGCATAACTTACATTCTGAATACATCCGGACATCCAAAAATTTATGTAAGCACTAAAATATTTTATTTTAGTGTTTGGCATGAGAAAAATCCATTCGTCGCGAAATTTGGATCGTTTTTCGCGCTTATGCGCATTCCGTCGTAATTAAGCGAACATCGCGATCATGCGACCAAACGAACCAACATCCGTCATATTTTTGAGCATGTTTCATGTCCACAATGTTTAGGCATCATTTTAGGGCCTTAAATATGGCTTAACGGGCCTTAAACATGTTGGAAATAGCCTTAAACACCAACAGGGACTGAAACTGTCATTTCTGCATAGTTGTCTGCTGATCAGAACACCCAGGCGGGCCGCGTAAGGTTTGTACATGTGTTACACGGGCCGTGAGGCCCTCCCAGATATGCAAAACCAGATTAACAGTCTGTTAACAGCTGTTAAACACTCAAAACCCACTTGCAAATGGTATTTCTGAAACTATGGGCCATTACTAGGGGCTCCAATGGTTTTGTAAAACCATGGGCACGAGGTGTACGACTGTGATTGAATCTCGGTTTACGAGGAACGATCCTAACGGTCCTAAGAAATCTATAAATACCCCTCACCCCTCATTTGCAAAACCCACACCTTTGAATCTGAATTTGTTCTCTAAGTTGATGTGTTTATCACTTCATACCTGAGAATATTCGGATCAAAACTTCCGTTCTTGGACCCGTTGTAAGTCCTCCTTCGTTCTTTTAGCATTTTCTGCGTTGACCAGTTTATGGTCAACACGAAGTTCGGTTGAACTTCGCAACGTGAGCGTAATCACGATGGTTATAGTCCCTTGTGACTATACCTACTGATTACCACGTTATCTAGGCTCAGTGACGAGTCGTAGTTTCGGCCAAAATACGTATTCTTGCGTATTTTGTAACCAAACTACTTTTAGGTATCAAAACCGTTTTTTTTTATACCAAACTTGTTTTCTAACTTAGTTAAGCATGTTTTAACATGCTTAGCTCGTCACTTTTAGTTTAGTGCTTATATAGGGTCGTAAGGTAAGCGATCTAAACAATCGCTTATACTTTCGAACCCGTCCCGTTTGGTCGATCATTAGGATTCGACCAAACACATTAGGTGACCATAGTTGTATAGGGAATAACCTTCTGAGGTTATACCTTATGGTCACGACGTTTAGTTAGTTGTATGATAGGTAGTTTATATGCCTTAGGTAAATTACCAAAGTGCCCTTTTTACGCCAAAATTCATATTAAGCATATGTAACATAACTTTTGGTATCTAAACTGACTTGGCAACAATATTAGACATGTTAAGGCATATTTTTCTTATCATAGGGCTAGTTAGGCGTTCTGAACGCGTTTTACGCGAACGACGCGTTAAAGTAGCATAAGCTACCTAAACGGGTCGTAATGGGTCGTAAGCACTTAGGTTAGGTTTCATTTTAGTATGTAGGCTTTGTTAAACCATATCATATGGGTTCCAACACTCATCTAGTTTACGAAACCTCATTCTATCCATTCTCCCTATTTAGGTCCGGTTATTAACGTAGTTACCTATATTAGGTGCCGTTTGATCCCGTGATCTTCTAGCTTTGCTTGGTGGTTATCCTAGGACTATTGAGCAATCTCAAGTGAGTACATAGACCCCTCTTTTACTGTTTTCAAACTGTTTTGGGGTGAAACACATGTGCCTACTTGTTACTTTCGTGCTTTTCCATGTTTTCATATCATATGCTAGCTATGTCCATTAGTACACATATAGTACATGATTTCATGCATTTCACGCTATGTATGTCCATTTAGTACATACCTAGTGCATTGTTTTACATTACATTTTGTTGCATATGCTCATCCAGCATATGGACACACTGTTTTACATTACATTTTGTAGCATATGCTCATCCAGCATATGGACACATTGTTTTACATTACATTTTTGTTGCATATGCTCATCCAGCATATGGACACATTGTTCTACATTTTGAACCATTTGTAACCATTTGATTTATATGAACCATTTGTAACCGTTTGATTTATGTGAACCATTTGTAACCTTTTGATTGTGTGAACCGTTTGTAACCATTGATTATATGAACCGTTTGATACATTATTCTACAAAGCATAACTTTTGATTTATTCAAATACTTTGTTTTGTAATTTTTTTACTTATGGTTCAAGTAGTCTCATTCTACTTACCATACATAACATTGTTTACACATTACATGAATTACATTTGACAATAGACATTTGACCATATATAAACATTTCTACAATTGTTAAACATTACATCTTGGTGGTTGTTTGGGTAAGTGATTTAAGTAACGAGGCGACGTGTAATACGATAAAAACATGGTGGATACGCCGCTGGTACTTCCTATATATAAGTGCTTTTATGGTATTAGATATCGTAGCGTTATTTAAACCATTTCAGTTTAGACATATTGCATCTACAACACATTTTCACATAAACATCGTTTTCCAAATAACTTAACTTATACAGACTCATTTTACTTGGTTATTCACTTAACCATACATTGTTCTTTTATACATATATATCATTTGTTTTATTTATCACTTTTCAAATGATTTATGAAAGGAAACACTCAACAAGACTCATGACTACTTTTTATTAAACAGTTTCTTTAAACCCAAGTCATGAATCCTATTTTCACAAAACCTATGTATCTCACAGGCATTTTTATGCTGACGTACCTATTTTCACATGTGTTTTCAGGAGCTGTTACATAGGATGTTCGAGACACACTTAGGCGGACCTGTGCCTTAGTGACTTAAAACGAAGCAAGAGCTAGTTAAATTATGTTATGTCCCCTTTGTTTCTTGTTTTAAGACAATGTAACCCTCTTGTTTGATAAATAAAACGTAACTTTAATTTTCATGGTTGTGAAACAATTAATTCTGTTACAACACTCCCCGACGTTTCTGCCACGTTTTGTTGTTTTACGTGGTCGGGGTGTGACAGAACCCGACCCGTTTGGTCGATCATTAGGATCCGACCAAGTTTGCTTTGTGATCATAGTTGCATAGGGAATAACCCCTAAGGTTATACCTTATGATCACATAGGATTGGTTAGCTATTCGTTAATTGGTTTACATGCCCATAGGAAATGACCAAAATGCCCTTTTGTAGCATAAATCAATAATGTGCATATGTGAACATATTTTTGACATCTAATCTGAATTAGTAACATGATAGGGTATAATTGGGCATGTAAGACTTGACATAGCTCATAGATAACCATCCGAACATAGTTTTGCGCAACCGACGCATTATAGTAGCTTATGCTACCATAATGGGTCGAAACGGGTCAAGAGCACTTAGGTAGACTTCCAAATCAGAATGTTAGCTCTATTAAATCATACCATGTGAGTTCAATTACTCATTTGATTTATAGAACATCATTCTATCCTATCTCCCGGCTTAGGAGCCGTTTAGTAACATAGTTACCTATATTAGGTGCCGTTTGATTCCGTACTCCCTCTAGCTTTGCTTGGTTGTTGTTCAAGACTTCTAAGCACCCTCAAGTGAGTACATGGTCCCCTCTTTTACTGTTTTCAATGTTTTGGGGTGAAGCATGTGTACCTATTTGTTATGTTTATGATTTCAAAGTATAATTGATTATACATTTTAGTACTTATCTTTTGACAAACTAAATGATTATTTATGGTTTAAACACCGATTTTTCAAAGTTTATAAAATTAATTGTTGAATTGTTATTTATGTTCACAAGACCGATTGGTAGTATGATATAGCGCTATAGGATTTGACACCCCATTCCTGTTGTTTATGGAATGTCAGAAACCGATATTTTATCCAAATAGGAATTGCCTTCGTGGTATTTCTATAGTCTCAAAGGTGTATTTTGATGCACTAGGTCTAACTGAATTCTTAAATCACACTTTTTTTGTATATTTTATTATACTCCCAAAAAGTATAGTTTGATATACTCTCATGTGTGATATTGTACAAAACAACATATATTTTATAAATTACTAAAACATATTTTGATATGTTAGTCATAAAACCAAAGCATAGTTTAAATATGTTATTTATAAAACCAAAGTATACTTTTGATATACTACCAAAAACGATTATTTTGACTACTAAAGTATATTTAATATACTATCTGTTTAACGATTATGGAACCAAAATATATTTTGATATATTACTTATTCGACTTTCTTAAAACCAAAGTATATTTTTATATATACTACAAACCTTTTTATCAAAACATTATTTTACAAACTCATTTTACTTAATTATTTATTTATGCATCTTTCTTTTACATCATCTATTTTCTTATCACTTGTTTATAAAAGAAAACATTTCTAAGGATTCATGACTATTTTAAAAACATTCTTTTAAACTTACAAGTCATGAATCATGCATTAATAAAACCTATGTATCTCACAGGCATTTTTATGCTGACGTACCTATTTTTACACATGTTTCAGGTTCTGCTATGTGGTGATTGTTGACGCATGATACACATAGGATGGACTCGTGCCTTAGCGACTTAAAAACTTGAAAGATAATAATTTTATTTGTTTGATTTGTAGTAAACAGTGAGTTTAATAATTCAATAAAATGAAATTATTTAATCCATGCTTGTGAAACAATGATTCTGTTACAACACTCCCCGACGTTTCCGCCACGTTTTGTTGTTTTACGTGGTCGGGGTGTGACAAATTTGGACTGCATTGATTCAAAAGTTCAAGGGAAGCGCTGATATGATAAAGAACAAAAAGGCCTTATTAAAGAAATCATTTGATATGTTTGTAGCTTTCGAAGGAGAATCAACAAAAACAACAATTGATAGATATTGTTATCTTGTTTTAGAAATGGGAAGATTGGAAATAAAGAAAGACGACGATGAGTGGGTTGATAAGTTAGCTGATGCGCTACCACAGCATAAATGGGGAACGTATTTGTTGATATTAAAACACATGAGAAAGTCTGAAAATATGAATTTGGCAAAGTTCATTCAGAAAATTGAAGAACATGAGTTGGACATTCAGAAAACGGCTATCATGTCTAATCCAAATGCACAACAAGATGTCATTTTGTATTACAGAGGAAATAAATTTGAAACCGCTCCAAGTCCAAAGATCAAGACTGCTTTTAGTGCCGATGGTTCTTCTGGTTCAAATGTTAGCACTACAACTCAGAGTGGAGGTTATTCATCATCATTTTCAAGTTTTGATCCAAATTGTGCAACACCAAGTCCTCAACGACAAAATTCAATGAATCTGCAATGTAATGTTACATTGAATATTCAAAATGGTCAAAATCTTTCTCCAGAAATGGCTAAGCAACACATGGCATCACTGGTTACTATGTTAGAGTCGTATGAAAGTTTAGTTGCTGGTAGAATTGGAAATCTGATGCTCACAAAAGAGGATTATGATCAGATTGATGCTGTTGAACTTGAGTTGATGGATATAAAGTGGTGTTTAGCTAGTGCTGTAAGAAGAGCAGAAAAATTCCAGCAAATCACCGGTAGAGATGATTTTCGTGAAATGGGAGCTTCTCCAATAGGTTTTGACAAATCAAAAGTCATGTGTTTTCGTTGCAAAGAAAAAGGACATTTTAAACGAGAATGAAAAAATAAAGAAGCAACTGAAAGACAAAGCTCATCTGGAAACAACAATTATTATCAAAACTCAATCTTTCATCAACTAGATCAACAACAACCGTCATCATCTCGTACCATTGAAGTTGAGAAGAAGAAAGCATATCTTGTTAATCAAGATGATGAAAAAGTAGCAGAAGGTTTTAGCTAGGACAAATACGTGCCAGATAAAGAATTTTTAAAAAAATCAGCTCTTATTGCTCAAATCTTGGAAGCAGAATCAGTCAAATTTCAGTCAAAAAGAATACCAATTTTTCCAGAATTTGGAAGTGATGTAGATACAGATGATGAAGAAGAGTATATTAATAAAGCTAGAAAAGGTTTGGATCCTGATAGTTTTAATTTTTTCTTTGCAGATAAGGTTGAGATTCTGAATAAAAAGAAGGCTGCCAGATTGAAGAGAGAGTTGGAAGCAAATAGGATTGCTGAAGAAAAGATAAATCTGGAAGCTGAGAAAGTAGAAGTTTTAAATAACTTCATGTTATGTTTTAAGGGTTTGGTATTAGCATTATATATTTATATAAGGAAAACTTTTATAAAAGACTTTATATATATATTAAGTATGGGTCTTACAAGTTGGTAATAAGAGCTTAAGGTTAAATGTTATATGTGTTCGGTTCGAGGCTTGATCAGGACATCCGGTAAGAATTAACTGTGACACCTGTACCTCCACGGCCATCAAACAAGTACCAAATCAATGAAATATTGTATTTCATATTTGGTATTTGTATAAATATGTGTATCATTTGCACATATCAATTCTTGTTTGTTTTCGAGCTCTAAATCGCTTTCTAGGAAGTTATACGCGAACTGATGCGTAAATCTAACCAGTTTAACGCAACAAACACTCCGGAACAGTGACATGGGCTTAACATACCTTAAATAACCTTTACATAACTTACAAATAAGTTTTGGAAGGTTTGGTGTGTCGAAATCAAGTTTACTCGCTTACAGGGACTAATTTCGACAAACTGCGAAAGTATGCCGATTCGTACTGTAACGAACATTCCGGAACTTGATCATAAGTTAAATATGCCCTAAATATCCTTTACATAGCTTAGAAATAGGCTTTTAGGTGTTTGGTGCGCAAAAATAAACTTTTTGATCAATAGGGACTAAAAGCGTCAAAAAGTGCATAAGTTTGCATTTTCGCGCATATCTTACGTTCTGAATATATCCGGGCATCCAAAAATTTATGTAATCATTAAAATATTTTATTTTAGTGATTGGCATGATAAAATTCCATTCGTCGCGTAGTTTTGGATCATTTTTCGTGTCCGTTCGTGTTTCGTCGTAATTAACCGAACAACGCAACCGTACGACCAAACGAACCGACATCCGAGATGTTTTTGAGCATATTTCATGTTCCCTATACTTTAACTTCATTTTAGAGCCTTGAAATGGGGTTAACGGGGTTTAAACGCATCGAAAATGGCTCAAAAGTGTTAAAGGGACCAAACCTGTCAATTATTGAAACTTTCTGGGAGCTGGTACATGGTGGCGCTGCACCACCACCATATGGCTTTGCCGTGGCGTGACGCCACGGCCTCATCTGGGTAGAAACTTCATTTTGACAACCAGGTTGAACTTGGGGGTCTTTTGTGTAACTTTTCTCAATACCGTGTGATGGTTTTGGGCACCCCTAGTATTCCAAAACCATGTGCCTTATGTGTAAGGTCCAGATCGAAGCTTAATTATAGAGGAACGATCCTAACGGTTGACCAAAATCTATATAAACCCACTTGTTTTTCACTTCTTCTTCTTCACACATTTGATTCAAATTCAACTCTAAGTTGAAGCTCTCATCTATGAAAGCTTCATACCTGAGTTGTTCTTGATCAAATCTTCAAGTCTTGGACCTTTTGTAAGTTTTCCTTCATGCTTGTTCTTGTATTTCAAGCATGAAAGTCAAACAATGTTTGACTTTCTGCTTTGACCTCGTTTTGGTCAACACGAAGTTCGTTCGAACTTTGCAATGTGAGCGTAATCACGATGGTCATAGTCCCTTGTGACTATACCTACTGATTACCACGTTGATTAGGCGTATTGACGGGTCATAGTTTCGGCCAAAATACGCGTTTATGCGTATTTTGCAACCAAACTATTAATGGGTATCAAAACCCTTTGTTTTGATGTCAAACTTGTTTTCTAACTTCATTAAACACGTTTTAACATGTTTAACTCGTCACTTTAGGTTTAGTGCTTATATAGGGTCGTAAGATAAGCGGTCTAAACAACCGCTTAGACTTTCGAACCCGACCCGTTTGGTCGATCATTAGGATCCGACCAAACATGTTTTGTGACCATAGTTGTATAAGGAATAACCTTCCGAGGTTATACCACCTTATGGTCACTTCGTTTAGTTAGTTGTATGATAGGTAATTTATATGCCTTAGGAAAATGACCAAAATGCCCTTTTTACGCATAAATTCATTTTAAGCATATGTAACCCAGTGTTGTAAAAATCGGAATTAATCAGCGCCTAGGCGGTGCCTAGGCGCTAGTCGGGCGCTGACTGATTAATTTTGAGCTTATCGGACCATTAGTCGGTAGTCGGTCCAAGTAGGTCCTAGTCGGTGCAAGGCGGCCCAAGTCGGCCCAAGTCGGCCAAATCGTTTCTAGTCGGCCCACTCTTTTTTAGTTTAAATGTGGCCCAAAGAAATGTTTTTAACCATTAAATGCATGGCCCTAGTTGTTTAGTTCCAACCTGGCCCAAAAAAAACATGTTTTTAACCCATTAAAAAATATTCCATGAGGCCATGACTGATATGTGTTGGTGCATACGTCTGTCAACTTCGTCTTGTATCGAGTCTTGTAGTAGAAGTGTTAGATCAGGGCACGTAGTACGAGAAATATAGGTTAGGTGTGATGGAAGTTGATTTCGCACGAAATAGCAAGTAGCTATTTCGTAGGAAATAAGCAATAGCTATTTTGCACGAAATAGCATTTGCCTATTCTGTGCGAAATACCAACCCCTATAAATACCTGATGTGTGATCTCATTTGTAATGTTCATGATTCTGGTACCGAAGTGCTGCCGACGTGTCTACTGATCTGTAAACGTGTTAAATCAATAATACAAGACAATTAAGTGTGATTCAAGCTGTTATAAAGTCTAATCAATGAATTCCGCCTCTGATTAGACCGAGAACTCTTCTGATAGACTCGTTTGGGTCATAGAACGATCCTACAAGTGATATCAGAGCTCAGGAGGAAGAGTTCTTACCAATTCAGCTCAAAATTCTGACTTCTACACCTTCTTTTCAAAATTAAACAAGTTTTTATGGTTAAAATGGATTGAATTTTACAGATTATAAACGAAACAATGTTTTAACGAATCCTTGAAATATTTGAACTTAAAATCGATCTAGAACTTGGTAATTTTGGTCATTTCGCTTGAAAATGTTCTCGGGTTGATGACGTCAGCAGTATTTCGCACGAAATAGGCAATTGATTTCGCTTGAAATTGCTATTTCGTTTGAAAAGTACACTTGATTTCATACGAAATCACTTCAGATTTGCTATTTCGCACGAAATCAGGGTATTTCGTTTGAGTTGGTGTTATTTCGTTTGAAATTGTTGTTGATTTCGCACGAAATCAGATTTCGTTTGAGATATTTCATACGAAATTAGTATTTCATGTGAAGAGGCTATTTTCGTTTGAATTCAAGTTAATTTCGTACGAAATCATATTTCGTTTGGTGATTTCGCACGAAAACATATTTCGTGTGAAAATTTCTGATTTCGTGTGTGTTGTTATTTTGTTTGAAGGTCTTTTGCAGATTACTGAATCATGGAAGAGGAATTCTACAATGCGTTTGCTACACCAGTTGCTCCTGTTACAGCTGCTGAAACTCTTTACAGTGAGAATGAGACTGGAACTTATCAAAAGCCACCAAAACTTATGTACATTGAAGATTTTAGAGGATGGGAAAATCGTTTTGAAAGCTGGGTGCAAGCTTATAAGTTTGACGCATGGTGTTCATTAGAAAAAGATTACGAGAAACCGAAAAATGAACGTGGGATTGAAAGAACTTTCAGTGACTATTCAGAGATTGAAAAATTGAAATATACAAGTGAAAAAATGATGATCAGTATTCTTCAACAAGCAGTTAAAGAAGATATCTTTGTTTTACTTCAACATGAGGGTACTGCAAGATCAATTTAGACTACATTGATTCAAAAGTTCAAGGGAAGCGCTGATATGATAAAGAACAAAAAGGCCTTATTAAAGAAATCATTTGATATGTTTGTAGCTTTCGAAGGAGAATCAACAAAAACAACAATTGATAGATATTGCCATCTTGTTTTAGAAATGGGAAGATTGGAAATAAAGAAAGACGACGATGAGTGGGTTGATAAGTTAGGTGATGCGCTACCATAGCATAAATGGGGAACGTATTTGTTGATATTAAAACACATGAGAAAGTCTGAAAATATGAATTTGGCAAAGTTCATTCAGAAAATTGAAGAACATGAGTTGGACATTCAGAAAACGGCTATCATGTCTAATCCAAATGCACAACAAGATGTCAGTTTTTATTACAGAGGAAATAAATTTGAAACCACTCCAAGTCCAAAGCTCAAGACTGCTTTTAGTGCCGATGGTTCTTCTGGTTCAAATGTTAGCACTACAACTCAGAGTGGAGGTTATTCATTATCATTTTCAAGTTTCGATCCAAATTGTGCAACACCAAGTCCTCAACGACAAAATTCAACGAATCTGCAATGTAATGTTACATTGAATATTCAAAATGGTCAAAATCTTTCTCCAGAAATGGCTAAGCAACACATGGCATCACTGGTTACTATGTTAGAGTCGTATGAAAGTTTAGTTGCTGGTAGAATTGGAAATCCGATGCTCACAAAAGAGGATTATGATCAAATTGATGCTATTGAACTTGAGTTGATGGATATAAAGTGGTGTTTAGCTAGTGCTGTAAGAAGAGCAGAAAAATTCCAGCAAATCACCGGTAGAGATGATTTTCGTGAAATGGGAGCTTCTCCAATAGGTTTTGACAAATCAAAAGTCATGTGTTTTCGTTGCAAAGAAAAAGGACATTTTAAACGAGAATGCAAAAATAAAGAAGCAACTGAAAGACAAAGCTCATCTGGAAACAACAATTATTATCAAAACTCAATCTTTCATCAACTAGATCAACAACAACCGTCATCATCTCGTGCCATTGAAGTTGAGAAGAAGAAATCATATCTTGTTAATCAAGATGATGAAAAAGTAGCAGAAGGTTTTAGCTGGGACAAATACGTGCCAGATAAAGAATTTTTAAAAAAATCAGCTCTTATTGCTCAAATGTTGGAAGCAGAATCAGTCAAATTTCAGTAAAAAAGAATACCAATTTTTTTCAGAATTAGGAAGTGATGCAGATACAGATGATGAAGAAGAGTATATTAATAAAGCTAGAAAAGGTTTGGATCCTGATAGTTTTAATTTTTTCTTTGCAGATAAGGTTGAGATTCTGAATAAAAAGAAGGCTGCCAGATTGAAGAGAGAGTTGGAAGCAAATAGGATTGCTGAAGAAAAGATAAAACTGGAAGCTGAGAAAGCAGAAGTTGAAGAAAGTTCAACAGAGAAGATCGAAGTTGAAGGATGGGAAAAAGAGTTAGAATTCAATGAGGAACCGGATAGTGTTGAAAAGGTAGTTGAGAAAATTGTTGAAGTCGAAAAAATAATTGAAAAGGTTGTTGAAGTTGAAAAACTCATCGAAGTTGAGAAAATTGTCGAAGTTAAAAAGATCATTGAAGTAACTAAACCATGTCAGAAATGTTTAGAATCTTGCAAAAACTGTGATGAGAAAGATAAGAAGATCACTGAATTAGAAAAGATAAAAGAAAGTTTATTGTCTGATGTGAAGGAATCTTATGACGTGCTGAACAGAACAGTTGATGGTTTGAAAAAGATAAATTCAGAAGTTGATGCTTCTATGACAATGATGAGTTCAACTTTAATGACAAAGCAGAAAGTCATCAATGAGTATATTGAAAACTGTGCAAAGCTAAAGCAAGATTTAGAACTTGAAAAGTTTGAGAGTGAAAGAATCAAACGTTTGTTGTTGAGTTATACAACATGTGATTATTTGATTGATCGAGTTTATCCTACTGTTGCAGGTCTTGAAGCGTTTCAAGATAAAAAGACAGAAGATACGGATACTGGTAAGAAACAAAGTGTCAAGTATAACAAGTGTCCGCCCCCGATTTGGAATAGTTATTCTCCTAGAAAGCCAAATGAGGAACATTTAAATAAGGCTCTCAACATCAAGTTAAAGTCTGAAACCATTGATGAGTTACCAGATAACATTGATGTCACATTCACAGTGTCTGACACTTATCATGAGTCTGAGTTGTTAAAGAAAGTGGTCGATCAGGTGTTGGATATGGATGAAGAGTCAAAGTCGGAGTCTAAATCTGAAAGTTCGAGTTCATCAGAAAAGAGTCCGAGTTCACCGGTTAAACGGGTTTACAATAAAGAATTCCTGTTATCAAAATCTAATTTGAATGAAGGACCAATCAAAGTGGCATATACTTTGAATGATTCAGACAAATTATATTCTGATAAGGAATTTCCAATAAGAAGTGTCAAAAATGAAATGATCAAACAGGTTTTCAAATTAACAGAAATTAATATTTCTGAAATAAAAGATTTAAATCTTTCTGAAAAACCTAAAAAGTACACTTCAAGAGTTCAACAGAGATTGAATAAGAAAAAGGGTTACAGTTCTGGTTCAGGTTATCGAAAGAAACCAAACCATAACGGTAATTTCAAAAAGCAGGGTTTAGGTTTCATTTCTCCAGAAAATTATAAAAATGAGAAAGATTATAAATCAAAAACTAAATTTGTTTCAGGTACAAGTTCAGTGGAAGAAGAGAAGAAATCTTTCTGGAGACAGTCAAATCAAGAGTTTCTCGCTGAGAAGAAAAAGAATATGATGATGAGAAATGAGCAAAGAGTTGAGAGAAGAACGTGTTTTAAATGTCACAAGATTGGACACATTGCTTGGAATTGCCAACAGTCCAACAACACAAAACAGGGAGTTTCTTTTAATTCAAGATCGGAATATGTTAATGGAAAGAAACAACCAACTGAGAAATCTAAAGTGTTTGAAAATTCAACTTTTGAAACTGGTGATGTTTCAAAACATTTTTACAAAAGAAAAGTTGATTTGAACAAACAGAGATGGGTTGTAAAATCTGAAAATAGTTCTGACAATGAATCTGATTCCATAAAATCAGAGGAGTCATCTGTTGAGAAAAAGAATGAGAATTCTGTTCCAAAGTTGAACGATGAAAATTTTCCACCATTGCGGGCAGAAAATTTGAAATCAAAAGGTAGGTTTGAGATTTCAGGTCAATTCTTCCCTGGTAAAGAAGAATTTGATACTGAAAAGGTTTTCAATGGGAAAGTTAAACATATTTTTGGAAAAATGGTAGATGGGAAAGTGAAAAGTGCAAAAGATTTTTACATATCAAAAGGAGGTTGGGATAGAGTTGAATCAAAATCACCCAAGGCTGGTCAGGCTTGGGTGATTGAATTTTCTACTTAAAATTCTGACTTGCCGGAGTTCCTAAGTTGGTAATCGTGGAGCAGGAATCGGCATCATTCTTGAAAATGTTTGATTGGTAAACCTACAAGTGGTAGTTTTCTTGAAATTGTTATATTTAAATTTTACAAGTGGTTTTGGTTGATAAGTGAACCTACAAGTGGTTGAAGAAGGTTTTCACTTCTAAGTGGTTAATCAAGGTCATTAAGTTGAACTTGATTTAACTTTCATACAAAGTAATTGGAAAACAAAGTGATGATAACCCCAATTTTACAAAGTGATAAAATCAACAAAACTTATTTTCCGGAAAAACCATTTTTTGATTAAAACAAACTTAAGTGTTTTGAAATTATAATGGGAAAATAGTTTGTTGTCAGGGGGAGTTCTGATTGTTTATGCCAAGTGAATGGCGAGTTGAAGCGATTTGATATCAGTTGTCATGTTACTTGTATAGTTTGTTTTCAAATTTCTTTAAAATGTTTTTGAATTTTAGGGGGAGTAAGAAATTTCAGAAAATCCAAAAACATTTGAAAATTTGAAAAAGGCAAAAACATGATAAAATCAAAAATGAGTTTTGTTGAGAAAAGAGGAAATGATATTACATCAGTGGACTATCACAGCATGCTAAAGAATTGGAAAGTCAAATGTAATAAACGGTCTCACTGATGATGTGCCAGTAGGTTTTTGCACATTTAGTAGATTGTGACGAGATATAAACATAAATTTCAAACTTTCTTATATCGTGGGGAACATCTCTCGGATATATGGGTAACCCCCGAAATCTTGTTTGAAAGGTCCCTCTTTCTGAGATACTAAGTCTTTATACTCAGTGATATATGGGGTATTATCCCGGGACTTCTGATTTTGCGGAAGCAATGGCCTAGTCCCCGTATAATACTTTTCGCTTGCTTGAAATATAGCAACGTCCCTCAGCATAAAAAATGATGAAACATTGAAAAATGATAATCATGTGCTGTTGAAGAAAAGATTCTCTAAAGGGATCACACCAAAAGTCGAAGCCATCATCTCTCTGATTTTGCGGAAGCAATAGCCTGAGCTCTCATGGCCCTCACATTTAACCCTTTACAGATATCATCTAGGTATATTCACCTGTAAGACTGAATATTGGGATCTGGATACGGGAGTATATTCTGAGGTGGGACACGCGAATAAGTTTAAGTCTCTAAAACATTAATCTCGTATCTCGAAAAAGTTGAACTTTGTGTGAAAATTTAAGTGGATCAGTATACTGACAATCTAAGTGAATCGTTTAGAACCTAAAATGTTTAAAGCTTAACGGTGTTGGTGATTTGTCTCGAAAACTGATATGATCCTCTTACGCAAACTCACAAAAATATTGTTTGTATATATTTCTTTACTGTTTTCCATTAAAATCAAAAATCCAAAAAGATTTCAGAGTGTTTTAGCATAAATTTTGAAAAATACAAAAAGATTTTCGACAATTGATATTGGAGAGCTGATTTTCAAAATTCCAAGTGCTAAACATGATGAACAGGTTTGGGAGAGTGTTGTGAGAAAAATGTTTTTTCTTACAAGTGGTCATCAGAAATTAAAATTGTTGTATCAATAATTGATGTTTTAAATTTAATCATGCAAGTGGTAAGCAGAAAAGTTTAAATTTGTCAAATTTTAAATTTTTGAAATTTATTGTGTGATTAGAAATTTGTGCAGGTTATGGCTATGAGAGAGCCAGGTTGCAATTCTTGAATTTACTACAATCCCAGCACAACTCAAGGGGGAGTTTGCTAGTAAAGAGAGAGTCTGTAGATGCTAGAGCCAGTTCTGGATCCTGAAAGGACTCAAGAAATCTGATCAAGAGAATTAGAGAGAGAAAAGAGCCAGGTGGAGATCCTGGAGTCAAAAAGGAGAGATAAATATTGAGGATGCTTACACTGTCAGATATTTTGAAAGAGCCCGAAGACTGATCAAGGCTAAAGATTATGAAGACTCGACATCGAAGACTTCGTCAACATCCGAGGGGGAGTCTGTTGGTGCATACGTTTGTCGACTTCGTCTTGTATCGAGTCTTGTAATAGAAGTGTTAGATCAGGGCACGTAGTACGAGAAATATAGGTTAGGTGTGATGGAAGTTGATTTCGCACGAAATAGCAAGTAGCTATTTTGAACGAAATAAGCAATAGCTATTTCGCACGAAATAGCATTTGCGTATTCCGTGCGAAATACCAACCCCTATAAATACCTGATGTGTGAGCTCATTTGTAACGTTCATGATTCCGGTACCGAAGTGCTGCCGACGTGTCTACTGATCTGTAAACGTGTTAAATCAATAATACAAGACAATTAAGTGTGATTCAAGCTGTTATAAAGTCTAATCAATGAATTCCGCCTCTGATTAGACCGAGAACTCTTCTGATAGACTCGTTTGGGTCATAGAACGATCCTACAATATGTTAATGTTTGAATGTCTAAATACTTAAATTGTTATGTTTTAAACTTCATTGTTTAAATTTTGAACTATTTTTAAGTATTATATTGATATTAACGTGTGTATTGAATGTTTAAATACTTGATTTGCTATGTTTTAAACCTAGTTGTTTGAATTTTGAACTATTTTTAAGTATTATATTGATATTAATGCATGTGTATATATATAAATTTAAAAATTATATATATAAATTCCGATCCGATTAATGCCGATTAATCCCTTGTCAGTACTCCACCGCTCGACTGGCGCCTAGCGATCTCTACAACACTGATGTAACCTAAATTTTTACATCTAAACTGATTAGGTAACATTATTAGACATGTTGAGACATATAATACTTTTCATAGGACTAGTTAGGCGGTCCGAACGCGTTTTACGTGAACGACGCGTTAAAGTAGCGTAAGCTACCTAAACGGGTCGTAATGGGTCGTAAGCACTTAGGATAGGTTTCATTTTAGGATGTAGGCTTTGTTAAACCATATTACATGAGTTCCTATACTCATTTGGTTTACGAAACCTCATTCTATCCAATCTTCCGATTTTAGGTCCGGTTTATTAACATAGTTACGTATATTAGTTGCCGTTTGATTCCGTGATCCCTCTAGCTTTGCTTGGTTGTTATTCAAGACTTCTAAGCATCCTCAAGTGAGTACATAGTCCCCTCTTTTACTGTTTTCAATTGTTTTGGGGTGAAACACATGTGCCTACTTGTTACTTTCATGCTTTTCATTTTTTTATATCATATGCTTGCTATGTTCATTAGTATACATATAGTACATGATTTCATTATGTTTTTGCTATGTATGTTTTATTAACATGCTAGCACATTATTTTACATTGCATTTCTGTTGCATATGTTTACTCAGCATATGGACACATTGTTTTACATTGCATTTTTGTTGCATATGTTTACTCAGCATATGGACACATTGTTTTACATTTCTACTTTGTATGTTCATAGCATATTAAGGTACATTATTTTCATAAAACAAGCTTACATTTGGTATGACATTTGGTTTGTTTAACGGGACATTATTAGATTCATTAACACCGATCATGCCGCTCTGTAGTAGGTAGTGGTACCATAGGACTTGACAACTCCCGTTCCTGAAATCCTAGGTTTGTTTGGGTGGAAGGAATGACCGAATCCGAAAACATTTTTGGTAGACCTTGACATTGTTTTAGGGTTTATCTTACAGTCTCAAGGCTTGAATGTAGGCGTTTAACAATACCGCATAGATGTTTGTATCAGTAAAGCATGCATTATTTTACAAAGCATAACTTTTGATTTATTCAAATACTTTGTTTTGTGCATTTTTACATATGATTAAGTAGTCACTTTTTACTTGTCATACATGACATTTGTTTGCGCATTACATGATTTACATTTGACAATAGACATGGTTTACACATAAACATTTGACAATTGGTTTAAACAAGACATTTTGGTGGTTTGTTTAGGTAAGTGATTTAAGTAACGAGGCGTGTGTAATATGATAAAAGCATCGTGGATACGCCGCTGGTACTTCCTATATATAAGTGCTTTTATGATATTACATATCGTAGCGTTATTTAAACCATTTCAATTTAGACATATTACATTTTACATAGATAACATCTTTTCACATAAACATTGATTTACAAACAACATATTTTATATAAATTCATTTTACTTGGTTATATATTTATCTATGCATCTCTCTTTTATATCCTCTGATTTCTTATCACTTTTTGTATGATTTATAAAAGAAAACATTTTACAAGGTTCATGACTAATTTTTGTTAAACATTTTTCTTTAAACTTATAAGTCATGAATCCTAAATTAATAAAACCTATGTATCTCACAGGCATTTTTATGCTGACGTACCTATTTTCACATGTGTTTTCAGGAATTGATTCATAGAATTGATCAAGACACACTTAGGCGAACTTGGGCCTTAGTGACAATAAAAGATGCAAGACTAGTTAATTATGTTATGTTTCTTTGCTTTTAAAACATTGTAACTTCTTTTATTCAATAAAACAAAATTTCAATTTCCATGTGTTATGAAATAATGAATCTGTTACAACACTCCCCGACGATTCCACCGCGATTTGTTGTTTTACGCGGTCGGGGTGTGACAGAAGAGTTGGTATCAGAGCTCATGGTTATAGGGAATTAGGTTATTAGCAATGCTTTGATCTAGTCTATAACCTTCCTAGGACCCTAACATAAGATCCTTGTGTTTAGATCTTAAAACAATACCGTCAATTATCCTTAGGTGACAACTACAACCAGAACACAAATTTCAAATCCGCTTTGAAAACCAATCATCTGTTCTAGGATGATTTTTACTATAAGGTTTTGAACCTTCAAAGTTTTCAAAATCTCATCAAAGTTGGGTCTTATAATGTGAACACGTGCAATCTGGAAGGGTGGATGCCTGTACTCTGAGTTTTTCTGTCTAAGGCTAGAGTGTTCGTACAAATCCACATAATCGGACCAGTCACTCTTACCTGGGAATTCTTGGGGTGAGTGTCCACTTATAGGCTAAAGCATGTCTTCGTGATACATTAATATGACCCGTTTACTTTGATTAGTCACCGTCTCATTTGTTTGCCTTAGGTAACAAACAAATGATCGCAATTTTTATGCGTTGTCATTCTGTTTTGATTATCCGATAACATTTCACTTGTTTCTCCCTATGTCTTTCATTTCTTCTAGAATGTCTCTTCATCTCAACGACGCTCAGATATCCTAGCAGTCTACCAAGTTTGCCCAGCGAATAGGCGAAGTAGTCCTGAAGACTGTTGAATTAGTTGCTGCCATGGCTCGTCTCACGGATGAAGCTACTCAAGAGACACCGAAGGAAAGAGAAGCCAAGCAAACCAAAGAAACGTAAAGCTTCAAAGAAACCCGCAGCGGTTGTACCAAAACAAGCAGGACCTAGTCAGGTGGCAGCACCACCAGCCAAGAAGCCTTACAACGGAACTGCACCCTCGTGCAACCAATGTAACCTTCATCATCATGCCAGTGTGAAGTGCCGCAAATGCCTAATTTGTGGAAATATAGGCCATACTGCTAGGGTTTGCCGAGATGCTCCATGGTGCAATCGATGCAACCGTCATCATCCGAATCGCATACCTTGCTTCAAATGTACCCACTGTGGACGATGGGGACATTTGGTTAGCGTGTGCCGCTTTGCTACCCAAAACAAAGCTGTTGCAAATCTGACCCACGAATGAGCAGTTGGCTGATTTGAAGATGTTGCTACTTTGAATAGTTTATATCTGTTGTTTTTGTGTCTTTTGTTGAACCCTAAAACAATCTGTTTTGTTTATAAATAAATTATTGTTCACAATTCTGATGTACAGGTGTAGTTACATGTGTGTATGGCATTTCCCTATAATACCTACATCAAGGAACTATGTTCTTTACAAACTACTCTTGTGATTCTCCCTTTCTTATGTTTGCTCATGATTTTCTCGAAAAATCTAAATACTCGTTTCATTCTAAGAAATGGAGTACATAAGTGACATTTTGAATAATCACTTTAAATCCTTGGTTAGATAACTAAGGGCAATTTTTCGATCTCATACCCATTACATTATGGTTTTCATAACAACATACATAATATAATTTTTCAAAACAACCTTCATGGTTTCAAAATCTTCCATATAGTTTGAAAAAAAAAATTAACATAGTATATTTACTTAATATATCAAGTGCATGATTTCAAAAACATCATTCATGTTTTCAAAAACCTTATACATAATTTCAAAATTCATCTCGCATGATTTTTTTATAAATATACTTATCTAATACACCTACTTTATGATTTCAAAAGTATTATGTAAGGTTTCAAAAACATTAAACACATTTCTAAAAGAACCCCATGCATAGTTTTCAAAAACATTTTTCTCATACATTGACTTAACCTTCAAATTCTGCTTCATATGTCGCCTTGGCATGTCTAGCGCCTCAACTTCATGAGCATTTTACCTCATGTTTTGACTTAAGCACGTCTAGTGCAAGGTTTTGAAATGCCTCCCGCTTTTCAAATCCCAAAATCCATATGGGATCTTCTTATCTTCACAATTAGATCCTGATGGAGGTTTATTGTTCAAATCAGAGTCTTTAATTGGATTCCTTGTGTACCTTAATTCGAATATTACGATTCCTTGTAATCGAAATCGAATTTTCTTTTTAAGATCTTCCTATCTTTATAGTTAGATTCTTGGAAATGTTTAAAGTGCCAATCGAAATCCATGGATTGGATACCTGGTGTGCTTTAAATACATATGCATAATTAACAGACAAATTAACAAAATGATAACGAATTAAAAATCAAGTTAAACAATTTTGTGATTATGTGTTTATGTGTTATATGTTTCTTTTGTGTTTTTATTTTTATTTTTTTCATTATCCAAATCCTCGTAGAATCTTCCATATCTTCATACGAGGGATTCATAGTAGGATATCCAAAGGTACTACCTTAAATCCTTAATGGGCTTCTACGTAATAGTTAAGACCCTTGGATTATATGGTACCATTCCATGATTCAAAGAGACCCCTTGAGTGGTCTAGTAAAAAAGATTGATTTAGAATCTGGTTAAGAATGGCATGTGATGATATAGCTGAAAAGACTCCTTGGTAGTCTATTTAAAGAAATCATTTATTGATTTAACTAAAAGGACCCTATGGTGGTCTAGTCACAATCATCACAGGTTCGTTCATTGATTTCTTCCCCTACACATTATAAAGTGCACTGTGTGAACTATGCAAGGAATTATGTAATTATGGATGCATACATAATTATGAAATTCAGTGCACGGAAACCGCAGTAAGATTTATCATGTGTAAGAACCTATAGTGGCAAAAATAACGATATATAAACAATGTAATGGAGGTACGGTGGACTCACCAATGGCGCTTCATATACTTGTATATAAGTGTCCCTCTTACATTGCAAGCATGATGTTATTTAAAGTTACTAGAAGTTCAGAACTCTGATCAGTGTTGTTTTATCTTTTTTGACTTCATGTTTCAAGCTCTCACAAGTTTCCTCTAAATAAATTTCAGGATGAAATTTCCTGAAGTAGGGGAGACTGTGACACCTGTGCCTCCACGGCCATCAAACAAGTACCAAATCAATTAAATATTGTATTTCATACTTGGGATTTGTATAAATATGTGTATCATTTGCACATATCAATTCTTGTTTGATTTCGAGCTCTAAATCGCTTTCTTGAAAGTTATACGCGCACTGATGCGTAAATATAACCAGTTTAATGCAACAAACACTCCGGAACAGTGACATAGGCTTAACATACCTTAAATAACATTTACATAACTTAGAAATAAGTTTTGGAAGGTTTGGTGTGTCGAAATCAAGTTTACTCGCTTACAGGGACTAATTTCGACAAACTGCGAAAGTATGCCGATTCATACTATAACGAACATTCCGGAACTTGATCATAAGTTAAATATGCCCTAAATATCCTTTACATAGCTTAGAAATAGGCTTACAGGTGTTTGGTGCGCAAAAATAAACTTTTTGATCAATAGGGACTAAAAGCGTCAAAAAGTGCATAAGTTTGCATTTTCGCGCATATCTTATGTTCTGAATATATCCGGGCATCCAAAAATTTATGTAATCATTAAAATATTTTATTTTAGTGATTGGCATGATAAAATTCCATTCGTCGCGTAATTTGGATCGTTTTTCGTGTCCGTTCGTGTTTCGTCGTAATTAACCGAACAACGCAACCGTACTACCAAACGAACCGAAATCCGAGATGTTTTTGAGCATATTTCATGTTCCCTATACTTTAACTTCATTTTAGAGCCTTGAAATGGGGTTAACGGGGTTTAAACACATCGAAAATGGCTCAAAAGTGTTGCAGGCAACAAACCTGTCAATTATTGAAACTTTCTGGGAGCTGGTACATGGTGGCGCTGCGCCACCACCATATGGCTTTGCCGTGGCGCGATGCCACGGCCTCATCTGGGCAGAAACTTCATTTTGACAACCAGGTTGAACTTGGGGGTCTTTTGTGTAACTTTTCTCAATACCGTGTGATCAAATCTTCAAGTCTTGGACCTTTTGTAAGTTTTCCTTCATGCTTGTTCTTGTATTTCAAGCATGAAAGTCAAACAGTGTTTGACTTTCTGCTTTGACCTCGTTTTGGTCAACATGAAGTTCGTTCGAACTTCGCAACGTGAGCGTAATCACGATGGTCATAGTCCCTTGTGACTATACCTACTGATTACCACGTTGATTAGGCGTAGTGACGAGTCATAGTTTCGGCCAAAATACGCGTTTATGCGTATTTTGCAACCAAACTATTCTTGGGTGTCAAAACCCTTTGTTTTGATATCAAACTTGTTTTCTAACTTCATTAAACACGTTTTAACATGTTTAACTCGTAACTTTAGGTTTAGTGCTTATATAGGGTCGTAAGTGTAACACCCCGAAAACGGGTTTGGTGATCAGACCACATTAGCACTAAAAGACGGGTAAAGTACCGTTAGTGATAAAATTTACCCGGTAAATATTAGGATTTAAATAATTAATCCTAATATTAAATAAAAAGTGAGTAAAAGCTTTTAAGGAAATAAAATGGATAAAAGGCCCGGGTTAACGGGGCCTAAAATAAACTTAGTCATAAATATTCCCGAACCCGCTAAGTTAACTAGGAATATTAAACCTAGTTAATAAGTGGGAATATTGTTAAAAAAAATAAGTAGGTTGTGGCCTACTTAATAACGAACCAAACACGAGGGGTTAAAGTGGCATAACTAGAAAAGTTATTTAATTAAACAAAACACAAACACACACACACTGTGTGTTCTGGATCGAGCTCAGGGGGCTCCCATGGAGCCAAAAACCCTAATCCACATATAATCATCAAATTGAAGGATCAAATGAAGCCTAAATTCACAACCGAACGTGAATTAATGATCACCCGAACAAGAGGATCATAAGGTATGTAAAATCTTGGTGTTTGGTGAAGTTGTAAAAATTGGATAATCATCCTAATCGCGAATTAGGCATGGATTAGAGAAGCTATGGCTAGATTAGTGATGTATACTTGCTTAGGAACGAAACCCTAAGTGAAAATCATACATAACATGCTATGAATTGAAGAACTTGATGAGTTAACACACTTAGATAAGTGGGTTTTAATGTTATGATAAGATTTATGATATAGCTATGCTTAGAATCAACATGCATGATATCAAATAAAAAGTGTTTGATTTAACCATGAATTTGGGTACTTGTTCATACATGATTGAAATGGGTTTAGAATGATTTGATGAAATTGAAGTTGTATTGATGTGTATAAACATCATATTAGTTCATATGAATGAACTACTTGAACAAATTAGAGATTTTGTTAAGAGTTCATAAGTGATTAGAAGTGGGTTTTGACACAAGAGTTAAACCCATGGTTATGATGGTCAAAAGATAAAGATATATGTGTATACAATGACTAAAATTACATGTTGATTTATGGTTACTTGAGGTATGAATTAGATAACATGTTAGTAGATGTAGCATCTTAAAAGATGATGCTCACTAAGTGGTTGATAATGTGCCTAAGTCGAGTCATGTGAACTTGTTAGTGCATCCATATTTGTAAATTGGTGGTTTGACTTTTAAAAGTCAAATCGACCTATGATAAGGTTCATTAAGAATAGAGGTAAAAGATTCATAAGGCGTGAAGGTCATGATCTTGAATGACTAATCTAACCACCTTGTGAATGATGATGATAGTAGGACGCTTGACAAGCTAGGTGGAGGCTTGGAAAGGAAGCGGGGCAAACGAAGCAAGTATGAAGGAAAAGTGTAATTCGGATGCAAGGTAAGTATAGCTTACACTAGTCTTATATTTTAGAATATTCTCTTATCGTACTAGTTACGAATAAGATAAATACATAATTGAGGTATGATGTTCCGGCTTGTAAACGTACGGAACAAGATAGTCGAGCATGACAAGAAACCATGTTGATGGTTTAAAAGGAGTTAAATCGGTAATTCGATCATTTTATGACAAATGGAAAATGAACTTTGGAATGGTTACCCTATAGGGTAAACCAAAACAAATAATAAGGGTAAAACGGTAAATCGGTCATGCGTCAACCATAACTATTGGTTTTAAAAAAAGACACTTATGAAGTAAGCCTTAATAGGCCGAAAAGTGTTAAGAAATGAATTATAAGTAAAACGACCGCACGATGTAAATCGGAGCGAGTCATATAGTTGAGATGAAAACACATGTTATCTCGCCAATATAATCGGTCATTTAGACCAAACGGGTCAAAGGGTGAAGATACCACCTTTTGATAATAGCGACTAATGATTTTGTCGAGTTATATGATTTCAGGAATAAATGTAGAAGTGATATTTGCATCGCTATTATTTAGCAAATATTATAGCCAGGCATTAAAACAGGTCAATACATTGATCCGAGCCAGGTACGCATAATTATGCTGTAGTTAAAAGTGCTATTTTAGTCGGATAATTGGTGAGAGTCCTTCAGCGTAAAAGAAGGACCAAAATCGACCAAAACGCCCTTGTAGGCTAAACTAAACAAACAACCCTTAAAGGTTGTTCGGAAACGAATTTCATGATTTGATAAATACTTAGAATAAGTATACAAAAGCGAAACATGTGAATCCTTAGTCATTTGACTCTATAATAGTCTTTACCGTAAAATAATGATTCGAGAGGTAAAATTTGGTTTATATTGATCACCACATTAAACCCACCATAAGTACAATTGTGGTGGAAGATTATAGGATGAGAAATGTGGTGATGGAATGCTAGAAACAATCGAAAGTGATTTTAGGCTTGAAAGTGCTTAAATACCCTTAAAGGGTCAAAATAAGCACTTGAGCGTAAACGGGTTTTTATTATGTAAGAAACCCGTGATTTGAGATTAACATGATAGGAGACATTGAAACTATGAATTTCATAAGTTTAAAGATCAAATAAACATGTTTGATGATGAAATCATGAACGGGTCAAAATTTGGTAAAAAGGGTAATAAGCCGAAGAGTTAAAAATCTGAAATTTTATTATGTCGGATGTTAGATTTTGACTCCATAATGTGGATAATCAAATTACAATCACGTAGGAAGAAACGGTAGGCCAAACGGACAAACGGATAGAAAGATACGGAAGTTTTCGTGTCAATAAACGGCAAAATGGAAAGATTGAATGCAGGGACCACCGTAACTTACGGTGCCACCGTAAGTTACGGTGGAGCTGATTTGGTTACGGTGAGTGCCTACTGTTGTACGGTAGGAGAATTGTATTACAGCGGCCACCGTAACTTACGGTGCCACCGTAAGTTACGGTGGAGGTCAGTTGGAGATCTTTGTTTTGAGGTCAAGAGTTTAACGTTGGGATTCTTTTTCCTTCCTTTATCATTACCGGATTTGTTTAGACACATTTTAATCCCCATATGACTAAAGCATTTCATGTTGATGAAATGTAGGTACATTTTGGATGCCGAAAGACGATCAAACTCAACGAAGAACTGAACACGATAAAGATTCATGCTTCCGCACATTGCCTTGTCGTAAATCTATATGACGAATCCGATCACGTTATGTCAAATAACTTATGATTTGTAAAAGTTTTAATAAACTCGTGTTTTTATAGTATGTGCAGTCTTAACTACACATCTAATTGTTGGTATTTACATGTATAACCGTTAAATAGAAACTAGGGTGTTACAAGTTGGTATCAGAGCCTTGGTTTAAGAGATTCGAGTATGGTGGGGAGGAACCATGCTTGGACTTAAACCTTATGCTCTTGACAAAGATTGGTGTTCGGTTCGAGGCTTGATCGCAAATCCGGTAAGTACAAGTATGTTAACGGTTTAGTATGATTGAATTGTTGTGAACAACACATAGGGTTATCGTGTAATACACGTTACCCCAACGAAAATGATTGGTATAGTTAACGAAATCACGTGCGTTGACACGCACATTAAAAAGCCTTGTATTACAATACGGGCGTTTATTAATGTCGAAATTACTAACTTTTGTAAATGTTTAGTTGAAAGACACTTGCATCTGAAGATAGCGGGAATGTAACAAATTAAGGATATGATAGAGGAACGGTCCGAAGTATGACAAGAGGAGCATGCTCACCAAGGGCTAAATCGCGTAACGACCGCGAACAAGGTTAATGGCAGGGAATGCCCGACGGGGCAAGCATTACCAGGTGCACGCTTTTAAATATAATTGCATAAATAGCAATATGCAATAAACAAGTAGAGAACGATTGTTGCATAGGTAAATTAGAAACTTGGAAAACCTGAATAGAAATACATATTCAGGATATTATTTCCAAGAAAACTAAATGAGGCATTACTTACATAGGGCGTGATGTGAAAAATATAAAAAGGTCATGCGTGTCATGTGTTAATCGCTTACTCTGGCCAAGTAAGTAGTGGCATATGATACCATGAACTTCTTATAGCGGACACGTTTACATCCGATGTAGTAGGGGCGGGGTGAATGGGACTAACTTAAAAAGTACCCAAATGAATCAAATGGGCAAATTATTTGATAATAATGTAAACACACAGCCGTGTGACGGAAGCGTATTACATTAGGATAATGAGGCCGAGAGAAGGGACAAAGAAACATGTAGAATGATCAAGATATGCATTGGGAGGGAGTGTACTTACACTCGAACCCGGAAAATGAAAAGATGTCTCTAAACGGGTCGTTTTTGTAAAAACGTCAAACTCGAGGACAAAGTCGGAATATAAAAATGAAGCGAGGTCTTAAAGCATACCGGGAGGGTTGCAATAATAACGACTTCGGTAAAACACCCGGTTGATGGGTAAGAATTAAACACATGCGTAGACCGAGAAACGGGAACTCGGATGGAAAGTTAAAAGACTCGGGTTTTGAGTCATAACTAAATGATGACAAAATAATGTAAATAGAAATTGTGAATAAATTATGTTCAACTATTTTAAAGTTGAACGGGTCGAATGTAATATCATGCCGGACGGCATAAGTAAACACAAGCGGGATAATAGTAGAGTTAAAAGCAAAAGAATAATGAGCCCGGTAATGGGACATAATCAAATACGAATGTATGTAAATTAGATAATGGTGAGCATAAGATAAACCGACACATAAATGACGTGAGAAGTCATAAAGTCGGAAAATTTGTCCGAAAGGAAACGAATGTAGCCTTAGACTACGGTCAAGGTCAAAGAAAATACCAAGGCGAAAATAAATGATTCTAAACAAAAACAGGATGCCTTGACACCAAACATGTATTTTAATAATGACATGAGTAAGGAATGATCTACAGGATCAACCTAACCTTTGGGGTTATAAACAATGGAAAGGTCTACGAGACTAAAACGACCCACGGGTCATGATTAGAAAGAAATTATAAGGACTTCGCTCTAAGGAGGTGAAAGTCTAATCAAAATAGCCCATAAGGCTAAGTGATAAAACCTACGGGTTAATTAGATAAGGCGAGGGAATCAATTGAGAATCCCTGCATAAAACTAAGACTGTAAAAGAATAAATTATGTACTATCAATATCCCGGTATGGATAATTGACAAAAGTTAAAGAGAAGATGCCAAACTAAAACTTCGGTATTAGTAAGAAATAACGTTTTTACGAATATGAATCCTGATAGGAAATTGAATATTAAGCATGAAAGGTTCAAGTCTTGACACTGATAGGCGTAAGACGTTATATTCGAAAAGTGATATTTTCGAAAATGAAATTTTGATATAAATTAAACATGATGTGACACGATCACGGTCAAGAAATGCAATGTGAAGTAGAATCACATTATAACCAAGCAAGCGGTAAAAAAGTAACTAGACTAATAAGTCTAATTAGTGAGACCGGTTAAGGTCACTTAAATAAATTTGGTTTACTTGTAAGCGGTGGATTCGGTATAACTGAACCGAATAAATAAAATTGAAAACAAAAGAAATCGTTGCGAAAAGTGACAGATTTCATTAAAGACCTTTAAACGGGCCAAAGTAACGGATTCATAAAGAATTCAAGAGTATATGAAAGCGATGGAAATCACTAATTTAACTAAACTAGTGGAAATAACGAGATTACGTTATTTCGAGTTGCACTATGTTGTATGAGATACGTAGACAATTAGTAACCAGAAAGATGTTACCATACTTTTCTGGTAATACTAACAATTGGTTAAAAGTATAAGTAATGTTTAAAAGATTTCTCGGATCAAATACATTGAGTTTAAACTCAATGAATTATGTAAGAAAAGGTTTCGAGGACGAAACCTCTTTAAGGGGGGTAGACTTGTAACACCCCGAAAACGGGTTTGGTGATCAAACCACATTAGCACTAAAAGACGGGTAAAGTACCGTTAGTGATAAAATTTACCCGGTAAATATTAGGATTTAAATAATTAATCCTAATATTAAATAAAAAGTGAGTAAAACCTTTTAAGGAAATAAAATGGATAAAAGGCCCGGGTTAACGGGACCTAAAATAAACTTAGTCATAAATATTCCCGAACCCGCTAAGTTAACTAGGAATATTAAACCTAGTTAATAAGTGGGAATATTGTTAAAAAAAATAAGTAGGTTGTGGCCTACTTAATAACGAACCAAACACGAGGGGTTAAAGTGGCATAACTAGAAAAGTTATTTAATTAAACAAAACACAAACACACACACACTGTGTGTTCTGGATCGAGCTCAGGGGGCTCCCATGGAGCCAAAAACCCTAATCCACATATAATCATCAAATTGAAGGATCAAATGAAGCCCAAATTCACAACCGAACGTGAATTAATGATCACCCAAACAAGAGGATCATAAGGTATGTAAAATCTTGGTGTTTGGTGAAGTTGTAAAAATTGTATAATCATCCTAATCGCGAATTAGGCATGGATTAGAGAAGCTATGGCTAGATTAGTGATGTATACTTGCTTAGGAACGAAACCCTAAGTGAAAATCATACATAACATGCTATGAATTGAAGAACTTGATGAGTTAACACACTTAGATAAGTGGGTTTTAATGTTATGATAAGATTTATGATATAGCTATGCTTAGAATCAACATGCATGATATCAAATAAAAAGTGTTTGATTTAAATGGGTTTAGAATGATTTGATGAAATTGAAGTTGTATTGATGTGTATAAACATCATATTAGTTCATATGAATGAACTACTTGAACGAATTAGAGATTTTGTTAAGAGTTCATAAGTGATTAGAAGTGGGTTTTGACACAAGAGTTAAACCCATGGTTATGATGGTCAAAAGATAAAGATATATGTGTATACAATGACTAAAATTATATGTTGATTTATGGTTACTTGAGGTATGAATTAGATAACATGTTAGTAGATGTAGCATCTCAAAAGATGATGCTCACTAAGTGGTTGATAATGTGCCTAAGTCGAGTCATGTGAACTTGTTAGTGCATCCATATTTGTAAATTGGTGGTTTGACTTTTAAAAGTCAAATCGACCTATGATAAGATTCATTAAGAATAGAGGTAAAAGATTCATAAGGCGGAAGGTCATGATCTTGAATGACTAATCTAACCACCTTGTGAATGATGATGATAGTAGGACGCTTGACAAGCTAGGTGGAGGCTTGGAAAGGAAGCGAGGCAAACGAAGCAAGTATGAAGGAAAAGTGTAATTCGGATGCAAGGTAAGTATAGCTTACACTAGTCTTATATTTTAGAATATTCTCTTATCGTACTAGTTACGAATAAGATAAATACATAATTGAGGTATGATGTTCCGGCGTGTAAACGTACGGAACAAGATAGTCGAGCATGACAAGAAACCATGTTGATGGTTTAAAATGAGTTAAATCGGTAATTCGATCATTTTATGACAAATGGAAAATGAACTTTGGAATGGTTACCCTATAGGGTAAACCAAAACAAATAATAAGGGTAAAACGGTAAATCGGTCATGCGTCAACCATAACTATTGGTTTTAAAAAAAGACACTTATGAAGTAAGCCTTAATAGGCCGAAAAGTGTTAAGAAATGAATTATAAGTAAAACGACCGCACGATGTAAATCGGAGCGAGTCATATAGTCGAGATGAAAACACATGTTATCTCGCCAATATAATCGGTCATTTAGACCAAACGGGTCAAAGGGTGAAGATACCACCTTTTGATAATAGCGACTAATGATTTTGTCGAGTTATATGATTTCAGGAATAAATGTAGAAGTGATATTTGCATCGCTATTATTTAGCGAATATTATAGCCAGGCATTAAAACAGGTCAATACATTGATCCGAGCCAGGTACGCATAATTATGCTGTAGTTAAAAGTGCTATTTTGGTCGGATAATTGGTGAGAGTCCTTCATCGTAAAAGAAGGACCAAAATCGACCAAAACGCCCTTGTAGGCTAAACTGAACAAACAACCCTTAAAGGTTGTTCGGAAACAAATTTCATGATTTGATAAATACTTAGAATAAGTATACAAAAGCGAAACATGTGAATCCTTAGTCATTTGACTCTATAATAGTCTTTGCCGTAAAATAATGATTCGAGAGGTAAAATTTGGTTTATATTGATCACCACATTAAACCCACCATAAGTACAGTTGTGGTGGAAGATTATAGGATGAGAAATGTGGTGATGGAATGCTAGAAACAATCGAAAGTGATTTTAGGCTTGAAAGTGCTTAAATACCCTTAACGCGTCAAAATAAGCACTTGAGCGTAAACGGGTTTTTATTATGTAAGAAACCCGTGATTTGAGATTAACATGATAGGAGACATTGAAACTATGAATTTCATAAGTTTAAAGATCAAATAAACATGTTTGATGATGAAATCATGAACGGGTCAAAATTTGGTAAAAAGGGTAATAAGCCGAAGAGTTAAAAATCTGAAATTTTATTATGTCGGATGTTAGATTTTGACTCCATAATGTGGAGAATCAAATTACAATCACGTAGGAAGAAACGGTAGGTCAAACGGACAAGCGAATAGAAAGATACGGAAGTTTTCGTGTCAATAAACGGCAAAATGGAAAGATTGAATGCAGGGACCACCGTAACTTACGGTGCCACCGTAAGTTACGGTGGAGCTGATTTGGTTACGGTGAGTGCCTACTGTTGTACGGTAGGAGAATTGTATTACAGCGGCCACCGTAACTTACGGTGCCACCGTAAGTTACGGTGGAGGTCAGTTGGAGATCTTTATTTTGAGGTCAAGAGTTTAACGTTGGGATTCTTTTTCCTTCCTTTATCATTACCGGATTTGTTTAGACACATTTTAATCCCCATATGACTAAATCATTTCATGTTGATGAAATGTAGGTACATTTTGGATGCCGAAAGACGATCAAGCTCAACGAAGAACCGAACACGATAAAGATTCATGCTTCCGCACATTGCCTTGTCGTAAATCTATACGACGAATCCGATCACGTTATGTCAAAAACTTATGATTTGTAAAAGTTTTAATAAACTCGTGTTTTTATAGTATGTGCAGTCTTAACTACACATCTAATTGTTGGTATTTACATGTATAACCGTTAAATAGAAACTAGGGTGTTACAGTAAGATAAGCGGTCTAAACAACCGCTTAGACTTTCGAACCCGACCCGTTTGGTCAATCATTAGGATCGACCAAACATGTTTTGTGACCATAGTTGTATAGGGAATAACCTTCCGAGGTTATACCTTATGGTCACTTCGTTTAGTTAGTTGTATGATAGGTAATTTATATGCCTTAGGAAAATGACCAAAGTGCCCTTTTTACGCATAAATTCATTTTAAGCATATGTAACCTAAATTTTTACATCTAAACTTATTAGGTAACATTATTAGACATGTTGAGGCATATAATACTTATCATAGGACTAGTTAGGCGGTCCGAACGCGTTTTAAGTGAACGACGCGTTAAAGTAGCGTAAGCTACCTAAACGGGTCGTAAGCACTTAGGATAGGTTTCATTTTAGGATGTAGGCTTTGTTAAACCATATTACATGAGTTCCTATACTCATTTGGTTTACGAAACCTCATTCTATCCAATCTTCCGATTTTAGGTCCGGTTTATTAACATAGTTACTTATATTAGGTGCCGTTTGATTCCGTGATCCCTCTAGCTTTGCTTGGTTTTTATTCAAGACTTCTAAGCATCCTTAAGTGAGTACATAGTCCCCTCTTTTACTGTTTTCAACTGTTTTGGGGTGAAACACATGTGCCTACTTGTTACTTTCGTGCTTTTCATGTTTTTATACCATATGCTTGCTATGTTCATTAGTACACATATAGTACATGATTTCATTATGTTTTTGCTATGTATGTTTTATTAACATGCTAGCACATTATTTTACTTTCTATTTCTGTTGCATATGTTTACTAAGCATATGGACACATTGTTTTACGTTGCATTTTTGTTGCATATGTTTACTCAGCATATGGACACATTGTTTTACATTTCTACTTTGTATGTTCATTTAGCATATTATAGTACATTATTTTCATAAAACATGCTTACATTTGGTATGACATTTGGTTTGTTTAACGGGACATTATTACATTCATTAACACCGATCATGCCACTCGGTAGTAGGTAGTGGTACCATAGGACTTGACAACTCCCGTTCCTGAAATCCTAGGTTTGTTTGGGTGGAAGGAATGACCGAATCCGAAAACATTTTTGGTAGACCTTGACATTGTTTTAGGGTTTATCTTACAGTCTCAAGGCTTGAATGTAGGCGTTTAACAATACCGCATAGATGTTTGTATAAGTAAAGCATGCATTATTTTACAAAGCATAACTTTTGATTTATTCAAATACTTTGTTTTGTGCATTTTTACATATGATTAAGTAGTCACTTTTTACTTGTCATACATGACATTTGTTTACACATTACATGATTTACATTTGACAATAGACATGGTTTACACATAAACATTTGACAATTGGTTTAAACAAGACATTTTGGTGGTTTGTTTGGGTAAGTGATTTAAGTAACGAGGCGTGTGTAATATGATAAAAGCATGGTGGATACGCCGCTTGTACTTCCTATATATAAGTGCTTTTATGATATTACATATCGTAGCGTTATTTAAACCATTTCAATTTAGACATATTACATTTTACACAGATAACATCTTTTCACATAAACATTGATTTATAAACAACATATTTTATACAAATTCATTTAATTGGTTATATATTTATCTATGCATCTCTCTTTTATATCCTCTAATTTCTTATCACTTTTTGTATGATTTATAAAAGAAAACATTTTACATGGTTCATGACTAATTTTTGTTAAACATTTTTCTTTAAACTTATAAGTCATGAATCCTAAATTAATAAAACCTATGTATCTCACAGGCATTTTTATGCTGACGTACCTATTTTCACATGTGTTTTCAGAAATTGATGCATAGAATTGATCAAGATACACTTAGGCGAACTTGGGCCTTAGTGACAATAAAAGATGCAAGACTAGTTAATTATGTTATGTTTCTTTGTTTTTAAGACATTGTAACTTCTTTTATTCAATAAAACAAAATTTCAATTTCCATGTGTTATGAAACAATGATTCTGTTACAACACTCCCCGACGATTCGGCCGCGATTTGTTGTTTTACGCGGTCGGGGTGTGACATTAACTATAAAATGAATTCCAAATAAAAATACTAGAAATGATAATGATTTGAAGTACATGGGAGGATGTATTAATACACTCGAACCCGGGAAAATGCACTAAGCATAAACGGTTAAGACAAGTTATATACTTGGCCAGACTGAAGAAGAAAGATACACTGAGTGTAGAACAAACAAAGAGGATAAATTCTCATATAATAATGTGAGAATAATGAGATGAATTGTTTATCAATTTATCGTAAACGTTTTAGATACAACGATTTCGGGTGTAAATGGTGATAACACGGTTATCACACCCCAACCGATGACGGAAACATCGGGGCGCGGCGCTGAGCGAAACAGATTGTCTAGGAGAAATCCATAACTACTGAAATTACCGGATATTTATCATTATGTCCCATACCATAATATATCAAATAAAAGCAGTTATTACAGACATTGTTTTCTCAAAGACAGATCAAATGTTCCGACAACTCAGATTTTATTTAGTTTGTTTCTAGACTCCATCCTAGCTTGATTCCAGCAATTAGCAAGCAATCATCCTAGGCACCTGTCACATACGTTAAAATAGAGGTCAATACACATAGTGTAAAGATGAGCATACAAGTTTAATAGTAATAGTAGAGTTCGAAAGCATTTATGCATAACCAGCATGTAACATGTATAATGCGAAGCTAGTAGGTTATCGACAATGAAATATGCACAGACTAGACTGCGAGTTGTAGAATGCGTAACACTTAACACCACTGTGACATGTGAGAGGTAACCTTAACAACCCCTGTCCACGACAGGTGCTGAGTCCAAACAAATAGTACTATCGTTGCTAAGGCGTCAGGCAACAATCACTGTGTTAACATAACATACAAGCATTCATCGAGTAACACGTATCATGCAGTAACGGTCAGTGTATAAATAGTGTTGCGTTGTGTGATTGATGTCATTTTAGAATAAGTAACGTATGTAACACCCAAAAGTGCATAAAGCAAAAAGGGATCGAGTATACTCACAGCTATTGAAATGGATTGAAGGGAACGCTAGAGTGGTTAGCCTGAACAATTAACGATAGCATAAGCGAAGAGCGGTGCGTAAAATGGTGAAAAGTGACCAAGTGTCGAACAGTAATCTGATCGGATGGTCGTTCGATTGGATGTCAATCCGTTCGGATGGTCATCCGATCGGATGGCCATTCAATCAGATTGACATTCGTTTGGTAAGGATGTGTTTGTGTATGATGGCTTTGAAGTTTTCGTTGTAGCATTTTGAAAATAGAGAAGTATCTGTACCCTTCAGGTCGATTGATCGAACGGCCGTTCGATCGGATAGTGATCCGATTGGGAAGACACTTAGTGAGAACAAGTTCACAACAGGATGGTCACTCAATCGGATGGTAATCCGATCGGATAGCAATCCGTTGGAACTGTTGTTCCCTGAAAATTGAAAATGGCTAAGTGTTGATTCTCAAGTGCAATCATAACGGATTGCAGTTCGATCGGATGGCAATCCGATCGGATGACAATCCGTCCCAACGCATCTGATCATTTTGAACTTGGTTATTTTGAAAGTTTGTGGTTTGTTCAAGACGGTTTGACAACGTACTAAACAACAGAACCTCGTCAAGTCTCAAGTCGTCCGATCGAACAGGAATCACCCAAATCCGATCAGTTTACTGGTTCGTGACGGTTGTTCTTGTTTAACCTGAAATCGGTTGTCTCCTTGATAGTAACCAGAGCTTGAACCAACTCATCACTAAGAAAGAGTAGAAGATCAGAACGAGCTCCGGTTCTACCAGTTTTGTGTGCATTGAGTGTAAAAGAGTTGAAAGAAAGTTGGAAAACCATCTTTCAATCCTTTCAAACTTTGAAAATGTTTAGATCTATGCAAAATCATTGTTTATTCATGTGGAAATCTTTCAGATCTAAGTTGTTCTTGGTGGAATGAAGCCAAAACTTGAAGTTCATAAGAACTCCATGATGACATCACCCTAGAACACCTTAAATCCGTTGATTTCATGGTTAAAAGTTAAGATTCAAAGGTGAAAAAGATGAGGGAGTGCGTGTAGATCATAGAAGTACAAGATTTGAGTTGAAAACTTACAAGAATTGCGAGAAATCGAGAGAAATGAGGGCTTGAGTGCTGCTGGTCGAATGAGGGAGCTGTCACATCACTGACAGGAGGGTATTTATAGGGTTTCCAAAAAGGGAAAGTGCACAAGTGTCGGATCGGCCACCGATCGGATGGCGCTTCGATCGGATGGCGCTCCGATCGGATGGCAATCCGATCGGATGGCCACTCGATCGATTGGCCATTCGATCCAAGTGTCCGGCGTGTTGGGTTTTGTCTTTTCGATTCGCGTGTTGAGCGTTGCGATGCGTTTTAAGCGAGCGATGCGATAGTATTACCCATTAGTTACACAAATAACCTAACTACTATATCTAACTTACAATCACTATAAATAACTTGCGTTTAGCGTTTGCGATTAGATTGCGATAGAATTGTGATTGCGATTAAACACCTCAACATAAACATAACATGCACAAGTAACACATAATAGCACACATGTAAAACAATATCCAGAACCCATAGTTCGGGTTACGAATGCGATAGCGATGCGATAAGTCGATTAGCGATTAAACATGCGATTAAACCTCGATTATTAATAGATACTCCACATAACACAACTAAAGCGATTAAATAAATAAAAAAGATTCGATTACAAGTCAAGAAACACAGCCAGTAGTTAAGCAAGGAGTGACAGATCGCAATTAGTAATCTTTTCTTCCTTTGACTTTGACTTGTACTTTGACTTTCCAAAAAGCGGGTTGTTACAGCCTCCCCTACTTTAGGAAATTTCGTCCTGAAATTTAAGAAGTAGGCGTAACAAACAGTTGCGGGTACTTTGCCTTCATGTCACCTTCGAGTTCCCAGGTGAACCTTCACAATGGGAATGCGTGAGCATCTGAGTACCTTGGTTTCTTGTCCCATGATCTTGGAGGCTTTTCCACGAAGTGTAATGTTTCGTCCACTTGTAAATCTTCGTGAGGGACATGTAATCCCTGGTCGGCCAAGCACTTTCTAAGGTTCGAAACGTGGAAAGTCGGGTGGACATTACTAAGTTCCTCCGGTAGTTCGAGTCTGTAGGCCACTTTTCCAATCCTTTCTAGAATTCTAAAGGGTCCAACATATCGAGGCGCGAGCTTTCCTTTCTTGCCGAATCTGATCACCCCCTTCCAAGGAGCAACCTTTAGGAGTACATGATCGCCAACGTCAAATTCAAGGGGCTTGCGGCGTCTATCGGCTTAACTTTTCTGACGACTCCGAGCTTTTAGCAGATTGTCTCAAATTTGGAGGATTTTGTCTGTCGTTTCTTGTAACAGCTCATGACTGGTAATTTGGGCGTCTCTGATCTCGTGCCATACAATAGGCGATCGACATTTCCTTCCGTATAATGCCTCAAATGGTGCCATTTGTATGTTAGAATGATAAATGTTATTGTACGAGAATTCGACCAAAGGTAAGTGTGCGTCCCAATTACCACCGAAATCTATGACACACGATCGGAGCATGTCTTCAAGGGTGCGAATCGTTCTTTCACTCTGACCATCGGTTTGGGGATGGAAAGCGGTACTTAGATTAAGAGTAGTACCGAGAGTAGATTGAAATGTTTCCCAAAGACGCGAGGTAAACCGACCATCGCAGTCAGAGATGATGTCACAAGGCGTCCCATGTCGACAAATGATCTCATCGGTGTAGATTCGGGCTAATTTTTCTACCTTAAAGTCTTCTCGTATCGGCAGGAAATGAGCTGATTTGGTCAAACGGTCGACGATAACCCAGATGCTGTCATGACCTGATTGAGTACGTGGGAGTTTCGTTTTAAAATCCATAGCAATACTCTCCCATTTCCACATCGGGATCTAAGGCTGTACGAGTAAGCCAGAGGGGCGTTGATGCTCAGCTTTGACTTTGGAACAAGTCAGGCATTTCGAAACATAGATAGTGATATCCTTCTTCATGCCCGGCCACCAGTATTTGTAGCGCATGTCCTGGTACATCTTGTCAGCACCGGGATGAATAGAATACCGAGATTTATGGGATTCATCCATCAGAAGTTGTCGCAGATTCGTACGCTTGGGAATCCAAATTCGGTCCAAATAATGAAAGATACCATTCGATTTATTCTCGAGTTGGGCGCCATCGTTTAGAATCCTTTCCTTCTTCAAAGTACGCTCGGTAAAACAAGCATGTTGCGCGTCGCAGATGAGAGCTTCGAGATTAAACTGGGCTTGGGAATTACGAACGCTATGCAAATAGCTTCATCGACTGAGAGCATCGGCAACAACGTTTGCTTTGCCTGGATGGTAACGAATCTCACAGTCGTAATCGTTGAGTAGTTCAACCCATCGGCGTTGGCGCATGTTCAGTTCTTTCTGGTTAAAGATGTGTTGTAGGCTCCTATGATCAGTGAAGATCGTACACTTGGTACCATAAAGTGTGACAACTGTCAAATTTGCATACATCCGTACGATTATTAGACAACGATTAATGCTTAATGACTGTGCTGCATTTCAATTAATTACTTGAATTACTTCTGATTATTATCAAATACATACATGTGCATCATATATTGCTTAATGTCATGTCATTATTGCATGAGAACTTTATTGACTCAAATGATGCACGAACCACAGTTAGCAAAGTTATCCGGCAAATCAGAAAAATGCTGACAGAATTCAATAGATAGACAGACATTGTATTGAGACATAGAATGGGCCAGAAATCAAGTATTACACTAGTATAGTGTGTAGGAAAGTTAGGATCACAAAACTGCCTTCCTAGTGATAGTTTAAGTGCCGGAAAGTGCCTAAAACTCACATAAACTGCAGAATTTTGCAGAAAATCAGCAAATTCAGCATTTAAACAATCTAATATCATGCAGAAATATGGTTAAATGGTCCTGAATGCTTTCCTAAGTGTCGGGAATCAAAAGTGTCACAAAAAGGTACATAAAGCACACTAAACTGCAAAGTTTAGCACTTTAACAAACCGGTAACCAACCGAACAACCGGACGCAACCCGAAACATCAAATTTACACTAGAAACACTCTTTTAACATTACCAAGCTAGTTATGATCCCCGAACATCATAACACCTCCTAAAATATCTAGTAACTGAAACCCCTAACTAGATACTTGAAATCCAAGCATGAACTAACTAAATGGGTTAGCACCTAAGCTAGACCCCCCCCCCACCTAGTGGACGGCCCCAAGTGGCCCAACACTTTGATTTTATTTCAATTATTTATTAGATCTTGTCTCTAAAGTATGAACATATTACACAAGAGTTAGAGGATTTAAATGGTTATAAGTATGGTGTGAAGAAACAAGAGCTCATAATTCTCACACACTCAAACACACCCAAAATCTTCTTCCCTCTTGCTCTTGTTCTCGGCCGAACCCTAATCCACACACATCCACCATTTTTGTTCAACCTTCAACCATTACAAGATCACACAAAGGTGCTAGAAGCAAGATAAGGAAGCTTGGTGGCTTTGGATCTTGAAGGGCCTCTCTTGTTTGCTTTTATCCTCTTGATTTCTACTCTTGAATCATCCCTAGCCTTGAGCTAGTGGTAAGATCCTTGTACACTCCATTTTACTTCTATTTTTAGTGGTTAATGATGAATCATAAACAAAAACTTGAAGAACATTAAATATCATGAGAAGTAAATATGAACATAAGCTTAAAATGTGAAGTAATCTTGATGAATATGAGTTGTTATGCTTGTTGATCTTTGATTGTTTGTAAAAATGATGATGATCACCATAATATCTTGCTAGATCATGATTAAAAACATAGTTTAGCAAGATGTGAAAGTAGAAATTGTTGTAGGATGATGGATCATCCACACTTAAAGCATGAACTTGAAGGAAAATAATATTTTCTTGAAAAACCATTATTAAAGTAAGTTGTTGATCATATGGATCTAAATATTTATGAAGGATTTCAAAGAAACCAAGTTAAAAACATAAGTTTCATATAATCTTGGTTCTTACATAAGCAAGACTTGTTTTTAGTGATTAACCAAGTGTAGAAACACTTGTGTAACAAGAAAATTTCATAAAGAAACATTTTTATAAAACATGATTACAAGTTGTAAACATCTAAATCATTCAAGAATGAAGTTTTTAAATAAACAACCACACTTTAAAGGGTAACTAAGCTTACTAAACACACTACCAAGTTACTACAAATTTTCATAAACTTTCAAGTTCATGAAGTGGTAGATTAAGCATGATTTTGGCAAAATAGGTAAGAGTAAGTTGTTTATTAGTATTGGTGAATTGATTGTGATGATTTTTACAAAAGAAAATGATATGCTTGAAAGCATGGAAACCTCCATTTTAGGGGAAACTATGGCAGAATTTTCTAAAAATATTAACACTTAGAAAAATATTTTAAACAAATATTTACAAGTGTATTTTAACCATGAGTTTTCCATATAAACTTTGCCATAATTTTTGTTACAAAAATATAAGTGTTGGAGGTTGGTTTTTGTTAGTGCACTATGTCTGTTGACTTCGTCTTGCATCAAGTATTGTATTAGAATGATAGATCAGGGCACGCAAAACGAGAAAACGTGTTAAAAGGCTAATTCCGTTTGAAACTGCCAAAGGCTATTTCAAACGAAATTAACAATGTTAATTTCGCTTGAAACCACCGTTGGTCATTTCAAGCGAAATCACCTTCCTATAAATACCTTGGTCTTGATCTTCATTTGTAACTTTTTTGATTTGGTAACGAAGTGCTGCCGAATTGTCTCCAGGTTGTAAATTGCTGTTATATCAATAATAGAGACATTTAAATTGAATCGAGCATCCGTTTCATTGATTCCGCCTTTGATCCGTATAAAAACTCTTCTGAACGACTCATTCAGGTCGCACAACGATCCTACAAGTGGTATCAGAGCTCAGGAGGAAGAGTTTAGCTTGATTTCATTAGTTTTCTGACTTCTACACTTTCTTTTTCAAAATTCACAAGATTTTACGATCAAAATGGATTGAATTTCACACATTATATGCAAAACAGTGTTTTAACAAAGCCTTGAAAGAATTGGACTGAAAATCAACTTAAAACTTGATAAAATAGGTAATTTCGTTTGAAAATGATCTCGGATTGGATGACATCAGCATAATTTCGTTTGAAATAGCTTGTTAATTTCGTTTGAAATAAGTGTTGATTTCGCGTGAAATCATATTTGTTTGAGCTTTTTCATACGAAATTAGCTATTCCGCTTGAAAAGGGTATTTCGTTTGAAAAGGTATTCCGTGTGAAGAGGGTATTTCGCACCAGTGTGGTTATTCCGTTTTAAGTGTCTCACACGAAATCACATATTTCGTTTGAAAGTGGTTATCTCGCTTGAAAGAGTTATTTCGCTTCAACAAGTGATTCCGCTTGAGATCTTATTCCGTTTGAAGATCACTATTTCGTTTGAAAGTGGATATTTCGCTTCAAGATCATTTTAAGTCAACCGAGTGTCAGTCTGTTTCAAGTTGTTTGATATTGTTTAAACTGATTGTGTTTGTTTGATTGTTGTCTCCAGGAAATTCAAGAAACTCTCATCATGGCTGAAGAATTCTACAATACGTTCTACAATGCATTTACGTCCGATTCATCCGAAACTACAACTGTTACACCAAAAACCATAACAAAAGCAATAATGAGAAAATTAAACATGATAACTTTTATGGCACACATTCAAAACCACCAACTCTTGAAAGTATTGAAGACTATACATGGTGGAAAGAACGGTTTCTCAACTAGGCAAAAGCTTATGCACACGAGAGCTGGTTCTGTTTGGAATTTGGTTATAAAAGGCCGACCGATGATAAAGGAGAAGATCTCCCTCTAAAAGGTTTATCAAAAGAAGACAAATCAGAATTCTCAGCTGAATAGAGAATGATTACCTTGATCCAGTCATCAATCAGAAATGATATGTTTGCGTTACTACAACATGATGGGTTATCGAAATCTATCTGGGAAGCTTTACGGGTAAAAGCTGAGGGGGGTAAAAAAATCAAGAAAAATAAAATTGCTTTATTAAAGAAAGAATTTGATTTGTTTGACAGTATGAAAGGTGAATCAGTTAGACAAATGATAGAGAGATTTGGTCATCTAAAAATTGAACTTGATCGTTTTGGCATTGTTAAAACTCGAGAAGAAATAATTGATAAGATCATAGAAGCATTACCACGAGCTGATCAGTGGCAAACGTTTGTATTCATATTGAAAAATGATGCTTTATATGATACAATTTCTCTTGATGTCTTGAAAGAAAAGATAGAAAGTCATGAGCTTGAATTGCAGAAACAAAACAACATGAGCAGTTTTTCACACCAACAGAATGTTGGTCTATATTACAAAGGTAATTTACCTTTGGTGAAAGTTGGAGAAACACCAAAGACAGCATTCAGTGGTGAGAGGACAAAAGAACCTCAGAAAAGCTCATCAAGTTACGATCCGGGTTATCATTCATTTTCTTCAAAAGCCAATTCTAAAGAATCAGAGGAGATACTGTGCAACATTGCTCTCAAGTTGAAAAATTCTCCTGCAATGAGCATCAATGCAGCCAAACAGCAAATGAGTTTCCTTGCGTCTGTTCTGGAATCGTATGAAGGTCTAGTTGCAGGAAAAATTGGTAACTCAGAATTAACCAAAGAAGACTACGACCAGATTGATCCGGAAGAGATGGAACTCATTTACATTCGCTGGTGTTTGGAAAGTTGCATACGCAGAGCTCAGAGATATATGGAGATTACTGGAAAGCAGTGTATCGGTGGACCATCAACAAAACTTGGATTTGACAAGTCCAAAGTGACCTGCTTCAAATGCAAGCAAAAAGGTCATTTCAAGAGAGAATGCAACAATTCTGCAGTTGGTGGAAATGAACATCCGTTCAATGATGATTATTACCGATAGGCAATCTACCACCGAAGCAAAGAAGAGCCGAAAATGATTGAAGATAAACCCAGAGATAAGTCAAGAGCTTGTGCAGTAATCCATGATGATGAAGGATTTGATTGGAGCCAGATTCTTCCAGAAGAAGATCGTGTTGATAATCGAGTTACAGCTCATGGCAGAAACCTATCAAAGAGCAAACATTATGTTTTTCTTGCTGAAATAAAAGAGGAAAACAAAGAAGAAAATGTTATAGCTGAAATCAAAGAGAAAACCAGAGAAGAGATTCTGAATGAGAAAACATGCAGAGAAAGAAGCATTGCTTGGAACATAATGGATGATATGCAAGAAGAGTATGAAGATGCTGTGAATAATAAGAGATGGGATAAGAAACGAGAGTGCTATGTCAACAGAAATGGAGAACCCGTTGTTCCCAAAAAGGACATAGTTTATGATGATGTTCTTCTAGTAATTCCTCTGTCCATCGAATACTATACAAATGTTGGAAAAGACAAAACTTATGTGAAAAATTTTGAAAAACTCTTAAGAGATGTCATGACTTCAAGTTTGAGGAAGAGGGATGAAGAAAGAATGAAGAAGAATGTTGAGTGTATGATTGAAGAGTTGAAGAAGGTAGCTGAAGAAGTGAAAGAAGAAGTTGTTGTGAAAGAAGAAGTTGTGAAAGAAGTCGTTACTGAAAAACAGCAATTAGAAGAAGAAATGAAGAAGAAAGAAGAAGAAGTAGTAGAAAATGAGAGTTTGGAAGTTGATGGTGATGTTGGTGATGAAATTGGTGTTGAAGAAAAACAAAAGAATGATGCTGATCAGACAGAGATTGCAGAAAACACCGAGGTGCCAATCATGGAGGTAAATTCTGATTCTGAAATTTCAAAAACTGTTGAACAGTGCAAGAAGTGCATGGAACCATGTAGTGCTTGTACTGAAAAAGACGAAAAGTTCAGAACAAGAGATCTTGAATTTATCAAAATAGAAGAAGTTTTCAAAAATAAATACAAAGAAATGTTTGAAAATGAAAAACGTTTTGAAAGATAATGAGGAAAAACTTTTGGAAAAATGTAAAAAATTAGAAAAAGAAAATGAAGTTTTGAAAGAGAATGTTTTGAAAAAGACAGAAGAATGTGATCAAAAAGAAAATGTTTGTCAAGAAATGAAAAAGGAATATGATTCAATAAAATTGGCATATCACATTACAAAAGAGTCATATGAAAAAGTGAAGAGTGAAATGAAATTTGTTCAATCAAGATTGAATTACTGTTCTGAAACAACTAATACGCTAAAGCGACAGTATGAAATGAAGCAACATGTTGTTAACTCTTACATTGAGGATGTTGCTAAGCTAAAGCGTCAGATTGCTGATTTAGAACAGGATAACAACAAGTTAAAAAGTTATCACGTGTCGTCATATGTGCTTGAAAGAATTTTCAACATAAAACCGGATGGAAAAGATTCTGAGCAAAACAAGAAAGGCATTGGCTCAGAATTTCATCAAGTTCCACCACCGGAAAAGTTTGCATTTTATGATGATGAAAAGGTCGAAAAAGCTTTCAACATGGTAGATCAATTGCCAGATAACATTGATGTAACCTATTCCAAATCTGATGATTCTAGTGATTCAGAGGTGGTAGGTAAGGTCGTTGAAAGTGTGTTGAAAGAAGAGTCGGTTGATAAAGGTAAATCTGAATCACAGGATGAAAATGAAGGTAGTTTTCATGAAGAATATCTGCAAAACTCAAAATCTGAGAAAAATTTGAATGATGATTCAAAAGGATTGGTTTATACCATGATTGGATTGGACAAATTATTCTTAGATGTTGTGTTCCCGGTTCAGAATGTGATTTCAGAAAAGATTGATAAAGTGTTCAAAATAGTTGAGATTGAAAAATCTGAAATTTCAAAGTTTGCTGGAAATGGTCACAAAACTTTTTATAACAAACCTGGTTACAAGAAGAAAAACATGAAGGATGGGTTGGGTTATAAGAAGAAACAAAATTGGAAAAGAAATGAAACGCCGAATTATCAGACAAAGATGAATTTTGTTCACGGAACAAGTTCAGAAGAAGAGAAAGAACTCCAATTTAGACGACAGTCTAATGAAGAGTTATATGCTCAAAAGAAAAAGCAACAACCACAGGTCAAAGATGTCTCAAAGAGAACATGTTTTAAATGTGATCAAATTGGTCATCTTGCTCGCAAGTGTCCAAATCTGAAACCTGTTAATGTTGACAAAAAGAAGTCTGATGATGTTGAGAAACATAAATCTGAGGATGTGAAACAAAGGTCAACCAGATTTGATTCAAAACAAACTTGGAAATCAAACCCGAATAGGTTCGATTCAAGACAGACCTGGAATTCTCACACACCCAGATTCAGAACAACACAAAGTTGGCAAACATCAGTTGATATGACAAAACCACAACAGTTTTGGAAACCAAATGTTGTTCAAAGTCAAAATGTTCAAAAAGAGTCAAAGTTTTACAAACGAGGTACTCCGAAAGGTCAAACATGGAGTGTTAAGAAACAAATGACTTCGGTAAATGATGAGAAAGTTGAAGTCAAAGTTGAAAAAGTCTTTGTTCAGAATGACAAAGATTTTCCAAAGTTAAATGATGCATATTGTGTTGAAATGCCTAAGGTCAAGCAGACCTGGGCTAATTTGTTCAAGTAATTGAATACTTTGAATGTGCAGGTGCTCAAGACAACTGAATGTCAACAAGAGGAGTGTTGGAGCAGCCTGGCACAGGAAGAGGAGGCTGCTGAACCCTGTGCTGGTTAAATAGGGAGTTTGTTCGTTTTTTGTAGATAAATAAACAATATTTTAAAAAACTACTAAAAATTTAAAAATTTAAAAACCAAAAATTTGTTTTAGTTTGTCAAAATTTTGAAAAACCAAAATTATGTTTGTTTTTAAATTTGTCAAAAAATCCAAAAATTCAAAAATATGTTGCTTGAATATGCCGAAACCCTCACGGCGGAACAAACATGATTAATTTCACAAGATTGAAAAACGGTTTTCAAGCTGTAAAATATCAGTGTGTTGTAAATCATGGGGGTAATTGCTACTTTACATGTTATACTTTCTGTAAAACAGAGCATAAGAAGCAAAAAATGGATGCCGAGACAAAGCTATCAGTATCGGTTATCAAATTTTCTTTAAATGATTTTGCATTTTAGGGGGAGTAATATTTTCAGAAAATCCAAAAACATTAGAAAATTTGAAAAAGCCAAAAACATGATAAAATTTAAAAAAATTGAGTTTTTGTGTAAAAAGAGGAAATGATAGTACATCAGTAGACAGTTACAGTATGCTAAAGAAATGTAATGATTTTATAGCATTAAACGGTCTCACTGATGATATGCCGATAGGTTTTTATACATTTAGTAAACTTTTTCGTGTTGGTGCATACATCTGTCGCGTCTTATATCGAGTCTTGGATTCATTGCGGATTTGAAAAGAATGATGTCATCATATTCAATGATGACATCATAAAGATGACATCATCATCTGCAACAAAAGCACACAAGAAACATTTCCGTTTGAATTGACTTTTAATAATTTCGTTTGAAAGGTCCGTTTGAGTTATCATGTTTGGTTTCAAACGGAATTAGATAGCACTATAAATAGGCTTGTTGTTTACTCATTTATAACGGAATTCAGATTTGATACCGAGGTGCTGCCGGTATTCCTTCTGACTGTAATTGCTATTAAATCAATATACAAGAAGTTTAAAGTGATATACAAGCTGTTTCGAGTCTATACGTTTGTTTCCGCCTTGCGTATAGTCTAAGAACTTTTCCGAACGACTCATTCAGGTC